>JBAMHX010000022.1:7396296-7408802 GCA_037177515.1 Pseudomugil tenellus
TTACATAAATTCTCACTGGAAACTGTCACATCTATTCTTTCCTATTTTCCACATATAAACTTTTTTTATCCATTTGTTCTCCATTATCAAGTGCTAGATGTGGTATTTCAGTGATGTGGCTAAATGTCTAGCCAGGTTCTAGCAGATGTGTTTGGTTTTGTTTCTTCTTTCTCATCCCCCCCTGTGAGCGTTTACTGTAGCAAAAAAGAATGGCTTAGATCGGAAAGCGTGCACAGCGCAGGTCCCCCGTCTGGTTTCACTTAGATCTCTGTTAGATAACAGGTTTTTGCATGATACACATCTAGGCCAAAGCAAATCCTGGAGGTGACTCCAAGTTAACCTATTGTCCGTATAAATTTACAAAAAACACAGGTGGGGGGGTGGAGGTGGGGGGGTGACTTCATGTTCTACAAATTAAAAATGATAATAAAGTTATTCCTTAGCATCTGATACTGATAGCAGATAATTCCCCCCAGCCGGATCTACACAGAGCGTAATTAAACATAGATGTGATGTAGAACATGAGACTGTGTAAAGACAAACAGTACAGTTCTGGCAGTATTTTCAGGCTTCAAACAAAGACTTTGGTCTCCTTAAACTACCCTGTCACATCGGAAAACATGTAGCAGGTACATTTTTATTTAATACTTAGTAATGACACAATGCTGTAAACTCCAACATGGCTGTATGGCTCACACGACCCAACATATAAACTGTTCAAAGTTTGAGCTGTAACTGTTCATGTGTGTTATATTATGTCAACCCAGCCATTCATGTTAACTCGAACGCAAACTGTGTGCTTTCAACTCTTCGACCTAAACATTTACAGGTGAGAGTAAAGTAGTGGAGGGAAAGTGAGGGAGGGAAAGAGAATAGCGCAATGAATGAGGAAAATGTTGTGCAGGACAAGTTTCAAACTAGTTATTAGTTCCAGAAAGGCCTTTGCAGCATCACAAAAGTTCCCAGATTCGCACCATTTACCTTCCCCTCATTCCCAAATGCAACACTTCTGAAATGTGGAAAATGGAGACGATTGAAAGATAAGTCTCTTAGAAATGAGACTTCATGAAACAAATAATGTTGATCCAACTGGCATAAGAGATCTGAATTTTGCAATGATATTCAAACAATGTTTTAATGGTGTATTGATAAATAAATGGATAATACATTAAAAGGATACATTAATACAATACAGATTAATACATTAATCTGGCTTGAAAGGGTTTTGATGAAATGCAGACATTCATTATGTAGATTCTTGTTCCCTACAGCGTCCCAAGACTGAGGAAAAACACTGCCCAACGTATTTTCCATCATGTAAGAGTGGTTTTGCTTTATGCAACCATGCTGCAGACTTTGAATGGAGACCATGACTGATTCAGCAAAGAAACTCAAGACAACATGATCAGAGGAAGCACGGAAAAGTAAGGGAAAAAAGGCAGAGCAAAAGATAAAACAAGATGGGATGGAGAGAGGCATATGAGGAGTTACCTTTCATTAGGGGACGCTAAAGTGTGAAATCTTACTGCAGCAGAAAAGGTAAAAGAAAAGTTTCTTTTTTTTTTTTTTTACTGTGATCTGGAGTATTATAACAGATAACTTGGCTGTGTGTGAGAAAATCTTTCTAAAACAGAATTTGCTGGTACAGAATTATAAATACCAAATGGATTGGTGGAACCATGAGCATTCATGAACCTGCATTTCAAGCTGGGAATGAACTAAAATCAAGTTTTGGGACAAATTACACCATGTGTATGTCCGTAACCTCTGGGAAAACATTTTTTTATTTGCAAAACTGCTTTCTTTACATTCCATGTGCATGTGAAGATCATCGGTTCAGCTGTGAGTCGAGGCTGAAAGTTCACTGCAGTGTCCTCCTTTCAGTGAGTCACCAGGCAGACTTTCGCTAGAGATCCTCTGGTCAAAAAGGCCACATTTATGATGACAGCCCGAGAGCCACTGCATGTTTAAGGAGCAGTGCTGCCTCCAAGCGACTGGGAAAGTCCAGTTAGCCATGTGTGGGTGTTAGAAAAGGATTCACTCACCAGGTCTTGTCACTCAACCAATCCTCCAGCTTTGCCGACCATAGGTCCATCCTTCAAAACCTCATTGGATCACAAGAAACACAACTGGGATTTCATAGGACGAACACACTACTGTATGTTAAAGTAACACAAGATGTTTAAATGTCACTGGCTGATCCTTGAGTTAATGTCAGTATCTCCTTTTTATACATCAAAATGGATGTTTGAAACATGGATGTTTCAAGTTACACAAACAAGAACAGAAAAGAAAATGCAAAAAAAACCTTTGGATTTCAAACATGCACAAAGATTTTTTAAATGTTTAGCAGAAAATTTTACACATTTTAACAAAAAAAGAAAAAAACACAGCTGAGTAGATTGTATTTATTGGAAAGAAAAAAAAATATTTCCACAAATTCTGTATAATAAAAACAAATTTCATAGCTCCAGCTTTACACATGCACAGTCACGTTTACCAGAAAACTATAGAGGTTTTAAATCAGGTTTTAAAGACAGGCAGAGATGCTACAGAAAGCAATTTGATGTTTGCCAGCTGAAAAAGCAGGTGTACATTATCACATACCTACAGACGTATTTCCTTGTGGCTGGATACAGCCACAAGCCATGTGCTACAAGCTACAATTCAGGCTATTGTCAAAGCTTAACTTTATAAGTCAACTGGAAAATTCTGATTTATCACAGTATTCATACACAAAAAAGGACTTATTTCATCTTGATCAAAAAGTATATATTGTATATATTGTAGAATATGATGCATGGATGTTTGAAACAACTGCTTAGATGCTGCTTTATTGCTCGTATAGGGACGATGCTGGAAAAATACCAACATGTTCCTCTTTTCTGTTACTGTGAACTGCAGGAGCACTCAGGCAGCATCTTGGTTGGTTTGCATGCACAATATGAGAAGTTTTATCCTGAATAATTTTGGCCCGAATACTTTTTCATGTCATATAAACATGCGGTTTTAAAAATGAATAAAGTAAAATTAAAAGTGATGTCATGTTTTTGTAAACATCATAGCATCAGAGATAAAAAACCTAGGATTCTGAGCTCGGAAGTTCTGTTGAAAGAGATTAGTTCTGCACTTCTTCTTCATCTTGAGCAAAAGATTGACATAAAATTTTTCCACTGTAGAAAACTTGTAAGAAAGCAGCACAACAGCATAAATGATATGAAACAGTTCACAAGAAAGAAAAGCAGAGCGAGTTCAGAAAAACAAACCTGGCTGAAAGACGTGAAGAAGCAGAACTATTTAACTCCCTTTCCTAAATATGATTTGATCGGCACTGAGCCGCATAACAACCCAGGCCAGCCGTGAGCTTCTTTTCTCCTCACTTAATGAAAATCTATGTCAAATATAATGTCCACTTTCTGTCAAGTGAGGTGACAGTGCAGACCTTTCTCACGTTTAAGTTGTCTTTGATTTATTTATTCATTGCCTGAAAGCCCATCATGCCTGATGGGAAGCATGTACAGAAAACGGGGTTCTTGTCTACGCAGCCAGCCGCTGTCTGCTTCAATTAAAAATCTTCAAACCAGAGCCGGAACTTTTTCCATTGGACGCTTTTTATCCACTCATATTTTCCATCTTCTCTGAAAGTTTTGCTTCCAACACTTGGGAGCAGAGAGTTCTTTTCTGATCTTCACATGAGGGAAAATACCCACAGTAAATAATGATGCTGGAGCCACGTTTATGGTTTACAAGTTAACTTTTACTGCGTTAAAACATGATAACAAAATGCTGAGATTACCTGCAGCTGAAATGTCAAACAGATTTAGCTAAAAGAAATGCAACAAGTATTCATTTCTGGAATATAATAGTCATTTCCTTTATCAACACTTGCATGCAATAAAAACACAGGTATGTGTCTCACACTTTACTGGCATCAGTGTCTGCTTTCCTACCCTCTTAAAATATCTAACTCACCATTTATGAATGCTGGATAATTACCATCCATCACATTTTGCATCAGTTAGAAATACTGAATCACTGGAAACTGCGAGGAGGAAATCTTTTGCCATGTTCCCCAATCTTTCCATTAAAACTTTTCTGCTATTGTTTAAAACCAGAAAGAGTAGAGCAGGGAACGTTTCCTTGGCAGTGATCTTGCAAAATGATGCAAACTGAACTGAGGTGCTTGGATCATTTTTGGATTGTGGAGACTTTGGAGTTTTGTTTACTTTGGTGGGTTTAACCATCACACTCCTGTTAAAGAGCCAAACAAAGCATCCAACCTTTTGTTTACTTCAGTCGGAGGTCGTTTCAAGGTGGGCTACTGTAAAAAGAAGGTGATTTCTTAACTTGAAAGACATCACTTCTAGTGGAAAATAACAAACAGGCAATCACTGGAAGCCAGCAAAATCAGAAACTTAATTATCTTGTCACATATCACTGAAACTGTCTGTGCTTTCTACAGAGGATAAAACTTCTCTTATGTCTGGTTGGAGGACAAAAGTGAGAACAAGCTGTGGACATTTGGGATAAAAATAAAGCTCCAATCTTTTACCATAAACTATAATGGTGATACAGTACCTACATATGTAGCCAGGATGTGGCCTAATGTTTTTCTTATTTCAAACCATAACACTCCAGTTTTATTCTCTTTTTTCAAATAAGCTGAAGCAACACTGAACACAAAGTGAAGGATTACATTAAACCAGTATAATTTAGTGGTTGCGCAAGAGAGAACTTCAAGTGAGGGACAGTACTAGGAGGTTGATGGCACATTTAGAGAAAAACTGAAGCTCGTTTGTGTTTTTAAAAGAAAAACAAGAAGGAAGATACTGATCATTGCTTTATCAGCAAAATCATACAGTCAAGTCTGTGCTTGTTTGCCTTGGTTCCTTTATTAAAGCAAACAGCTCCTGTATAAATGACTCATTTATGGAATTAGAGACTTATGAAACCATTATGAAGACATTGTGAAAACTGAGTTGTCTGAGTTTATGATAGGAGGAGATAAATGAGATGTTTTATGTCATTTTGAATACCTTTAAAACTTTATAATAATAAACATTTAAGACAGGAAAAGACTGATTATGGGATTTATATTCTTCATTTCATGAAACAAGGGCTGCACGGTGGCACAGTGATTAGCACAGTGGCCTTACAGAAAGAAATTTGCTCATTCAAGGTTCGGCTCTGAACAATGTTCCCTTTGTTAGTGTGGGTTCTCTGGCTCTGGATTTCTCCCACCTCCTAAGCAAATACAAAAATAAAGATAAGCTATTTATATTAATGCAAAATTTAACATCATATAAAATAACTCAGTTAAATCAAAACAATTACAGCAAGAAAGTCTATACAAGTTAAAAGATGACCTGCAGATTTCATGCATAGGTGCCTGAGAAAATAAATGCTTTTAACATGGATTTAAAAATGTCTTTATGAAAGTTTAACCAGCATTTACAGTTTGATACTTTTTAGCAGTGTGGTGCTTAGTCTAGAGTGGACTTGCTGGTCTGGACTCGGTGCTCCCGACTAACTGATCTAAATCCATAGCTCCAGAAGCCCTGTTGGGTTTCTGTTTCCTGAACATAACACAGCAGTATTCTGGGCTTAAACTGGTCTGAGACTGAATGATTAGATGTATTAATTAGATTATTGCGGCCAAAATGTCACCTTAGCTCAGTTTTCTAACTTCAGAGATATCCAGCACTTTATAATGCCTTTCATGTACATTCTAGTGTTCTTACTTCGACACTCTGAATAAGAAGCATGACAGATTTTCTCTTTTTTTACACTGTCTGCCTATTAACCACAACCACAAAAGTGCCACTCAGCAATATGTGAGCCCCAGGGCAGTTGTAACTTAGACTTTTAGGGTGTATTCGTTATGGTGGCCACTGAGGTCACTTAACTGAACATAAGCAGCACCAGCACTGTTGGTGGTCCGATCCCTGCTCTGTTTTGACCTTTTGACTCCTCTTCCTCTTCGAGGTGATTGTTGTCAGGTCATCATTGCTAAAATTGATCTTTGCCTTACAAATAAGAGAAAAACAGGATAAAAACAAGCTTGGTTGTCATTGATCTGACTGTACATGTTATAGTTTTGTATAAATACCTGCATATCATTGCAGCAGTAATGTGTAACAGGATAAGAATTCTCGGTCAGCCATTAATGGTCGTGTCTAGGAAATTTCCTCAATATTGTTTATGGCCTTAATGTCACAGGAAGAAAAATATAATAACCTCTCCTGTTATCGCTATTATGAAGGATTACTGTACGTTATACTTGTGGTTTGCTGGTTTTCAAGGACCTCAATGACTAAATGTTTCATTTACTCGGAGGCTGCAGGCCCATATCCAAGTATCAGTGGCTGATTATCAAATCTGTCCACACATGACATCATGTGTACATTCAGCGGGCGGTTAGTAGTCTGCTGGCTTTTAGTCAGCTACGGTGTTGGGAATGTTTCTCATTATCCCCTGGTTAAAAATCACATCCTGACTCACACTATAATTTAACATTAAGAAGTTTGTAATGCTGAAAATAGCTCACATGGGTTTATTTGTGCTTAAGTCAGGGGCAAACACAGACAGCTTCCATGCTCTCGGTTGTGGCTTGAGGAATGTTGAGTCATGATTCTTCCTTTTAGATTGCATGGTCCTTGAGGGCTATCTTAGCTATGCTGAAGCTAGTTTGTGTCGGGCTTTTGATTGCTTTCTGATGTTGCATTGAATTATTTTCCTTCTTAATGGCTAAACCGAGGTGGAAGTATAAAACTGTTGTTTATCTGTTTGAAAATAAAGGTAATCTATCCTAGAAGGCAAAAGCATTGCAGAAATACGTCCAAGACCTTTCTGCTTTTTTCATGTTTCTTCGCTGCTTTAACAGAGAAGCAAATTGTAATCCCCTTTATTTTTACAGAACTTCAACCAAAACAACAATAATGAAGTCAAGATTCATTGCAATCTTTTGGTTTCTTTAGCTAGGCTATTTCTCATGAACTGGCTTGAATGAATGTCTATGGAGCGCCCCGAGATGACATTTTCATGAAGTGGTGATAATACAAATAAAGTTGAATAGACTGAACAGATGTGACTGAACAGGCCACTTTAGGTGACCAAAGAGCAGATTGGTTCTTCTACCTTGGAAACCGCATCAGTGCTATATTTATCTCCACCAGAATCAGCTTTCCATGAGATGATGCACAGCCCTGTAAAGTCTCACATTCCACTGTTTCACGGACTCCAAGCAACGATTTTGCTTCCTGGAGCTTGACTTTATCGATGGAAACTGTTCCATGAAAGTGAAATGAAAGCACGCACTTATTCCTGTGTTGCCTTGTGTCAACCTTAGCTACTGCTGTTTCCTCAGAGAGTCATTATATAAACATTTTCTTTGATGCATTTCAATGAAATCCCTTTAAAACAGTTACCAAAATCCAAAGTGAAGAAATTCTGCAGAATTTTTTATGAAACAGGCGCAGCTTTGGAAGAGTGGATATGTTATTGCCGTATATACCAAACTTTATTCGTGTGCCTGAAGAGTTTCCATGCTCACAGTTTTCTGAGTCCTCTGAAACCAAAACTGCAGTAAAACTAAAGGTGGCTTTGTTCACCTTGCACTGTTGTCCTTTTAAATGAACCGCAAAACCACATTTTCCATGGGGCAGTTCTCCCAGACAGCCGGTTCTGCCACTGTTGGGCCCCACAATCCATAGAGGAAGGTTCTGAAGGCTGTCTGGGGTCTGTGACTCATAATGTCCACAGCTAAGATGCCTTCCACACACATTCAGAGATGCAGCAGTAAATCACTTTGCACATGCTTTACGGTCCTGCTGCAGCCTGTCCATGAACAGAAATACATCAACAATGTGGGTTTTCCTTTTAAAAAAATGATCAGCAGAGATGATTCACAACAATTCCCTTAAATGCATAATAACATTCACTCTATTTCACTTCCAAAGGAGCCATATAAACCCATTTTCCATGGTGTTCATGTCTGAGAACCAACAGCTACCAGCAAACATATTTAACTTTGATCATTTGCAAATAAAATAAAATAATAAAAAAAGCACTGCACATGTTTTTGCAACATCCTTGGTGGAAGCAGTAGGCAATGCGCCAACTAATACTATGCAGCTCATTAGATGAATCACTGCAAATGATGCTGTCTGCTTTGTCACTCGAGAAAACTTTTGGAAAATGATAAAGGTACAGAATAATGGTGCTGAAGAGAGAAATACACAAGCAGAAGTTAACACTGTTACAGCACAGAGTAAGGTTGTAACCTTTTCTTCTTTTCTCTCCCCCTGCATGATAGAGCCATATGTTCAGCTGCATTTCTATCTGTTTTTGTACATGTTGGAAATAGATTATAACTCAGATACATTAATTGTAAAGTTTTTCTTAAATAATGCGGTTCAATTAATCTAAACAAAGTAAATCCATTATTTTTTAAAGCTATTTATTCTATGTAATTTTATCGTTGTCAGGTTCAGCTTTTATTTTACTTTTTTTTTTTACTTTTTTTTACTATTTTTACTTTCATTTATTTTTATTTTATTTAGCTCTTTTTAACCCTTTAATGCAAAAAATTACTGATCAAATCAAAGCAATGCAAGATTTAAAAAAGTCGTTGATAGTAATTGATAATTTCAGTCATATGTCATATGGATGAAACTATAATAAATAAAGAATTCAGATTATCAAGAGGAACGATGTATATACATATGAACATACAGTTTCTCTTGACAAAGCAAAGTTGTTCAGCATGTCAAAGCAGACAGATCCACATTCTCTGCTTGTCTTAATCCTGGAAAAGACAAGTAACAAAACAAACAAACAAACAAAAAAAAAAAAACACAGTCATATGGACCAGAAGAGAGAAACATTGTTCTCAAGAAATGGAAATTAACTACATCTTTCATATTTATGTCTGATAAAGAATTAATCTAACAACACATCGATAGCTTTTGTCAATTTATTGTTACTGTAGGATTTGTAAAGATATTCTTCTTGATAATAAATATGGTGGAAATTTCCAGAGCTTCCAGTTGCTGATTTTTTTTCTTCTTTTCTTAGCAGTGACAGGTTTCGTAGCTAAATTTAGCAGTAAAAAGAAATAAAAAATGATTGTAAGCAAAATTAAGGGCTGCTTTCTTTAGGAATTACACGGCACTGCTGGTGCCTCGAGATTCATTAACAAGATTAAGTGATGTTTTTAAATAGTTGCAGTGGTTCTTTACTGTTTATTTAATTGTGTTATGGCCCTTATTGAGGAGGTCAACATTCGCATTGTATGATTTGACTTGGGATTCACAGCGCTGGTTAAAGTGAACAATGGATTTCAGACTGACCATGCAAAGTATTTTCCATTAGACTAGTTTACTGACTCCTTTAAACAATCTTTCTTAGATTGATGTAAAACTTTTCCCCATTCCTCATCCCTTTGTTTTCAGTGGAAATAGTCTAATTGTCAAGTAAACATTTATTCTACCCAAAAAGCCACAAAGATATTTTTAAATCTCTTAAATTAGCTTTAGGTATTACTCTGCATTAAGCTATTAATAATCCTATTATTTACAGCAGTCACATTATTAGTAGTTTCTGGTGGAATTAGGTTGCAGCTTTTAAAGTGTGTCTTCAAATACTGTTGTGTGGCCCAACCTCTCCAATGTCCGATGCATGTTGTAATTTTGTGCTTGCCTTTGTTAAAATAGATTAATGAATGTATATGACTAAGTCTGCACATTTAGAAGGGATATGACTGAAATAGGGGAAGCGGCTTCTTGAATTCTTTATTTACAAAAAAGTGCTTTTGGTTAAATCAGCAAAGGATGGAAAATATAATTACACAATGAAGAACCCTGTCCACTCAACTGTGTGGGTTTAAGGGACATTAAACCTTGCTTGATTGTTGAATTACACCAACATGAGTATTTTTCTGTAAAAAAGTCATATTTAGAATGAACAGGTTTACATTGACATAATGTTTGGTAAAGCCTGAGGCCTTTAAACTCCATCAAGGGTAAAGAAAAATGCATGACAGATTCCTGCACCAGTGGAAAAAGATCTCTAAGTGTTGCCACATGTCTCAGCAGACATCAAGCAACCATCATGTAACAGGAGAAACGCAGACTAGAACAGATAATTTCTGTCTTGTGGTTTGCCATAAGATTCAAAAATGGAATTACCAAGCAGCTCTGTGAACACCAAGATGGATATTTTCTGTTACTGCCATCAAGGGAAGCAGTGAAGGAGGCGCTGGGGATGGTCTCATGTTAACCTCAGAGTTAAGGCTCTGACATGATTATACACAATGTGTTATGTAGCTGCCTTTAAATGTTTCAGATGCAGTTTCATGTACGCTGTTTTCCTTCCAGTTAACTGAGGACCATTTGCATGCTGTATTACTGCAATCCTAAAGTTGCTTCTTAGCATCTAGTTTTCAAAGGTTAGGGTCTTTTCATAAGGGCACCGAGACAAGAACAGTGAAGATGGGCTTTAAAAATAATATGTATTATATTATTGGCCGCAGAGCTACAGAGTGATCCTATTTTATATTATCAAACCAGTGTAATACATATACATTGTCTATGAGAATAAATAAAAAGAGACTTAACAGCTTTTCTTAGTGATTGATTAATTTTGAGCAGGTGTGTTAAAACAGGAGGGCTTTTTTGACAAAAGGAAATGACATTTTTTCTGCATGCAAATAATTCTATTAGGACACAATTCTCATGCTGCCTGTAGCAGCTGTAAGTTTGCTCTATGTTCTACTAAAAACATATGATTATTTCACATAGTTTGACTTGTTAAAATGAACCATACCCTCATGTGGTAATCCTGATGGAGAGCCTTACAAACTGCTCAGGAAGGGCAGGTAGATTCTAAGGTGTTGACATGGTAATTCTCTAGATCCGAACCTGATCGCACATCTATAGGATAAGCTGAAAAAACAAGTCAGATCCAGAGAGGCCTCACTTCACCATGCGAAAACTTAAAGGGTCTACTTCACGTTTAAGAGCCCGGTACCAGAAGATACCTTCAGAGGTATGTGGAGTCTGTAGCTTGCAGCTGTTTTGACAGCACAAGTGTGAACTACCCAGAATTAAAACTCTTATGAATATTGCCAGCAACAGACATGTGGTTTCAATGCTATGGCGGGTTTTTTTTTACATCACAGATACATCACATTACAAGTTACAATGTCTCACTCCAGTGGCTGACTTTCATTTGTCTTAATGATGTAAGAAAATAAATGGGGTTTGAGCAAAGTGCTCAGTAGAAAGGATAAATCAGTAGAAGTCAGGGGGTAATTTGGTATCAGAGTTATTTGCAAATCTCACATGTTCATAAATCTATCAGTTTAGAAGATACTCCACCATGCAGCACAATCACTACCAGATTAATGAATTTACTGGAAACACATGATGTGAGGAGCTTTATGGGGAATGTTGCTGTTTAGATCTGGCAAAATTAATGGGAACTCAGCACTAAATGATGTTGTTCTTATTGCTGTGTGAGAACTGGCACCGGTAAAGATTGTTAGGTAAAACCCGAAACATGAGGTGTTGTAGCACATCCAAAAACTCTCGTCTTCACATCACAGAGGTGTCGTTGTCACTGACCTGTTGGTCTTTTGATCGCCTCCAGACAGGTTTGGCCCATGAGTGTTTTTGCAGCATGACTGAACACAGACTTTCCATCGAAGTCTGTCAGTGGGGGGATGAGTAAAAGTCTGCCTGGGCCACATCCATCGGAGCAAGACTCCAGAAATCAGTTGCTGCCAGGAGGCTAATTTGGAACAGATGTGTCTCAGAGGAAGAACCATGCAAGCTAAAAAAATATATATATAATAAAGCTGCTACTACATTTAATCCAGATTTATTCAATCAAGATTAAACATTCTTAAAATATTACTGCAAAAAGGCAAAACACATGTGATCTTGAGGCTCCACATGAAGCTGCTGACCATCACCACACACCATAAAATGTCCCAATGCCTATGTTGCTTAACATTTCTCTTTCTAATACTGTAAAAATCTACAATTTTCCTCATTCCCATTATTTCCTTGTGAAATTTGATTAAATTGGCAACACTTCTTACAAATGAAACCACAACTTTCTTTCTTGTCTGTAGCAGGCACATAAAGTGTGATTCATTTCAGCATGACATCACCCTGCAGACACTACACGCCATGTTAACAACAGCTGCAGTTATTAGCTATAGTCATCCCGCCTGTAAGATCTACAGACAAATTATTGAGCTGCAGAGGGAAGTGGGGGATTTCTTTTTTCTCTTTAACCCCAATTGTTTGTCCATAAGTGAGCGATAATCCTCTATCATTAGTAGAGAGATGTGCCTCGGCCACAGCTGACAGTCTGAATTACAGCATGGTTACTCCTTCAGCACGAGCATGGTGGTCACTTTTAGATGACATGCAGATTAACAGCTACCCTTAAATAGTCGGAATGGAATAATGATGCAAAGATAAATCATCTTATATATA
>JBAMHX010000022.1:7428969-7442784 GCA_037177515.1 Pseudomugil tenellus
GTTTTGTTACTCACTCCTTGTCTCTTAAATAAATCCCGTTAACCTTCACTTTGGCTCTGGTTCCCTCCGTCGTCACACACACGAAGGATATCCAGCAGCGGTCGTGATGAAACCATTATATCTCCGACACTCGGCATTCGTGGATATAATGACCATTTAACCTAACATGCATGTCTTTGGATAGTGGGAGGAACCTGGAGTACCCAAAGAGAACCCACTCTAACACAGGGAGAACATGCAAACTCTACACAGAAAGGCCACAGCCCAAACCAAGGTTCAAACCAGCGACCCTCTCCCCCTGAGGCTGCAGCGCTAACCACAGCGCCACCATGCAGCCCCCATTTCGGGGCTTCATGTTGAAGAATCGTCGAAGAATGATGAAACAAACCAGCGAAAAGAATCTACTGTTGCTTTCATGTTGCGTCATCACAATCACCCCCATAATCAGCATGTTATCTAATGTATGAAACTATTGTTTGGAACTGAAAGGTAAAATGTGAACTCTGCATCTACAGCAGTGCAACATAAAAGGGACAAGGGAATGTGTGGAACTTAGCTGTTTAGCTATGTATAGAGAGCATAAATTATCAATAACTGACCCAAGTGTGAAATAGGAAGAGAAAGCAAAAGAAAACAATGCTCAAAAGATAAACTACCAACTAAACAGGAAATTCAGAAGTTTTAAATCAGGATTTTACAAAAGTGTTTTTTTTACAAAAAGAAGCATCAAGAAACATCAAGAGAACAAAACCATCAGAAAGCATATTTGTTGATGGGCAGGTAGAACACAATGGATTATCTAAGGTTACTGACTGAAGATAATTAACTGTTGCATTCTTTGTGTTCAAAACAACTCAAAAAGTTATGGACAGATTCTCAAAAAGATTTCAGGATATATCAAGAATGGAAAGATGAAGGAGTGATTAAATTTTGGATGAGATCCGGATCATGTTTTGGGGTGTAAGTCAAAATTAGCATTAGGGACTCT
The DNA here is from genome assembly GCA_037177515.1 of Pseudomugil tenellus. NCBI lineage: Eukaryota > Metazoa > Chordata > Actinopteri > Atheriniformes > Pseudomugilidae > Pseudomugil > Pseudomugil tenellus. The sequence continues at coordinate 7,429,958 of JBAMHX010000022.1, forward strand.
GTCGCTTGCTGGATCACCTCCAAATTTTAATTACTTGTTCATTGTCCATTTCTGCATATATATTGAAAATTTCATGAGAATCTGTCCATAGCTTTTTTAGTTATTTTGTATACAAACTAACAAACCAACAAACACCTGAAAACACATAACGTCCTTGAAGGAGGTAATTACTACTATGACGACATTGAGGCTCAAAATAGTTTCCAAGCTAAAATAATAACCTTCATGAGATTAAACTTGCAATTAAAATTAAATGTATAATTTATAGCTGCTCCAAATTTATTTGCAGACAACAAACAAAACTACAGCTAACTGTTACATTGTGACCCACAACCACAGATGACTGTTTAAAATATCCTTTTTCTTTCAGGTACGCCCAGGGCCCTCTGCTGGCTCCAGAGCTGATTAGCACCTGTGTCACACTTCAAACCTGCAGCCCATCAGCTCATTACCATCCTTCTTTTAAGCATCCTACCTGCCTTCATACTGGTTTCCTGCAGCCTTAGCCATGGACACCTTTTGTTCCCTGTTTTTTCCCTCCAATACATCCTATTACTGTGCAGCGTTTGTTGGGTCCGTGTTGCTTCTTCTTGGTGACCAGCCATAACGATAACATGCAAAAAGTGAGCAGAATCTCCTAGTTAATCAAACCCCTAATAATCATTGAATAAAACGAGTGACTGAATTTGTTTGGAGGTGGACTTTCGCACCATAAAATGACCCAAAATAAAGCCTCTAATAGTGATTGCTAAACTCCACGGGATTCTGTGCAGACGGTGGAGCAGCTGCACCTATCGTGTCCAGAGGACTGGAAAATGTCTTTCCACAAGTCAAACCTCATGTATGGATCAAATCCCTGGACGTTAGTGGGAAGTTGTTCTTTTTAGATACGGAATATCAGCTTGCGCACGTAGCAGCCATCCCACAATCCTGATGAATGAACATGAAAAATTCAAGACCAATATATACATGATGAATAAACATAATGTAAAGAATGTTATTTCGCAGGCCACATGAATTCTGATTGCTTCTCTCTGAGCATCTGCAATGGTTAACAAAATTGCTGGGCAGACAGAAAGAAAGTGCCATCCATGGTGCAAATTTCAGGGTTTGTCTTTGCTACATCGATGCAAGTTCCCTTGAAACGTATTCCAACGCCACAACTGAGAGTTGCATGACCACAGATCCCTTTGGATTGGTTGCTTGTGTGGATTGATGTCTCCTATGTGGAGGCCACTGATGAACAAACACTGAGTGGGGGGTTCTGTTTTCCATCATCACAGAGTCTGGTAAATAGTGGGCGTCAAACAGAATGCTCTCGTCCTTGTGTGGTTTCTGTTATCATTACTAAATGCTGAGAGAGTATTTTGGCTGAATGGTGTCTCCACGTGACTAAACAATGACATGACGTCATTGGAAATAGTATAATTATTTCTGAAAACACTGCATTTGCTTCCTGAGGGATGATCAAGTACAAATTCTTATTTTTCTTTTAACTGCAAAGGGGAAGAAAAGCAAAGTAAATCTTCTAGAAATGAAAACAAAGTTGAACATTTGCTAGCTTGAATATATGAAAATTGTCCTGTGGCCAAACTTTTCTCTTTAGCCGTCACATTTTCATCTTGTTCCCTGCTAGAAATCAAACAAACCCCCAACTTTCGTTCATGTTCCGGCATGAAACTTGTTGACATACAGGCCAACCCTGTGGAGTACAGCCAGTTAGGAGGCACTTAAGAGTTCTTTCAGCTCAGAACTGTTTCAGGAATTGTCCCCAAGCTTTGGACACAGTTAGCTGAATGTAGGTGGGCTGAAAATCTGGAGTAAAGGATTCTGCTCTTTTCATGCACATTTAGACGAAAATTAATATTGGAAGCAAGAATATGTCAAAGTAAATGCATCTTGCAACGGTGAATATGTTCAGAGGCAGAGGCTTACTTTTTGGGATGATTCATCTGGATGGCAGGTGATCACATCTGGAAGTAAGACTTCTGCAAAGCAACAATCTTCCCAAATTAAACAATCATCATTTAAAATCTAATGGTTTAATACTTTATATATACCAAAAAAACTTGGAACATCTGTATGACCTTTTGTGTCAGAGGTTAGCTATTAAAGAGGTGTTCCCTTGTGTTTCACTGATGTTTTTGATAAACATCTTGACCCTGCTTCCAGGCAAGATCAGTGTTCGCTGAAGGTATGTGAACAAAAAAAAAAAGCCTCCTTATCCTATATAATTTTCTTTAGCCTGTTGTAATGAAATTAGCACTTGTGCATTTTATTTTCCTCTCCATGGTATTCATTTATGTCACCTGATAAGAATTTAGCTGCATGGCTGTAATATTTACGGTAAAGTTAAAAAGTGGTGGTGGCATGCAGCGTTAGCTGACGAGCCCTAAACACGCTTAGTTTTATTATGTGTCATAAAAGCTGAATTCAAAATGAAACAAAAGCCTCGGAAATTTTTGCAAGACTGGATCAACTTCTGCTGGGTGTTTACAGCCCAATATTTCCAGTAATACAGTGGAATTAGGAGTCTGTGTGCATCGACTGAATCTTTTAAGCTGTAAATTGTGCAAATCAAAAACAGTCCCACAGCTATGGTTCCTCTTGCGTGACAAGCAAGCGGAAAACAAAGCGACCTTGCTGCTCAGTCTGAGGAATGGGTTAACTTTCACCTCGAAAGATGTGTTTAGTTAGATTTATGTGTACCTACTTTTGAGAGGAGGCATCAAAGTTTCTGTAACTATGTGTTTGTGTCTGTCCTCTCAGAGCTTACCAACAAGTTTTAAATGATTTAGGTTCCTAACAAGATGGATGAGCCTCCATCCAATGCTCCAGGATTCTACATGCTACTTAAAACTAAGGACTTTGTTTGATGACATGAAAACCTGCCCACTTTTCACACTCAGACAAGCAGAGTACTGACTCCTGACACATGCACATCATAAAGAGTTCCTGGGGAGACCTGGAGGATTTCAGGTTTTTTTTAATTTTTTTATTTTGAAAGGTCGAAATACTGCGAGATATCTCCTGTGTTGAAGAAACGGACTCAGATTCTAAGACAGCCGCTTTAGAGACCTGATCAGAATCTTTGATGCAATCTTTGTCAACTCAGGAAAAAAAAAGGGTGTAGCAGATGAACAGCGACACCTGCTGGCTAATTTTTTAACCCCCCTCCCCCTCACCTCCCAGTTTGACCGGTTTAAGGACTGCCAAGCATCCTAACCACTACACTTTGACAGTTGTCTGATGCCTCTTCTGTTTACTGAATCTCTTTATTTGCAAGAGCAACACGCCTTAACTGGAATTTGTTTGATAAAGTATTCCTGGGGAGCACTCTTTGATCTTTTACAAATATAATATAGACCCTAAATCTTTTATGTAAGCTGAAAACATATTGCAACAAAGCTGAAGTGAAAGATGTTTGTCTGAGCTGGAGAGGAGCGGCCGTTTCAGAGAATACTAAGATGCGGTAAAGCTAATTGTTTGTTTTACCATAACATGTGTGCAAAAACAGCTTATATGATAGAAAACAACTAAATAGAAACATTATCTTTTTGTTTTTGTTTCAATGGAGGATTGGAAATCTTCTTCCAGCAAAGTCCTTGAGTAAGAGCCAGACAAGTAACTCATTCTTAAAGTGTAAAATGTGGATCACGGTTTATGCGCACTGCAATGTGAAAGAAGCTTGCTTTAAAGAATCACATCTCACAGATCACATAATGCTGACATGCTTGCAGTTTCTGCTATTTAAATGTTTCTTTCATCAACAGATCTCATCCAGCATATTTGTTTCAAAGACAGGATTAAAAAACGTCTTATTAGTTATTATTTGTTATTTATTATTAGTCTATGATCAAATATGTGCTGTGATGCATCTATTGTATGATATGTCTGCAATTCTGTCTCTGTATCTCTAACTCTATCTGTCCATCTACATACTAACTGGCCTGGCTGCCTGCCTGTCTCTCCTAATGACATCATCTTTCACCACTCCGGATCCCATTACCAGTTTCTGGTGCTCTTTTCTTCCCATAAGCAGTCTACGATGTCTCTTAGACTCCCTGGGCCTAATCAACAGCCTACATCTCTCCCCAGGCAGTCACTTTAACCTGTGACCCCTTTAAAGGTTTAAGAAACAAACAATAACAAAGAATAGCCCCTGTCTTCTGCCTGGTTTCACTGGACGCACCTTCAGGACACTTTGGATAAAATGTATTTACTGAAAATGAGTATTACACATCTACTGATAGAGGATTGAAAATGGCCTTATACAATTCTCTAGTTTCCTTACACCTTTTAAATACACTCAGCTTGAACTTAATAAAATGTCTCAGAACAGTTTTCCTGTCTGGCTTGACTGAAGATTTCAGTAAATGTATTAACAGAGAAAAAAAGGCCCAGCAGCTTCATTACCTGCATGCAGCAGACAGACTGCAGACAGCCTCTGTCTTGCAGCGTACAGTAATCCCCCAAAGCTGAAATTATGGTGAGCACATTTTTCTGACTCAAACATAGCTGGTTGCTCTTTGTGTTTGATTGATTGCCACAAGCTTTGACCTCAGATGTGGCTCTCTTGAAGAAACAGCAATGTATCACAAAACAGTCTGAACACATCAACACATCACTTATTAAATGGGTACAAACAACAGAACTAGATGTATAAGTTAAAAACACAACATATTTCTGTAACTGCTGCAGGAAAAATGATGTTTATTAAACTTTTTATGCATCAAATGATTTGTCAAAGCAACCTCAACCTTAAATACTTGGTAAGGTTTAGGAAAAGAAAAAAAGCTTGATCAGAACAGAGGCTGTTCTCTTAGCAGTGGCATTACCAGTGTAGACAGTTTCACTGCTCTTCTGCAAAAGCACAGCAATAAGGACCTCTAAAGTTTGATCTCCTGGAGCTGAAGATAAACATTGTTTGGATTTTGCCTAAATGAAATTAGGTTTTGAAGTCATTTTCTCTCTTTTTGTCCTGATGGGTTTTTGTTTTCCTCTAAAAATGTAACAAAAGTTTAGCAATTCTAATAATAATGGCTAGATTTTCATTTGGTTGGAGCATTTTCACATTAATATCAGAAGCTAAACAACAGTTAATGACTTGACAGGACTAAACTGGTTTTAAATCTTTCAAACAGTAAAAAAATTAACATGTCTGTTATATTCAGTTTTTTAGAAGTATGTGGAAAACTTGTCTCTGCAGGAACAAAAATGTTCCTCTCAAAGTTTCTTTGAGTTGGTGAAGTAGTGTAGCATCGACAGAAATATGCAAGGAAATCCATCAATCAGTCTGCGTAGACTTAGTACAGTTGTCTAAACTAAACAGCATTTATATTTTCATGCATGCTATCATTACACTGAGGAATGATGCAGAGTAGTTTATGTTCTTTAGAATGGAAGTAAGAACTTGATGAGAGCAACAGGATGTATTAATGGGTAAAGATCAACCTTTCAGAAGTCATGGTGATGTAATATGTAGTGCAGCATGTGCGTAGGTACATTTGTGCAGCACGAGCACCCCTGAACTTTCTCTCTAACAGTCAATAAAACATCTAAGCCTGTGAACCTGGACCTCCTTCTGCAAGCAATGTGGGATGAGGAGGAAGTGCTGAGTCGACACACTTGTATTGTTTTAATGGAGAAATGTGATGACCTGAGAGATTTGTCTTGATTTGAGGGAGTGTATTTAATGAGCGGAAATGGACCATGGTTGTTGAATTTGCATGAACTACTTGGAAACCAATCACGCAGCCCGGTGAATGCTGGAAACGCCTGAATCCCAATGCTGTCCTGAGTTGGCAGATGATCAAATTCTCCAGATTAACTGCTTTCTAGCTCATGTTTTTGCACATGTACACAGAGAAAAAAAATGTAGCATTTCATTTAACTGAATTAATTTATCACTTACTCTTAGAAACAGGAAAAAAATTGAGTTCCATCACATTACTGCTATCAACACCTTCCATTTGGACTTATTCTCCATGTGGTAAATTAACTATGAAGTCACCCTTCAGGCAGACGGATTGTGTCAGAACCAAAGATTGTTAATGGGGTAGACTCAGCTTCACTGATGTCATGACTTCTTTCTCGTTTTTTTTCCTTTGCACCCTGTCCAGAGAGAGGAAAATAAGAATACAGCAGCCTTGTAATCTCATTGTCACATTAGACTCATTGGGCCACATTCAGAGAAAGGGAGTAGCTATTATTCACTGCAGTTTAAACACAACTTGACCTTTGGGTCATTACTGTTTAGCAAAGCATTAAAGTTTATGAGTAGAAGCAAATAAACAAATGAAAAGTTCATATGTAAGATATTGAACTTGATGTCAAAGCAACATGAAGATAATGTGATGTAAACGTTTCTTTTTGTCTTAGAAGGATTTTTTGTGATGTTATGATAAGAATGCTGGAAGATGTTGTCACTTCAGTTGTTAAAAAGTAACATCTTTGCATGACTTATCTTTACATACCTCTCTTTCCTTTCTATAAGGATGCATGTTTATATGATCCATCACAACATACTGCAATGTATTAATCATAAAATGAAGCCTTGGTGTTTTCTGGTGTGGAAGAGCACATTAAAAGCAGTGTCCTCAGAAGAGAGATACCCCAGTCTGAAGGCTCATAACCGATCCTAGCTTGTCTTCTGACCATCCTGCTCCTTTATGGTTGCCTGCCAAGAGCTTGTATATTTAACTGATTTATTCTCTACCTGATGTTCGACGTGACTGGCATGGGGTTTTAATTATAGAGTGATTAAATAAATAATATGCCTTTGGGCAGCATTACTTCTTTTCCAGTTGTGCTGAAATGCAGGCAGACTGAAGCAACTCTGACAAACCATGTCATCTGGAGAAACAGTCCTATTACACTGGTGTACAAAGCTAGACTGAAGATTTAGCATCCTGACTTCTTTGTAGGATAACAACACTATCAAAATGTTGTCGTTCTTCTTACCACTTGGTTATTTTTAACGTTAGAGGTTGAGTAACGCAAAAGAAGATGAGACTTTACTAATCGTTAATGAGGGAATTTCCAGGCAGTGCAAGTCGAAAAGAGGATACGACATGCATTATAACAATAACAGTGGCGGTAAAGTTACATGTACGGTGTAGCTGCTGTGTTGTTGTATGGTTCCTAATGGAAGATGTAAATGCAACATTTAGCAGATTTAGGTTCAGCAGATTTTTACCATTACTACTCAAGAACAAAATCGCTTTAAATAAACTACATTAAAAATTAATAATTAACCATATGAGTAAAAAATAAATAGAAGAAATTGATCATTTATCCTCATACGATCTGGTGTCCACATATGCAGGCATCACATTTTTGATTGTCTTCACCATAAAGCCAAAGTTTGTGTAACTGGAATGTGTCATACACAAATGTGGATAATGATCTAACTGTGTAAGTGTTTTAATGATATTTTCAACCCCACAAGAAGGCAGAATATTAGAGCATCTTTTAAAAACAGAAAATTACCAACTATTATGCCAAGAAGTTTGGCCTCTTTTAACTGATATTTCAGTTTTAATTTAATCAGTATTAGTTCCAAAAGAAATAAACTTGGTAACATTTGGAACGTTCGCCAAGGAAGTTGTGTTTTTGCCGGCGTTTGTTGGTTTGTTTGTCTACAAAATAACTCTTGTGATAATGGGGAGATAAACAAATGATTCGATTTTGGGGGCAATCCAGATCACCGTCTAAATCTGAATCAAAACAAAGCATATTGACTTTGTGATTGATAAAACCATTACGCGGTGTTGCACGGAAGTGATCCTTCCACGTCGGCATTTGTTGGTTTGTTACCTTTGCCAAGGAGGTGTTTATTTTGTTTGTGTATATTAGTTTGTTTGTGTTCAAAATAGCTCAAAAGGTTTTGAACGGATTCTCGTGGAATTTTTTGAATATATCCAGAATGAGAAGATAAAGAAGTGATTACATTTTAGAGGTGATCGGGATCACTGTCTGGATCCAGGACTGTTTTGAAGGATTTTTCAACATTGCGAGATAGCCACTTGTGATGGCAGCTGCTGCCTCCTACAGGCCTTTTCTTTCTGTTGTTTTTCACTCTGACAAAGATCATGTGCGACTAATATTTTGGGATGTTAGTCACAATATGAAGGGAACTTTGATGTTGGTGGAGGTTTGCACTCTCTCAGTGCTTTTCTTGTTTATTATTTGTTATATATTCAACTTCTGAGTTAAGATCTTCTATGAATCTTGAATCTTGCTTTGACATTTCCGGCTAAACTCCACTGAAAAAAAGGCAGAGGGGGTCAAATTCAGACTGTTTAAAATGATCTATCCTTTCATTGTTTATTCATATATTTACACACCCACCTGTTACTTCAGGAAGTTATGGGCTTTTTTAAGCTGATTTCAAGTATTGAAGCTTGCACACAAGTATTTTGTAAGCATGTTTGCCTCCAAAGCTGACTGTTTAGTCTGGTGTCTCATGAGCAGACTCAAGGGAAATAAGATCAGAAGTATTACATTTTAAAATAATCTCAATTTATTATTTGGAAATGTAATTAAAGCGTATGATTTCACTAATAATTTAATATGGTTGCTTCTCTTTGTCAGACTTGATGTTTTAAGTTTTGTTTTCTTGACCACCAGAAAAGAGTTTGCTTCATGAAAATAGCCTCAAAGTTTTACTACGGAAAAGTTGGAATTACATTGTGACACTTTTGTGTGAAAAAAACTGTTGTTTTAGCTTTTCGAGGCTGAACAAATCGGCAGCATTTTGAAATTTAAATGTGTTGTTACTTACTTGAAGCCCAAAAACTATCATCACTCTGCTGTTTAGCAACTTTGAAAGTATCTGGGATTTTATTATTAGCTGCTACTTTATACATCCATCCAACAATTACAGCAGCCTGATCTTTTTATGAAAAGAGGATGTTAATGTGATTTGCAGTGAGGCAGCTGAAACGCACACTGAACTTAAAAATACTGAGCAAAGCTGCAGTCGAGACCAAGATGAAGGCACAACAACATATTTTGTTAAGACATTAAACCATGCATTCACAGGAAAGGTCTGCTCAGTGTCTGCTCAAGGTATTTCAGTCTGCTGGTAAAATCTATACACAATTATGACATCAGCAGCGATGCGTGACATAACCTTGCCGCATGCTAATAGGGATGTCTAGAATATAGGACACAAGGAAATCCTTTCACTTAGCATCTGTTCAGGAGCTCAGTGGCAGAGGCCGGTGGATAGACATGTTCATTTGTTATCACACACCCAAGGATTTCTAATGGTTTGATGGGAACAACAGTGGCAAAGTCAGAACAGTTACAATAGCTTGATTTTTATCTATATAAATAAATTAAACTAACCTAGAACAAATATTTGATCTTTTTTCTGAATAAAATGTATTACAAAATGTCTGATGTAAAAACCATTCCATTTATCAATCCTTTCTCTTCAAGAGCGTATCCAGTCACACAGAATAATAAACTTAAATACCTCTCTTTGTTTGACTTTGCGGAGTCAAACTTCTTTACCTCACTTTAGGCCTCTGCGCCTGCAGGGGCTGCTGACTTTACACCCCTTCAGTACTCACATGGCATAATGATTTGGCCAGGATGCTCACCTGGGTGTTCCAGCAGAAAAGCAAGTGTTGATATAAAGATTACTTTGAATATGGCAAAAGCAGGGCCTCTGGGAGCTGTGAATAACACATTATATGTTGTCAAAGTGGACTCATATTGGGCGAAGCATCTCTGGGTGGGTGTATAAAGGCTGGTGAAGGCTGTTACAATATAATATGAACCAGTTTTAACACATTCTACAACAAATAAGGAATCGGTGTGTATAGGATCTGTATCATTGCTACTGAGAACAAATTCAAAGGAAACCACAACCCCAAACCCAAAGCCAGATGGTAAACTGTGTAAAATTTATGCAAATCTTATTGAACAATATTAGTTTGTATTACATTTAATGACAGCAACACATTGAAAAACAAACAGTTGTGCCAGGGCTTATGTTTGTGGCTGTAGCATCCTTTCTTTCAACATCAACCAGGTGCTGAAACTAGATGATGCTGAACTAGATGCTTTCAGTGGGTGAAAGGTTGGAACTGCAAGCGGTCCAATCAAGAGCCAGAATGTTTCTTCTTCTAAAGCCATACTGTTGTAACTAATGCATAGAGCAGTTCAGCATTGTCTTGCTGAAAGAAGATGTAACCACTTTTCCATTTCACCTTGGTCTATTTAAAGAGCATCAGCTCAAATCTTCCCAGACTGATTTTTACTCTGTTCCATGTGTACAGAGATGCCTCTACTATCTTGAAGCTTTTTGGTGATAGTTCTACAGATAATGGAGCATTCAAAGTTTTCACAGATTTATAGTTTTAGATGTTGCCAGAGTTCTGCTCATCTTTGCCATGTCTTGACTTTGTCTCTCTTTGACGCCCAGTTGTGCTACTGACCTGTTGCCAGTAAACTTCATGCATCTCACTTTTCCAGCCAAGCTTCTGCTTTTTAGGACATGTCAAATTTAGATAAGTTCATCTTTCATGACTCAACAGAGTGCCTCATATTTCACATATGTTTTTTTTTGTTTTTTTAGGAGAAATAAATTATTAGCTCATAAGGGTTTGCAAATCATTTCATTTTCTTTTACACATACACATACAGATCAGTTTTTTTTGCAAATGATTTTTCTCTCCCACTCTTAATGATTGTGAGTAGAAAAGCTGTCTCTTAATACAATAAACGCATCACCTCCTCCCCTAAACGCACACCTCAAGATTTAAAGTCACATGCAGCTTTCTTCCAGCTGTAAGATCACCTCACAAGTACAGTATGTTGTCTAAAGTGGAAAAATGCCTCTAAATCAAGGGAACCACAGACTGACTTAGGTACAGTTTCAGCAGTTTCTACTAGAGTGCAGTGCAGGCACTCGCATAAGCACCTCTCAGTAAGAGCTCTCTGGTTTATGTTCTCCTCAATGCTTGTCACTAGAGAGGAAAAGGAAGACTAAAGAAATAGTTGAGGGAGAAAGGCTATCAAATGAAGCAATTACAAGCTTTGAGGCTTGAGTTTTCCATGACTTAATCTAAACAGCTTCTTGTGTTCACCATAGAGGCTCCTGGAAAGAAGCGTCAACAAGGAGATGGTGATGTTTGATACAGATGGATCTACATCCTCTGCTTCCTGTGGATTTAGTGGTTCGGGCTTCTGTAGGGGAAAACTAGACGGCATGAAAGAAGAAATATTAATCTTTACCTTCTACGGCCTTGCCTAACTTCATGTATCTCTGCTATTCATCCTCTTGCATTTTTCCATCTTTAATTTCTTTTTAGCTTGATGAGTTTTAATGGGAACAGTTTCCAACCCTGCATTCCTGGGTGTTTCTCCCTCCCTTGGGCTTTAGCTGCAGGCAAGCTGGAATATGGCCTGTTAGGGCGATATTATGTAAGACTTGGCATGTCTGGCTTTCCCAGCTCCTACCCTTTCTCCACAGGCTGCAGCCTGCATGGCACTGAGCTTAACTAAACTATATTTCATGCCAGACTATGCAAAGGAAAGAGAATATAATGCCTGCTGCTCACCTCTTCTTGATATTTTTTGCATGTGTTTGCTCTCCAACCTCAAAAAGCAAGGCTGTAAAATCTATTTAGGTCAAACCTATTACGTTACAACCCTTGTTCCCTGCTTCGGCAGTTTAGGGGGTTCAGGGTGCCTTGACTCCATTTTTCTTCATCCTGCAGATGTTTCTGCCTTATGTATGGAACATAGTTTTTAGGCAACAAGAAGGAAAATGATACAACACAGACGAGAAACAGGAAACTGGTTTTTTTTTCTTCCTAGACTGAAATATTCAAGAATATTAACTCAATCCGTATGGTCACTGTCCCAAACTGTATTCTTACATTTGTCTGGTTAATGAAATCCTCTTTTTTGCCACCACTCATCAAACTGAATGAAGAAAAACAGGAAAGCAATATGTTGTATAATCCCACTAAGAGTAACATGATGGTTGTAAGAAGCAAAGAGGAGAAAATTGTCACATTTCCTGTCTTGTATTTATGGGACAACTTCTTATGTGCTCTAATAAAGTCAAATATCTCGGACACTCTGTGACTGAGGATTAGCGTGATGACGAGAGACTCAGAGGCAATATTGTAAATTGTAGTGCAGGTAAATACACTGCAGCTTAAATGTATTATATACGCTCCTAATGCGAAATGTGCCCACTGTACACTGCCCCTTTGTGGTGGAACTATAGGAGGTACACTATGCATAGATTGAAAGTGGCTTATGACATGTTCGATTGCTGATGAGGGTGCACAGGTGGCACAGTGCCAGACAGCTGTTTGTGGAGGCTCACATTCCCACCTGTAAGACATTGCAAAGATATTTAATGGTTAAATTTATGCAGCAACTGGAAGAGTCCAAAAAGTCTACCATACAGACTTTAATAAACCCTCAGCTGAGCTGCTGTGGTTATACCTCTGATTTCTGGAAACATTGGATAGAGAGACTATTGAACAGTTTCATGGACTAATTATGTCTTCTTTTGTGTGTGTTTATTTTTATGCATATGGACCATTGTGTCTGTACCAAATAAAGTTATTATGAAGAAGGTTGATGCTGAAATATTTCTTAGTGTCAAAGGTCAGTTTGTCAAGTTGGACAATGGTGTGTGACTAAAATGCAGACCAAGCAACACAGGAGACATGTAGGATGCAGGTAATAGAATATCTAATTAGAAAACAGCAATAGAAATGACAACTAAAAAAGAACTACTAGCAGGCCTGTGCATTTTGTTTGTGTGTGTGTGTGTGTGTGTCTATGTGTAT
>JBAMHX010000022.1:7442884-7457097 GCA_037177515.1 Pseudomugil tenellus
ACACACACACACACACACACACACACACAGGAGGAAAAATACAAGGGTAGACAAGAGAGTCCGGGATCCTCATGACAAAGTGGGAGAATTCAAGTAACGAGAGGTCTTGCTCACCAGCGAGGGAAGGATGGAGCGTGAGATTGAGAGGCGACTTCTGCAGTAATGCAGACTCTGGTGGTGCTCCTACCCTCACTTATGGTCACAAACTGTGGGTAGTGACCGAAGGACATGATTGCAAATACAGGTGGATGAAATGAGTTTCCTCCACAGGGTGGCTGCGTTCTCCCTTAGGGATAGCATGAAAAGTCAGGAGGGGTTCAGAGTAGAACCAGTGCTCCTCTACATTGAGAGAAGCCAGATGAGGTGGATGGTTAGGATGCTTCATAAAGGCCTCCTTAGTGGTGTGTCCTGGGCACATCTCTGTGGGAGGAGACCCCAAGGAAGACCCAGGAGATGCTGGAAAGATTCCATCTCTACGGCTACGACAACAAGACCAAGGTCTTAGCAGATGACATCAGAATGACATCAGTTTAGGAGCCTTATGGTCGGACCTTTCAGCTAGATATTAATTAAGAGCAAGGTAATTAAGCTAACACATGAAATTCCTCTACCGATGACTTGTGATGGATGGATGGATGGATGGATGGATGGATGGATGGATGGATGGATGGATGTGTAGCTTTCTTCAGGCCTTAATGTCATAGGTCTATATTAACTTGCGAAGCCCTGTTAAACATATTTTATACATGTAGTTTAGGAGCCATTTTGCATCACTTTATGGCAAAAATTTGATCAAAATCCAGTTTAACACAATCGGATATGTGTCTCCTGCTGAAGCAGAAAATACAAAGCCTAATAATTTGATGTATGGCATGGTAATACGGTGCAAATGGTAAATAGATTGTAAATATCCCCCATTTTTTGCAATTTGTTAAAGGGCCAAACAAAGATTTCACTAAAAAAAACATCACACATTTTTCTATTTTCTTTTTGGTCTGGACATTATTGATAGACACATTTATGATGCATCACACACTTACTGTGATTTGCCACAGTAAAATTCCATCATGGATATATTGTGCCCAAGCACTGGATTGTAATGGTTTCCATTTCACTTGCTCCAAGTGATATATGCGTTCACTGTGTTCTTTTCTGTAAAAGTGTGTGTATGTGCACATATTTTTCTATAAATCAAACATTAATCCACGCTGGACTGAATGTATGTAAAGGAGCGGCACATACTGTAGACAGCTGCTGAGGAAGATTGATGGCAGATGATGTCCAGCCTCATGTGGATTTCAGATGTTTGAAGTTGCCCAAAAAAAGGAGAATTCCACAAAGTACAGATGATCATTCAACAGCAACAGACACTGCAGCACTCTGGGGCAGAGAAGGGGCAGATGCTGTTTGTGGGGGTCAATAGGAAACAGAAACAACATGGTTGACAACTGTTTAAGTGAAGATTTCAGCTGGCACGTCTTTTCAGAGTCAGAGGATGAGGACAGAGGAAGGCCATAGTCCTACTGTAAACTTATGACTATGTTTCCTGGGAATAGAGATCATCTTGACTCAAACATGATTTATACTGAGTTCAAGCTCAGATTGACTCTGGTTAATATTTAATAATACTTCAAATCAAAACTTTAAGCTATGTTATTGATGTTAATGACAATTCAAAAGAAGACTGTGTAATATTCTGTGTGAATTTGTATGTTTTCTTTCAGTTGATCTTTTCTCATTGAAATGTTTTTAAAAAATGTCTGGATGTCCTGTGGTATCCCATGGGGTACCAATGGTCTGGACACAAAAAGAAGTCTGCGTGCTCTTTTCATAAAGCGGCAGACCAGCGGGTGCTGGCTCACTGTTAGTTTCCCAAACCCCACGTAACAAGTGGCAATAGCTGTCAAGTACACCTTAATTGTGGAGAAAGCCTTCCTTTTGTCAAACAGATCCTGTAAGAATGACAGAATCACTCCTACAGAGCAGTGAAAAGGAATGTGGCCACATCTATGACACCATTCCTCAAACACTCTCCACTTACAGTCATACAAAGACTGAGTAGAGGGGGCCCGAGCACTTCGTAATGGTGGAAATCACCCGCTGTGGGAGCCTGACAGGTTGTGCCACTCAGGGGCCAAGCCCACAGTGCCAGGCGTTCCAGGTGTGGATGGAAGACCGTCCCTCCCCCCTGCATCAGCAAGTCCCTGCATAGCGGAAGCTGCCACGGCTGCGCACGCACTAACTGATATATTTCCATCATCCAGTGCATTGCAGGCCAATGTGGAGCTATTAATATCAGTTCGTGACTGTGCTCCCTTACTCTGGACAGAGTGGGAGGTATCAGGAATAGGGGTAGGAACGCGTAAAGAAGACTGGATGGCCAGACGTGCTTTAGTGCGTCTACGCCCAGAGAAGCGTCCATGCTGCGCAAAGAATAAAACATCCCGCACCGCACGTTTTCCCTGAACACTAACAGATCCACCGTGGCTCGACTGTAGCGGATGCATATCTGTTCCACGTTCTCTGGATCCAGAATCCATTCCCCGTAAACTGGCGCGCCCCTGGACAACAGGTCTGCATCTGTGTTCAGGACTCCGGGGATATGCATTGCTCTCAGGGAGAGAAAGCGGCCTCAGGATCAGTTTTCGTGCCAGCATGTGTAATTGGCGGAGCGTAATCAACCCTGACGGTTGGTATACGCCACTGTTGTCCGTTCGGACCAGGATGTGGTGACCCACAAGTTACGGAATAAAATGTTTCAGTGTGAGAAACACCACCAAAAGTTCCAGAAAGTTTATGTGGGACTTATGGAGATCTGTACTCCACAGGCCTCTCACAGGATGGCCCTCGTGGATTCCATCCCAGCCTGTCAGGCTTGCATCCGTGGTGACCACTTTCCTGGACAAAACCTGACCCATTGTCACTCCCTCAGTCAGGAAGGACGTAATGCCCTGACGCACTCCGGAGTGATCCGCACCCTCTGTGAGCCATGATGCACTGGGTCCAGTCCGCATGAAGCCACCCAAAGCTGGAAATCCCTTATGTGGACACGACCGAGTTAGACCACAACGATGGCAGATGCCATCAGGCCAAGTAATCGAAGACACAATCTGAATGGAACAGATTTGTCCAGACGAAAAAGCGCGAGGCATGTCCTGAACACTCTCACTCGCTCTGCCGAGAGGTGCACTGTCCACACTACCGAGTCCAGTGATAATCCCACAAAGATTATGCTCTACGTTGGGGACAACATGCTCTTTTTCTGTCACGGGTGATAAGATGACGGACCCAAGGGAGCAGTCAGAGAACTAGAATTATAGAAAATCAGATGTTTATTGAAGATGTATCCAGGGAAGCAGATGGAGTGGAACGTTGGCAGGCGGGCAGACAGAGGTTGGAAATGCAGGCTCAGTGGATGGTAGATCTTGAAACCAGGTCCAAAAGATGATATGGCTGCTGGTGACTGTAGAAGAGAATAAAAAAGGTATTGAGCTCAAAAGACTAGACTTGACTTCAACTAGAACTACTAGAAAAAGTTGACCAAAATACCACAAGTTGAATGGTAACAATCTGGCTTTGAGTGAGGGAAGGACTGGATTTAAATACTGCTTGAGTGATGAACTGATGATCTGCACCTGTCTCTTGGAACCTGTCAGAAGAGGGAAAGCCACGCCTACACAAACACACACGCAAACACAAACACAGAGGAGGGAAAATACAAGGGCAGACAAGAGAGTCCGGGATCCTCATGACATTTTCGAGTTTATGCTGAAACCCAGATCGGACAGGTGCAGCACGAGAATATGCGTGTGCGTCCTGGCCTCCTGCTCCGACTGAGCCAGCAGCAGCCAGTTGTCCAGTGATGTGGCCAAGCGTATGGCACTCGGTCTCAGTGGGGCTATCACCGCCTCCGTGCACTGCACGAATACCCATGGGCTCAAAGACAGACCAAAAGTGAGCACCAAGTACTCGTAGCAGATTCCCTGAAAGGCAAATCTCAGGAACTTTCTGTGGAGAGGATAGATTGGTATGTGGAAATACGCGTCCTTCAGGTAAACCGAGGTGAACCAATCGTTCTGTTGAACAGGGCGCAGCAGAGATATATGTGTGAGCATCCTGAATTTGTATTTCCTCAAACATTTGTTTGCACATTCCACCATGCACATTCCTGCAGCACCATAGTTCCCAGCACTCTTTCAGTGGAGCTGAACCGTGCAGCGTTGGACAAGGAGACAAAGGTCGGGAATAACCAGTATCTCCTCCCAAGCTGCAGGGTCCTGTGTCTGTACAAAATCCTCGCACAGCTCAGCCTGATAAGCTGTAAGAAAGAAGAGGACATTGAGCGCTCTGGCTGACAGAGCAGATGTCTGTTATGCCTTTTCAGTCAGGACTGACTGAAAACAGTCAGACTTTAATGGCAAGCTGGGGCTCCAAGAAGACACCGCTGACAGCCGGGGGTGGAGATGGGCTGCAACGAGAGGCTCCATCAGAGGCATGCGGAGCAAACCCAGGGTCTCCATCGCCTCACAATCAAGGGACGAGGAACCGGGAATCGGGCTCCTGCTACTGTGGGGGCGGTCTTTCCACGATCGTGCCACCTCGTCCAGTTGCTCTGGGAAGACAGGAGTTGTTTTGTCACACTCTTGGCTGCGGGCAATTTCTTCCCTTCGTAGCAGGACCTGGTGGTCTTGGCTACGACAGCAGGCCAGGGGATGGCCAACCGGACTGCAGCGCGTTTGCACACGTCGAGCATGTCTGAGCTGGGGAGTGGAGAAGCTGGTGGGCTGCTCTCGCCTCTATCCCGAGCGGTGACAGAAGGCCTGGGCTGGAGTGGCAAAGATATCATCTTCCTCTTCATCCTCTGATATGAGGAGATTAGGAGCAACATCCTCCTCTTCCTCACAGTCCAGTTCCAGGACGTCTTCCTCATGCGGGGAATACGTGGCTAGGTTGAGCTAGGATCCCCAGCTGACGCTAGCCTCCGGTACTTCCACCGCAGCTGCCCCGTTCTCCTCCTCCTTTTCAACGGCAGTGTCAGTAGAGGGGAGATAGGGATCATGTCCAGACAGACTAACTTGGCAGGCTAGTCATCTGCAGAGACTTTTTAAGGTGAACACAGCGCTGTGTGGACGCGAGCCAGGGACATCGATAGCCTGCTGGGCGTGTTTCAGCCCCAGGCAGCTCGAGCAGACCTGGTGTGGGTCTCTGCTCAATATCTTATTCCCGCAGCAACAAGACCGGGCCCCGTTGTCTCCTAGTCCTCTGGTGTGAGGATTTTTAGCCTCCATTCTTAGCGAGCTGGAGAGCAGACTGGGAGTAAGGCGGTTAGCTGGTGTGTTAACCGTGGATAACCAAGAGCAGCTGGTGTGCTAGCGCTCGGTGGGTGAGAAGCCGTCGTGGGGCTTAGAGCTCAGTGCAGACCAGGCCGTGGAGGGCGAGGAAGCCCTGCAGAAGGTCTGGTGTGACCTGGAGTAATGCCCAAGGCTAGGTAGAGCCCGGCGACTGAAGCTAACACAAGGTCAGTCTGTGGATAGTTAAGCTAGCTAGCCCTGGACATGAGATATGCTCGGAATGAGAAGAGATGTTTGAATGAGGCAGATGCCGTCTGCATGGGCCACTAAAGGAGGGTGGCACTACTCGATGCGGACGGACACGTTCACCAGCCAATCAGGATTGGCATAATGAGATTATTGCTTGTGAGGGCTGCACAGAGGTGTGCATCCCATAGTGAGACATCAAGCGAAATATTATGAAAGAGAACAAACTTTTCAAGTCAGTCCACACTGATTCTCAGATTTATTATGCTGTTAGGACAAAACTGATGATGTAGGTACAGTTGATCTTTTTATTTAGCTCTATTGCACATGGAAGTACGAGGGGATTTTTTCTGAGTTCAAAGTTTGGACAGGATTATTTCAATGAATCACTCAGACATTATTTCACCTAAAGAAAAAAGCAAGTCACCAAACATGTCCATATTCGTTTGCAAGGTCTTCTTGAGATATTGATTGACAGCCTCACATGTTTTTAGTTGACTGAAGTAACCCAGAGACGACCTGGACTCTTTAAAAAGTCAATACCCAAACCAAAAAACGTTTTACAGTTCTTACTGTTTATTTTCTTCACTTCACAATATTGTTTAATAGATTTACATAAATCTGTTGTTGCGTCATCATTTACAGTTTCAACAGAGTTGCCTGTAATTGCAGAAGAACATAACTTAAGTGGCATGTTTTATCTGGTAATAACTACAGATTTCCCATATCTGAATAAGAGGCTTGTAGCAAAAGTTTCCTCTTTATCAATATTTAGCGACATGATGAGTATTTTTCATTGCAAAGCTAAACTATAAGACAACCTCTAAAGAGAAAATACTTATGACACTCAAGTAAATCAAGGCCTTCAGGTGGACCATGCAAAGAAAATTTTACACTGAAATAAATACAAAAAAGAAAACAAACAGGGAAAACACAGATCAGTTAAACAGCTCAAAACGTAAATGAATTTTAACAGAAAGTGTTTCTTTACCTGCAACAAATCTATATGCAAGATCACATTTATTCAGCAGAAGCAGAGGCGAATTGTGCAGCGATCCTGTTGATATAAGAGAAGTTCAAAGTTGTGGTGCACTGCTTGGTTTCCTTCCAGCCTCTCCCATGTGTTGTCCTTACAGACATTACTTGTCTGTCTGTCACAGCAAGAGCTTGTCTCACAAGTCAGACACAACAAAGATCTTTATTTATGGGTAAAAATCAGAAGTAGATTAAAGGTGTTTTTCCCTGAGGCGTTTGATGCGTAACCAGCCTCCACATGGGTGGAGTTTTTTTACTTTTCACAGAGTGCATGTGATGATCCTTTCTGTGGTTAAAGAAAAGAAAGTGATGTCACAGATCAGCAGCACAGCTTCATAAAACAATATTATTATTGGAAGAGATTAGACATTTATGTATGACTGTAAGGGTGGGACTGTTTGCATTGTCTGAATTTGCACAACTGAGGTTTGATACCACAGATAAAAAAAATACACATCCACAGAGTATTTGTCCTATAAAATTCCTAAAAAACTACCTCATATTAGCTTATCAGAACAGTAAGGACAACATCATCATCACAGTAGCAATGTGGGCTATCATAAAAATGTATATTTGCTGAACAAATATTGTCTGAATCAGTTTGTTTTCACCAAAACATTTTCTTTAAAGAGACATGAGAGAAGAGAGAATGGCTGTCAAAGTCATCATAAGCTCTATTGAGCTTAGCAAAGGAAAACTGGATGCACATTTTTAGTTGTTAACGTCTCCATATGATCAGCTTCTCACTTTCTTCTCACTCCTTTCTAATGCCATCTCAGGCTGAATACATACAATAGAACCAGGTTTATGATCTGTATTTATAACCTGCAGACAAAATCACACTTCTGGATGCCACTCCTGAGTGTGAACCTTATAACATTAATCACAAAGTACATCTATGCTCTTTATTGGTAATGGAGTGGCAGCATTGGACTAGTTCACTTTGCTTATTTACATAGGGTGCCTCCTTATAACTCTCCCTCTCTCCATCCTGGCCTGCAGTGTCGTGCCTCTGAGTTTTACAACATTGGGTCTCCTGCAAAACTCTTCAAGCTATCTGTGACAGGAAATATTTAGACAACAAGATCAGCGCTGTTGAAATCACAAGACACAAGGGACTAGGCAGAAAGAAAGAAAGAGACAGACTACAGCGCAGCAGTATGACCAATTATGAAATCGTAGGAATGTTGGCTGGCTGAATCTGCGAAATATGTTTGGTTTTAAGCAGAGCTTAGACGTAGACATCACCAGAAATCTGTTAAATCCTTAAAGAATTTTGTGTCTCATTTGTTTCCTGTTATTTCCAGACCACACACAAACAGAGATTTGTAATCTTAAACTGCAAATTAGTTCGACCTTTTATTTGAAAAAATGGAAAGACTGGAACCTACATTTCATCGGCATCAGTTTGTTCACTTCAGTACCAGTTCCAGACTCCATAGTCCAGTTTGAAATGCAGCCTTCACATTATTGAAGCTTAAGCTGATACGTGTGTGTCTGAGTGTGTGAAATAGGGATGGGATTAAGTAAGATTTTATTGGTACGAATACTTACCATTTCAGGTTTTCATTAATTTTTTGGAATTGCAGACTAAATAAACATTGTGTTTAGCGCCAATAAACATTATACTGATTTGGATAAGTGATCAACCAGTAACTGATCAACTCGAAATAATTATACTGTTACAGATTGGTGTTGCTTCATGCAAACTTCACACACCTCAGTCACACTGATGCATCCTACCAAGGCTTTCAGTCCAGGCAGAGTGGAAGGGGGAGGCGGGGGAGATAAAAACATCCATTTGGACTAAGAGAGTAATGTTTGTTTTTGCTTTGAGTTTTTCTAAAAATGATCACATACAGTAAGGAAATACAGATGAGCATGAGTCACTAATCAGAACTTTGTAACATAAATCGGAATATAAATGGAATATTCTATAGTGTCATTGCTGCTTAAAGATGCTCTACAGATATTTTTCCAGTGATGCGCTCTGATAAATACCTAATTCAGCATCCATCCTGCATCCTACCTGTACTGTGAAATCACTCTACCAAGTAAACTCTTATTGTGACTCCTGTCATATCTGTTGTTCTGTCTCTTTCTCACTTTCTGTTCTCATCCTGCAATCATTTCTATCATGATGCGCATTCACCGCTGGTGTGTTGACATCCATTTGCTAGCGTGATATGGTGCGTAACGAAAGAAAAAGGTGCAATGTTCTGCAATGTCCTAGACTAAAAGTCAGGATGCTGCTGGACAGCAACAGCTCCAGCAATGCACATAATACTTGTCATCGTCATCAAATGAGTCTGGAATGCAAAGTTTTAAGGTCTGTAAGTTACATCTTTAAAGTTAAAGAGCCTCACATTTATTTTTAGTCTAAAAGTAAAATATGAAACAAAGTGAAAGAATTCATAGTACTTTCACTCACCTACTGAGCATTATGAGTGATTTAAAGTACAACATTACAACATTTGACAAAAACCAAGTAATGAGGTGTTGCCAGATGACCAAACACAGAAGCTTAAATCTCATCCATTACTCTCCATCTCAACTGAGACTCAATAATTCCCGCCAGCATTTGCGTTTGCCGTTTTAACGGGCCATTATCATCAAGCCATTCGTCAGTGGAATAACACACTTTGAGCATTTGTTTTCTCAACTCCCTTCATTTATCAATCCCACGGTCAGTGCAACTGCGTGAGCCCTCAGCTCACATGATTGGGTGTGTAGTCTTTAGATTTTCTATGTTAGGAGCAGTCAGAGCAGTTGTTGGTACAAATGAAGACATTTGTTCCATAAATAATAATAATCAGTCTGCAGGAACTTCCACACTTTCTGGAGTTTACATCCAAAATAATCCAATGTCAGTCAGATATGTCTGAGCAAACACACACATACACAGCTGTCTCAATAGATCTACACAGCCTGGATCTGCCTCTTCTTTATGTCTGCTGCACATGTGCACATATAAACCCACTTGCACGTATACATTCACGATCGATAGAACAAGCCTACTTCCACCTGCTTCTGATTACTGAAATTGGCCGGTGAGTTGAGGAAATGTGTGACAGCTGGATCCAGGTTAGCAAAAATGGACCCTGGTGAAAAATGAGTGGAAAACTCAAAGAGCGCCTCAATGAGAGGTCATACTAGCATTTGAAGTCATGGTTTCCTGCCTCTGTGAGTACGAGACTGCTCCAGTTTAGTCTGATTCTTACCGGGAATTGTTCATTCTCTTACTTTTTTTAAACACATATACAGACACACATATACACAAGCAACTATTTAACTGAGCCTCAGAGCCAGACCTACTCACACAGCGATGCCAAACAGTGTGAGAGGCAAAGAAGCACAAAGGCGATGATCCAAGAAGACGTCTTGAGGCAGACTGAATCAATCAATCACACTGTTTTCTTGAAACTTTTCCCAACGACGGCCTTTTATCGTGATGAAAACAGCTTCATTTGGCCGTAGTAAGCAGCATTTGGGTTTGAAAAGGAGATAATGTGGCCTCTCATTAAAAAAATCACACAAATAAACAAAAAAGAATCAGGAATTATACTATGTATTCTGCAGACGTAATGGTGAAATAAAAATTAAAGCAGATGAAAAGACATTGCTTGTTGCTTGGCTCATGGATGGATGTCAGGGTGCTGAAAGAGACATGAACCATGCAGGGCAGGACTACCGCATGTGCATAATCTAAGGAAGGAAGTATGAAGCTGGGAGCATGAGGATGTTTCGGCTGCATAAGTCCAAAATATTCACTGACAAGATCTAAGAAAGTAAACAGAAACAATCACCAAAGGGGCTAATCCATCATATTGCCTAAAATCACCCGTTTCTAATTAAAGTAAAACAACAAATTACGACTTGACCCTTTATGTTTTTTTATTTGAATCCACTTTTAGTGTTTTTAAAGAGAAAACAAAGCAGCAAAACTTCATTTAGTGCAAACAGGTACAAGAAAAATATCTTTAAAAAAGGCATGGAAAGTGTCTTTTACAGGAAAGAGTAAGTCTGACATCAATAACTGGATGCTGAGAATGTTCCTGGTTTAGAGAAGTTATGGCATTCAAAAGGAATGTTATTTTAGAAAATTATGATTGAAAACACTTGTTGACTATCTGTTTCTAATGACTAACTTGAAACCTAAACTAAATAAAAAGTTATATGTAAAGACTCCAACATTGGAGAGGTTTTTATCTATTTTGTCTATTCTGTTAAAAACAAAAAGAAAATGAACAAAGAACGAATGAACTGACTGATGTAAATCCAATTTCTCCTCTGACCTCGCAAATACAAAACACTACAAAGCTCTTCCAGAAGTGCTCGTGTTTGGAATCACTACTCTGATGAAAGCAGTTGGAACTAATATTCTATTTCAGCCTTTTGTTTATATTTTAATCCCATCAAGAACGATGAAAGACAAATGAATTAGATGGACTATGAAAAACTCCAGCCCAACCTTCAACTATAAGTTTTTTTTTCTACATAGATAATATAAAAAGTTTTATGAACTATGGATTTACTCTGTATTTAAAAATGAAGACAAATAGCAGCTTGTGAATAATAAACGTAACCCCAAAAATTTAACACACAGGTTCTGTTAAGTCATGATCTCATGGACGTCTTCTGTTGGGAACAGCTGACCTGGCAGAAGGAGTTAACCCAATGCCATACAACACCAGCACAGTTCATTACTGTCTCATAAAGGGTTTGTGTCCATTGCCATACTATCAGCAGGAAAAGCATGTCTATATATACCCACACACACACACACACACAGAAGGGACGACATCATCTTCTTCCTTTATATAGTTGATAAAGTTTTAACTTTCCTTTTTTAATAATGAGCAGGAACAGTCCAGACACCACTTTACACATTTTAACTGAAGTTATGTGACAACTTGTAGCTTGTGGGCTACCTCACACTGTTTCATTAAGCTCGTAGCAGCTTATATTTGTACAAATACAAAAGATGCAGTCACATCACGATGAACAGCTGCTGACACACCAGGAGACAGTGATTCACCCACAGAGATAGCACGTACACATAACCCAAACATAATCGTTGGTGATGACACACCGTTAACCAGACGTCTTGAATCCGTTCTTTTCTACTTAAGAGGATCACACTGTCAAGATAAGACTGCCTCCTGACTTAGTCAACCATCAATTCTGCAGCGTTGCAGTGGAGTCCCCTTTTGTCCAGGACAGATGTGTCTGTCTGGCCCAGCCAGCATGAGGTCGCGTGGGGGTTGTGTAAATATACTCTCCCTCTGGGTGGGATAGAAGCTCAAAGGGATTTTCCATGACTCCCCCGATGAATGAAAAATACCCTGCCAAACAAATCGAGTCATCCTCGTCCTGACCGACACAGGGAGCCGTTTAGGTAGCATGGCAGGGGAGTCCAAACTTTTCCCCTCCATTCATCTCTGTCGATGTTGTAACACCAGGACTCCTTCAGCAGTGGCTTTCCATAGGATGTGCTCGCTCTTGATGGTGATTCTTTCCAGCTGATGTAATCTGCAGCAGAGCCACAGGGAGTGATTTTACACCTTTGGTATTGGAGTAAATGCGTTCCTGAATAAAAACACCTCCCCAACACATTGTCTGACACTAAATAGCAAAAGACGGTCGGTTATTTGGCATTATTTTTCAGCATGTCCACTGCTGGGTGGTATTCTTAGATCATCTCACTTCCTCTTTGACGAGAGTGTTTGAGAAAAATCTTTTTAACAGAAGACAGATTTCTGTCATGTACCACAAATCAATCAAAATTTGCTGTCAGTGCTAATTGTTTATTTGAGCGAAACACTCTCTTCATCTTGCCTTCTGTCACAGTGCATCCAACAACAATATTGCATGTCTCTAATGACTCCCATCAGGAGAAGAAAGTCATAAATAATTATTTCCTTCACTTTGTATACCCCCATCTGCAACTCTTTGATGACAGGCATGCGGCCAAAATGGTTCTTCTCACAGTCACATTGATGAGAGTGAACATTTATAAATGTCATCAGACTTAATGGACCGGATTAAAGCGTGCGGGCATCAGTAGGCCCAACATTAGCCAATCCTAAGTTTCAGAAACATCTGGTGAAAAATAAAGTGATTTCTGCAGAAAACTTTTCTGTCTTGTAAGACATAATATTTGTTCTTTCTCATGTTGTTCTCATGAACCCTCCCGAGACCCCTCCTCTTCCCTCCATCTTTCTGCAAGAATGACTCAAGTTTTTCTTAAACTCTTAATACTGTCAATGCATTTAATCTAAGCCTGCTTTCAGTTAAGCTCATTTCATTTGTGTGTTAGTCAACCCGTCCACTTACTAAATGCATGACATCATGATCATTGTATGTAACTAACTGACAGCCTGTTTTTGCTGCTTGGCCCACAGGAAGGGCCCAGGTTAGGAAGGTTCACTTGTTATGACCTTTATGTGTATGCAATTATTCCATATGGATAAATATTCAGAAGCTCGGTTAATACACACACGCATGCATAGGAAACCATGCGATAACAGATGACTATTTTTTGCAGACAACCTCGAAACATGTTACTTCACATTTCAATTTACCCTAATTCTGACCCTATAAAAAGCATTTTACTCATCAAGATCCAAGGTTGTTTCCCAGTTTAATGTTTGGTGGACAGGAAGGACACATCTTTTAAAAAAAGAATTCCCATCAAAAAAATGTCCTAAAGTACTTGAAGCAAAACCATTATCATTTTATCTTAACATTCTGAAAAATTAATGACTTTTTAGATTGTTTCCTGAAGTTTCTCTGTGGGCTCGTTCCCTTTAAATGATGTTTTTACACAGGAAGGAAGTCAATTTTGACCATGTAGGATGCATCCCTGATGAGGTGCATGAACAGAACAGACCCTGTGTGAGATCCGGAACATGCTGCATGGTTTACATGTCTCAGCTGGATGTAAAACGCCTTGGGATACCCCTCTGGATGAGCTGGAATCGGCCACACAGAGGGAAGTCTAGGTTTACCTAGTTTGGCTGCTGCTCTAATGATTTAACTACAAATAAGCAATAGAAACAGGAAAGATAAATTCTTATATACCATGTAATAATAAATTGAATTCAGCTTCTTTTGCAACATCACATTGTTATATTGATGTTCACTAACATGCACTGTCCCACTAAATTAAGTAAAATAAAGATTCAAAGTATCTTTAAAAAAACTAAGCCTAATGAGTTAAACAAAAAAAAACATTCACATACAGTACATGCAGTGATTTGCCAGAAAAAACAACAAAGCATTTACATTATACTTTACAATGCCACTAATGCAAAAAAAAAAAAAAATCCAGGAAAAAATCTAGAAGAAGAGGGAAGAAAAACTGTAGAAATCTGTTTAAATGTTAGCAGACATAACTTCAGGTGTTTCCTTTCTGCATGATCTCATCTCATAAGATTGTTGCTTTGCAGGAATCATTTCAACACATTAGCCACTTTCTGACTAAAGGATCCTTCTGAAGTTCCTATAACCCTTCTAGGAATACTACAGGATACTACAGGGTACTACAGGGTACTTCAGGGTACTACAGGGTACTACAGGGTACTATAGGGTACTACAGGGTACTACAGGGTACTACAGGATACTACAGG
Source organism: Pseudomugil tenellus (assembly GCA_037177515.1). Classification (NCBI taxonomy): domain Eukaryota; kingdom Metazoa; phylum Chordata; class Actinopteri; order Atheriniformes; family Pseudomugilidae; genus Pseudomugil; species Pseudomugil tenellus. The sequence continues at coordinate 7,457,088 of JBAMHX010000022.1, forward strand.
ATACTACAGG
>JBAMHX010000022.1:7457197-7477748 GCA_037177515.1 Pseudomugil tenellus
CTACAGGGTACTACAGGGTACTATAGGGTACTACAGGGTACTACAGGGTACTACAGGATACTACAGGATACTACAGGATACTACAGGGTACTACAGGATACTACAGGGTACTACAGGGTACTACAGGGTAATACAGGGTACTACAGCAGGTGGCTGTAGCTCAGGAGGAAGAGCAGTCGTCTTTTGCCCGGAAAGTTGGGAGATCAACTCTAGGCTTCCCCTGACTACATGTCAAAGTGTCCTTGAGGAAGACACTGAACTTGGACTGGATCACACTGGTTTGAATTTATTCATTGTTTTTATGTGATGTATGAATGACAGTCTTTTCAGGGTTCCATAGTAACACACCTGATGCAGGTTGTAGCTCCACCCTTTTGCAGCATGACATCTGATACATTTACTCATAGGACATTAATACAATTAACACATCTTGAATACTTGCAGGTCATCTCCTTTGTCTGCAGTGATCCGCTCTCTTAGTCATCCTTTCCTGTAATGCTGTTATTGATTATTAGTCATGTTTGAAATCATGATTCTATGACATCAGCCATGCATTTTCAGCCAAGCTATATATGGAAGGATAGCTTCACATTTGACACCTTTATTGCAAAAAAAGCCTAAATCACAATGCATTCAGCTGTTTGAGCTGTTTGAGCTAATATGCTGTGTCTGTGTTCAGTACATTGGGAAAAACAAAAATAAAACTTAAAAAAAATCTGTGCCTCTAGCACTGCAACACCCATGTCCAACTAGACTTACAGTAGTCCGACTGCACAGCTATAATGTCCCCTACTGTTTGATTTCATGCTTCTGTAGTTCTTATTCTCAGATGTAAGTCACTTTTGGAGAAAAGCGTCTGATAAATGAATGTGATGTAATGTCTGGCAAAATTGTGCAATATGGTAAAACATCTGTATTTTTTTTATCACATCTGTCCAAAAGACTTATGGTTCCCCAAAAAGTGACTTTGCAAACCTAAAGGGTGCTCCCATGAATGGAGACACAGTTACTCAAGATGGACCTTATCTTCTTATATACTCTTGGAAAATGGGAACTTCCCACAAGGGAACACCTCCATCTGTTTGGTTTTATTTATTAGTTAAAAACAGAGTCAGTCAGTTTAAACACATGTAAAGTGTTTATAGCTAAAAAAAAAAAAAAAAAAGAAAAACATCCCATCAGGGATATTCTGTGTACTGGAAATTTGGAAAATTGGAAACCATTGCTGTTATGATACCAAGCTTGCCATCTAATTTTTGTGGATTTAGAACTGCAACTATGGAGCTTTTCATGGGAAATGTATGGGACAGCCTTAGTATAGAACTCAAGGGTGCCCAGATTCTTGTTTAGCTACTGTTCTGCAGTAACAGTCAGAGAAATATGCTGATATAAGTGGATGCCTTTAAACAACAGACACATATGTGAACAATATGAGTAGCGGTGCAAGAAAGAGCAAGATGGTGTATTTTTTAACAAATACAAATAAAATATAAGTATTTATTACAAATGAAAGGTGGTGAGGGACTCTAAAGCAGGCAGGAATGCAAAGAAAACCATTTTGTAATGTAAGCATTAAACAGCAGTTGTTTACAGCTCCAAAAGAAATTAAAAGTCCACATGTTAATGTGAATAATGTATTTACTTATTGTGTAACACCTACAGCTTTCCTCCCAGTGTCTGCTTTTGCTTGTGAACAAAACGTTTTATTGTCCCTTGAAGGAAACTACTTCACCATGGAGCATATAAAACAACCAATACATAAAAAGCAGACATGCGTTTCCAGTAAAACCCGAAAGATCAAGAATGGGTATTACAAAACTTGAGTGGTTTATGTCCAAATAGGCTAAAGCTCATTTTAAGCTGCAGTGCAAAGGTACTGCCCACCATCACCGGCCTGACAGGTTTCACTTTAACAGGACAAATAAAAATGTGTCATTGGTTTTTATTTTAAAGAGTGATGCTTTAAAATAGGAGGAAGGTATGAAATGTTTGCTTTTTGCAAAGATTCCCCACCTGTGTATGATCTAATGTCATAGATACTTAACCTGGTTACTTGTTGTGGATGATTTCCATTTGTATTTGTTATGCATACTTCTGTAGGTCAGTTTGCATTCCTCCAGCACACAGTAATGTGATGAAGCAGAGGAGTTAACTGGGTTTTATCTCACTCCAAAGTTTTGTACAAAGCACATGTCCCCCCTTTCTGTCAACTATGTAAACACAGTAACTGAAGTGGATCTGGTTTGATCATGAAGAGCTGTTATATATGAGAAGAAAGGCAACACAACTCATAAGCATCTAAAAGGAAACGCAGGTTAATAGATTAATCTTTTTATGTCTTCAGACAGCTTGAGATGAAAGCATGAAAACAGGAAACATATGGACTTTGAAATAAATCTCCTTTATTTGTGTTCCTGCCAACTATTCATAAGTTTTTCATTAAAGGTTTTAATTCAAACAATACATGAAAACATATGGAGACAAAATAAGTAAATTAAATGTTTTTTTTTCTGCTTTATATTGGTATTTTACAAATCTGAGTACAAAAGTGAAAAATAATAGATACAAAATTCGTTTAATTATCTTTGATTCACTTTAATTCAATAATAATAGAAAACTAAAAGTAAACAATAGAGGATGTGTGACTCAGCAAAAAAACAGCGGGCAAACGTTTCCCTAATTATTACAAACATTTCATTTGTGCAACAATATAGATTATAGGGAAGTTTTACATACACAAATGTAGATTTTTTTAAGGTTTCTCCTAATTTTATGGCATTTAAAAATGACTTAAATGTTTTTTACGATTCTGTAAGGACCCTAGAAAGTGGTAATGCATTAAGGTTTTCAAAATCTCTAGAACTGTACTTTAACTAAGGCCTCCCCCCCCCCCCTTTTTTTTTTTTATATATTTGTTTATTTTATTTATGTATCTCTGCTCTCTGGTTTGCAATGCCCATTTGTTTTGTTGATACTGCTTAATAAAAAGAAAAAAATACAAACATTTCAGATTTGATAACAGATTGTATAAACAAAAGTATCTGGAAAACTATGACATATCTTATATTTTGTCATTTTGGGTAAGAGAAGATGCAATTAAAAACTTTGATCTATAATATGTGTTGTGTAAACAATGTCATTAAAAAAAGTAAAAACCAATACCGATAATTTCCAATATTGCATTTTAATGCCAATATCAACCGATTATGCCGATAATATCAGACTTCTCTAATTTTCACTTAGTCAGAATACAACAATAAAAGTAGCAATTCTGAGACACAGAAAACTTAAGCTGAACACGGCTCCACTGACTGAGCGAGATGACAGTGAAGAGCTGGCTGTTATGGTGATTCCTGGCCTACAGATATCACAGTTTTTACCACAAAAGAAGCAGGAGTCCACCTTGTGAAGAAAGGCTGAGTTGTATGTGCTTGTTGCTCTTCTTGCTAAAAATAACATAACAAATAGGCTGTGTCAGTAACTGGAACATAAAGCAGGGTTTAATAACATCACAACTAAATAACATTTAACCCATACCCTAAATAACACATGCAAATGCTTCAAACTGTACTCACTAGGTTCATAGTAGTCATAAACCTGCACCATGGCATCCTTCACATGGGCCACTTTGTAATTTCTGATAATAGGAAGTTGGATGCAAACCTCAGATTTGTTGAGCTGTGGATGATTCAAGAACATGTGAGTTCATTTTTAGATGGTGTAAAGCCTGCAGTGTTGAGCCTGTATGCACAGATCACCCCATAATAAAAAAAATACTGACAAGTCACATTTATAGCCTTGTTTATATTGCAAATATATATTAAGTAAATGTGCTGTTGACAGTAAAATGGGCGAGAATATTGAGCATCTATAATAAGGTGATGGATGCACTGCTGGGTCAGAGCATCTGTAAAACTGCTGGACGCAGAAAGTGTTTCCAGGTTGCTGTGATTGGTGAAAAGCAAATGTGGTCAATGGATGTACAATCATTGACCCGCAGATAGGGTCAAGGGTGCATGCAGTTCACTGATGGGAGGTCAGGGTGAGAGCAGGAATCTGAAGCAGAAGAGGTTCAAACACATTGCAGCTGGGATAGTTAAAATAGCTGCAGAGGATTAAGAGGAAGGCATTCCTACTCATGATTCTTCGACATGGCAAAACCTCCGAACATTGTTGCAGACAGACTGTCTTTGTGAGACAAATTATAAAAGCACATTTCCAAGCTTGTGGAAGACATCCTGTCTTGTTCTGGTATGTAAAAAACTCTCCATCTGTTTTAAATGTCTACAACCCACATTATAAAAATCCAACTGATTCACTACAATACAACAGAACCTGTTAGCTTCCTTTTCATAACACCTGTAGATGAAAATACCATCAAGCCCCTGCTTCAGAGAGCCCATCCTCATCTGGACAAATGTGCCAGCAGTGTGACGATCATGTTCTTTGATTTCTCAAGTGTGTTTAGCACAACTCGGCTTGCTCTGTTATGTGAGCAGCTCCATAAATACCAGGTGGGTCTGAGAAAGTGGTCAGCAACATAAGGGACATTTGACTGTACTCTCACTTTTTCCCTATTTTCTGTTCAGTGAGATGTTTCGTAAGGTCAGCTACAACACAGAGAGGTACAAGTAGCAATCTTCTAGAAAAAGGGGATTAAAAACCACAGAGATGCTTTTAAGCTGCTGACTCAGCCTCAGTCAGATCAAGCTTCTGTGTTATGTCAAAACAAGTCCAAACAGTGGAAACTCCACTTTGTAGCTTACAAGATGCAGGATATGCTTGATGCTCGATACTGCATCAGATCCTGTGGAATCCATGAATACACACATTTCAAAAAGAGGACCAGCTGCACACAATATTAAGTAGTACCTCACACTGTGTGCATTTTTCAGGAGACTCCTGTTTTTTTTTTTTTTTTTTTTTTTTTTTTTTTTTTTTTTTTTTTTTTTTTTTTTTTTTTTTGCTGTGCTCACTTTTTTTTTTAATCAGATTACATAAAAATTAACCACCACGGTACTCAGGATTTAGACACAAACCCATTGTGGAAACATTTACTAATGTAAAGTATTAAGAGAAGAGGCAGGGTTGTTTAAGCAAAGACATTTTAAAAATCAGTTTTCTTTTTGCAAAAAGGCATCGCCACCTGCTGGAAATGAGGAAGAATGCAGGTTAACATCTTTGTCTTAGAAAGGTCCATCTGTTTACACTTCTGTTAGACAATTTTATACATCTGAGTCAGCAAATTATTTAGAACCAGTTGAAAAAAAGGATACATAAGGATAATAAATTCCAAACACTTACTGAAGCTAGGTACAGGATGACTTTATCTGGTGTTGTTTCCATCATCCTGATGAGACCTCCTGAAGGAGCGGCTCCAGGAAAGAGGGAGAACCCACTGAGCATGCCTACCTCCATTATAACCATACCCGTCTGAGGTATTGTCTGACTGTCCTGCAATCTACAGAATGCAACCACAAAATATTGTGACCCTAAAGACATGCATGCCAGAAAAAATATTTTCAAACTTTATTTAAAATGCACATTTTCAGTGCAAAAATCTTTGTTGCATTTCTCACCTGCTACACACAGATAACATCATGTGATTGCTGTCACTGTCATCTGTGAGGTTACATTTTAATGAAAAAGCTTCTTTGTCTGAGACGTCGCTCTCCACATTGTAAAAAACATTCATCTGCAGGGATGCATGGAAACTGCTCAAAATGTAAAATGTTCTCAAACTTTTAACTATTAGATAAAATGAGAGACATGTGCAGTTCTACGGTTTTTGCATTCAGTCTGTGCGTACAGTGACACATTTCTACATTGTAATAAACTTCTAAATAAAACTATAAACTTCTAAATAAAGCTATAAACCTAAACTATACCTGAAATACTGCAAATCCACTTCCTTCCATGTATATATTTAGAGGCAAATCTTTATCCGCATTAATCTAAGAAATAAAGAAAAATAAAAGATTAAGTTAATGATAAAGATTAATAGAGATCCAAAAATCAGGTCAGAGTAAGATTCCCCCTGAAGAGTTCCTCTGCTACCTCTTGGCTTTGACACATCCGATAGTTGGTGGAGTTGATTTGAAATGCAAGTGAAAATGTTGGTGAGGATATTGTAAATCTGAGGTCGATGGTGTTGGCACCACTGAATGCAGCATAATAAGCCAGAGCCTGCAGGGCAATTACTGTGTCCTGTATTAAGAACAAGAAAAACACGTGTGCATTATATCATGATTCATTTTACAATGTTATGCAACAAAATGTGAACTATACAAATTAATCATACACTTGACTTATATAATTTCCTATATAACTAAAAGTCGGTTTGTCAACTTTAAAAAAAAAACATATATAGGGTCTAGTCCTACCTGTGTTGTCCCAAAACCCCCTAAATGGTTCCTCTGTGTACTTAACCACTTCATAAGTGTAATGCCTTCAATAAAGCTGCCACGCTTAAACAGAGCCAGTAGCACATAAGAGGCCATTTCAATCTGAGCTGAGCGTGGCTGCCAGTCATGTGACTCCAGGCCAGCGGTGGATGTCCACATCATGATACCATCTGTAGAAAAGAAAAGAGAGATTATATAAAGTCAGTGCAATCTCATTGAAGAAGAAATATTTAATAGGAACATATGTTTACAACTTTGAAATATCACACTTATTAACAAGCTATGGATAGTACTGACTTTGTCCTTAGTAAGAGGTCCCACAGCTGCAGTTTTAGAAACTGTCTAATGTCTAATGCAAACTTTTAACTCAGAGAAAATCATTTCTGAATCACCTCTGTAGTCAGCTCTCCTCATGAGCTCTGTAATCACTCTCCCAGCAACAGGACTGTTTCCCAGAGCAAGAGCATAAGCCACCAGACACAGGCTGTAGTTACTGACCACACCGCTGGACGCTTTGCTCTCCAGGTACGTCAGAGCCAGGGACATGTTGTCTGCATACATGTCCTTAAGGTAGAAAAACCAGACAAAAGATCATTATGTTGCCTCAATAAGTTCTAAAGTGTCCCAGTTTGCAATAACATTACAGATATGCTGCTAACTCACTGCGTAGGTCTCATCCTCCAGAAATGCTAGTAGCACATAAGCAGTGAGAGCAACTGGGCCATCATCTAGACCCCCTTGCATCTCTGTGTGAATGACCCGGCCAACTTCAGTGAACTCCCCCTGGGGTCCCTGTTGCTTCAGGAGCCAAGTCCTGGCCCTGCTCAAGACGCCCTGGTTTACCTGAATGTAGGGCTGAGCCTGGATGAAGCAGCGTAACACGAAGCCCGTCAGCCTGGCAGCACAGGCGGCAACAGGGGAGAAAAGATGAGCCTTAAACTGAGAATCCTCTATGAAAATGTGCCTGAAATGTGCTGCAAATGTGACCCACCATGTGCTACCAGAGGCATCGGTTGCTCCGAAAGCACTGAAGGAACCGTCAGCTCGCTGGAAGGACAGCTGTTTTTGGTATCCTACAGAATTAAGATCATCTAAAATTAGTGTACGAGCTATGTAGCAATGCAGAAGAGATAGAAAACATAAAGCATTCTGTGCTTCCCTTGGCATGAAGAGGAGCTTATACATAAAGTTTGATTTGATCTGAAATTGATAGATGGATGAAAGAACCCCAAGTCAAGTCTTGGGGTCTCCCAACTATGCACATACAATCGTCTGATTGCGGCATACCTTTCGTGATGGATTCCAAAGCTTTTCCACTGATCTCTTTGTCATCCTGGGTTGACTTGACTAAATACTGGAGAACATAGACACTCGGAGCAAAGTGGACCATATTCTGTTCCCCACATCCAGTTGGGACTTGAACCAGTGACTCCAAGTTGTTGAGAGACAAAGCCAAGATATCACCTGTGTAAAGTAAAACATGGCTAAACAACAGGACATCGGACAGGATAACCCTAAGAAGAAACAGTCCCACTAGCGCAACGCTGCACTTTTCCTCAGTTTGATTTCCCAGCTAACAGAAACCTCTCATTTGGCTGCCATTAAGGAAAAACAAAGCTTGTTTCAGCAGCAGAGCAAATCAAAAACTTTCTAAAATCTGGATGGAGCCAAGCCAAAGATTTTAAGTCGTGCAAAATCTTCCATCTATAATTATCCGTATTTAATGTCTATCCTCATCGTTCTTCGCTATTCAGTATGTCTATGTAAGCTTACTATCAACACACAAGGAAATGTGAGTGCATTCAACATATGCCCAACTGACCACAAGTAAAAGAAATAAACTGTTCTCAGAAGAGAAGATAGTTGGCAAAAAAAAGAACTACATATGGTAGACATACCACCCAATGCCACATGGGCCTTCTGGCTGCCTGCTACCACATTGGGTGGAAATGAGAAGGAGACAGATGTAGAGCTGTTGTGCATATGTGGTGCCAGCTCCAGAAACAGAGACTGTGAGAAGGACTCCTCAACTCCTTCAGGCTAAAGGAAGAACAAAATAGTTCACTGTTATTCCAGGATTAACCAAATGTCAAGTAACTAGTTTTTTGTTTTTCTTTAAGTGCCATACCTTAACCATTACTTTCCGCACAAGGACATCTGATGTCTCTGCAGATATGGCATCCACAGATATTTCAATCTCACCCAAAAGCAAAGGCCTTATAGGAAAGAAGGCTGAGCCCGACTCATGACTCCCTAAGGTGACTTTCTGAGCATTTATGACAGACACGTCCTTCCGTTTCGTCAAAACAAACTCAAAGGCTTCACTCTGTGTTAGCAGCACAATGACCTGTGGAGAGAAATGGTCTCTTGGATCTGTGTCTACAGAGGGAACATGATGATTCACTTGTCCAAATTATATCCAACATACCTCGATGTCCTCCTCTAGGTGGTTAATGATGTTTACTTCCAGCACTATTTCCTCTCCTCGGACAAGGTGGAGAGGGACGGAAAGAGACAAGGAGAAGTCTTTGGATACGGTCAACTGTCAACAAGACAGGTGGATAAACTTTTGGAAACAAGGTTGCAGTGTTCTGGCACAAAAAGTATGACCAGCTGGTTAAAGTGATCCGACTAGATGTTGACTGGGCTATAGGAATTAAATTCAGCTGTGGTGATAGAAAGTTTGTTATATTGAACATATGTACACCCACAAAATAAAGATGATTCTTTAATAGGATGGCCTTTGTTTTGTCATTTATTTAAAACAATCCCTCCACTTGTTTTTTTTTTATTGTTGGTGATATGAATGCTGATGTATCTGACTGTAAATCCTTAATTTCCAATCATTTGAATGAGTTTTGCTCAGATAATGAACTGATTCTTTCTAGTAATGCACTTCTGCCTGATGATAGCTACACTTCCATTAGTGAAGCATGGCACACAACATCATGGCTAGATCACTGCATCTGTACATTGGATGCTCATGACTCAATATAGGATATTAGTATTAATTATGAATTGGCTACAACTGATCATGTACCATTCTCTTTATCTATAAACTTGGGCAATTTGCCAGCCCTATTATCTGTGAGTAATGACATACATGTTGGGAAAATAAAATGGTCCATTGTGTCTGAGGAGGATCTTCATGGGTATTATATTCAGTCTCACACTGTGTTGAGTAACATTGAATTGCCAAAGCAGTAACATGTTCAGATATTAACACGGAATTGAGTTGTGCTCACTGTATGAGAAAATTGTGAAATCCCTTCTTATATCTAGCAGGCCTTTGTTTAAAACCAAACCATATAAAGCAAAAGCAGGTTGGAAGGAATATGTAGAAGAGCTTCATGCTGAGGCTTGAAGGGCGTTTAAAGCCTGGGCTGAATCTAGCAAACATAAGCATGGCCCTTTATTTGACTATAAGAAGTGGACAAATACAACATTTAAACATGTCCTGCAATTTATCAAGAAGAATGAATATACTTTGAGGTCTGACTAACTTGCAAGGAACTTACAAAACAATAGCCAAACAGAATTTTGGAAAGAAATTAAAAGAATTAATTCTTGTAAAATATCCTTGCCAACAAATATTGACGGGGCAAATGGTCCTGAGGAAATTACTCAGATGTGGCAGAAACGTTATCATGAGCTGTTTAATTCTGTTAAAACTAAACCCTTTGTAGTGGACAACATAAATGAAAATGAAGACATGACTGTGTCTGCAAAAGAAGTTTGCGAAATTATTATGGAGTTAAAGAATAATAAGGCAGTTGGTGCGGATGGTTTCTGCATCACATTTGAAATTTACAAGCAGGAAACTTTATCTACTGCTTGCCATTTGTTTTACTGGATTTTTAATTCATGGTATTTTACCGAACTTGTTACTGTCTGTCATTTTAGTTCAGATTGTTAAAGATAAAGCCGGAAAAATAAATAGTAAAGATAATTATCGGCCTATAGCTCTGGCCAGTACTCTATCAAAAGTATTGGATAGGGCTTTATTGAGCAAGATGAAAAGTTTTATTTTGACATCTGACAATCAGTTTAGTTTTAAACCCAAATTTGGCACAGATATGTGCATTTTTGCTCTAAAGGAGATTTTGGATTTGTATAATAGGCAAAATACAACAATTCTTATGTGTTTTATTGATGCATCTAAAGCTTTTGATCGTGTAAATCCTGCAAAATTGTTTTTTAAGTTACATGATAGAGGGGTTCCAAAATATCTGGTGAGAATATTAGTGTTTTGGTATGCTCACCAGTCTATGTATGTAAAATGGGGGAACTCTGTGTCAGTTCTCTTTAATGTATGTAATGGTGTGAGACAGGGTAGCATTTTGTCTCCTTCTCTCTTTAATGTATATATGGATGATTTATCTACCTTGCTGAATGAGTGTGGGACTGGTTGGTAATAATATCATCAACCACTTAATGTATGCTGATGATCTAGTGGTGTTCTCTACATGTAGTGCTGGTTTGCAGCATCTGTTAAGGGTTTGCTCTCAGTATGGTTTGGACTGTGTATGCAAAAAAGAGTCACATCATGATTGTCAGGAGCAAAGAGGACACCAAACTATCCTTCCCTGACTTCTTATTGTCTGACGTCATCCATAAAGTCAGTGATGAGGTTAAGTACCTGGGACACTACATAACGGCGGATCTATCTAATGATAGAGATATTTACAGACAGTGCTGTGTGCAGTATGCACAAGCAAACATGCTTATTCCTAAATTTGGCATGTGTTCAGTAGGGGTTAAGACTGCACTTTTTAAGGCCTTCTGTACCCCTATGTATACTGCCCACCTGTGGCGGCACTACAGAAAAAGCAGTATGCAGAAACTCCAGATGGTATACAATGATGGAATGAGTATATTGCTGGTGCAGTGCCAGTGAGATTTTTGTGAAAGCTGCTGTGCCCACTTGCGCTGCTGTGCTGCGCAATCTTATGTACAGGTGCATGTGCAGGTTATCTAACTCTGTAAACAGCATAATTTACAGCCTGACCAACCCCACACAAAGTTCAGTCAGGTTCTTTTCTAAACTGTGGAAGCACTGGCGCAATAGTTTATATGTTAATATTTTAAGTTTTTGATAAATTCTTTGTAACATTTATCTGTCTGGTTGTAATTTTAATTTATTTTCTTTTTCTTAAATGTTATCTTATTATTTTTATACTATGGACCATACATGGGTCTGAAATAAAGTTTTGATGATGATGATTACAAGGCAGGTATTTAGGTAGAAAAATCGGAGTGCCTTTCAGCGGCAATTTGAATAAACACCACCAGCTTATAGAGGCGTACAGTGAAGGTTTTACCATTCGGGGCACAGGTGTGAAGCTTAAACCCAGGTTTTCTGACATCACAAGTCCGAAAGCTCCCAGAAAAGAGAAACTATCAGGTACTGTTATTTTCTCACTGGTCCACATGTGATCACTGAAAAGAAAAAAACATGCAGTGAAAAAATGTTTGTACCAAATTGATGCTGATCGTTTGAATTCACTCTTATTCCCCCAAAAATGTGTACCTTCCAGCTCTCACCTAAGACTGGAGTCTAACCACAGCAGGGTTTCAGAGCTTTCCATCCAGTGGCTCCAATGCCTCTCCACTATTAGACCATCGTTCAGATTTTCACCTAGTAAAAAGTTGGAAATTAAACTATATTCACATCTAACTTGCCATAAAGTATTGACGTGATGGGATTCAGTCAATCAGCTAACTGGACACTGGAGGGACAGCTCCAAAAGAAGCGAACGTTACCATTTTTAGGTCCACCTGACTGCATTTTCTGAGACAATCCAGCATTGGTCAGTATCTTTAGGTTACACTCCTGCATGTTAAAAAAAAGAAAGTATTATGTATTTTAATATGCTGAAGTAGACACCAATGCAAAAGCCTATGAATACAGGTCAGGTGATGCAATATGTGAAACAATCTGTATGCTCCCATTCCTGAGGGCAATCTATTCTTTTACACTCAGTACAAGCCAGCAGATATATGGAGAGAGATAAATGTGATGAACTTATGTTTTGGCTCTTTATAGCCTTCAGTAGCCCTCAGGTCCTGCGATGAAAAGTCTATTGTTTCCATATCCAAAAAAAAGAAGTCACCTCCAAACAAAGAAGGCAGATATGTTACATGCAGAGCAGCCGGTTCAGTGGCCACATGAGCAATAGTCCAGAGGGATTAAAATGACTGGACTGATTTCTTTGTTGAAAAACAACAAAGGAGACAAGAAGTAATCCCAAGAGTCTCTTTCCTGGTTCACAGAGGTCTATATTTCACAGCTTAGGTTTTTTTTCTCCTATGTTGTTCATTGATATAAAGTGTACTTACGCAATGTTTATATGTTCTTTCAGGTTTCAGATTAAATGGGTCTAAATCCCACTTTGAATGGATAAACTAATCATAATATTTTGGACTGAAAACAAGAGCTGAATAAGAGATCTTTTGCTAATCCAACGTGTTTTCCATACCTGCTCTTTAAAGTCTGGCTCAGACTGCAGGGCATTACTCTGCATTCCCATTACCACGATTCCTATTTGGAAGTGGGATTCATGGGCAGTCACAGTAAGCAATACCTGCTCATCCGACTGGGCCTTCTCACTGCTCCAATCAAGAGTGACCTAGTAAGAATAAGCACCCAGTCGACTCAACATACAAAGCAAAATCACTATATGTAGCTATTAGAACAAGGTTAAATATAGAGAAGGAAGCAAGTTGTCTTACATTGTTTTGCCGGTGGATAGAAATGTGTGATGTGTCACTGATAACCTCTCCATCAGAGGAGAGGGAGTAAACAGTGACACAGGCCTCAGGGGACCAGGACAGTGCCGGAGTCAGGGAGAAAGACGAGGAGTTTTTTGTTCCTGCAGCCACCACCTGACCTCTGGAGCTTACCTGGAATTACAACACGAGAGGAGACACAAACCTGTCTGATCAAAGCGCAGCTTGTAATAATATATGTAAACGAATCGGTTTCTAAATGTCTCCTCTTTCCCATAATTATCATTGAGATGCACTGAATGGAACAAAAATAGAAGGAAAAATCTGGATTATCAGGGAAAATATTCATAATTATATGATGCAGAAAAAAGGTGGAGTGAGAGAACCAGAATTGTGCTACTTCTGTTAAATCACTAAATGTACTATTTACACCACAACTCTTTTCCCCCAAATCCTCACATTCACAGCTTCGTGGTTCAGCAGCTTCACCTGAACCTACAGGACAGTGAAAACCGCCCAGTGCATGATGTGTGATTTAATGTCGCCCTAATGTTCACCCTTCTCCCCTCTGTAAAGGAAAGAAATAAAAGGGACCCTAGATGGACTACTAGCACATCCAATATCTAACCTGCTTTTTGGTCCCATTAATCCTGAATAAGATATAATTATTTCTTTTTTTAAATGAATGTTAAACTTACCACAAAGTGAAGTGTTGTTGGTTTAAATGTGCTCTCCACGTTAAGTTGAAGGGGCGATCCAATCTGAAATTATTATGTTTACATTATTTATTTGGACATAATAAAGACATTGCACACAAAATAGGTTTAGGTATACCTGCGCAGATAATGTGTCGAGTGGGGAAATCTGAATATAGGAGCCACTTGGAGATGAGTAGTTTGTGTGAACCCTCAAAGTGCCCTCGCTGGATTGGAATTTGGCCTAAATATTAAGGATAAATAAAATAAACATGAAAAATGGAGACAAGGACTCGATAGAAAATGATCTCTGTCTTTGTGTGTTCTCTTAGAATTAGAAAACCATTTCTTACATGTAAGATTACACAATATAAATGTCCTCTAGCCAATTTAACATGTGAGTAATCTGTACTGAAACTACTCCTTTTACGTGAATCGAAACTGCTGAAGAGGTTTCCCTGAGGACTTCATTTCAGGTACTGGGAGTAAAAAAAAAACTAACCTGGATAAAAACCATTTCTACTTCATCTTGTAATTTAAGCTTTATGTGGATGTTCCCATCCTGGAGCAAAGGAAATGTGAGCGTTGTAGGTTCTATGGTCATCAGGCTGGTTCTCTGAGAGACTTTCACCACGACTAGGTCCATTAGGTCCAGCGAGCTGAGAGGCCTTCTGTCATATCTTGTGATCCTCAGCTGTGAAATACAAACAGACATGATAAATCTCAGGGAACAACAGCTTCACATCTTTCTTAATAAAATGCATTAATAGAAAAATTCACTCACTTTTGTAGAGAAATGTAAGGATGGCTTTAGTGATGGTGGAAAATCAAAGAATGTGAGCTTGTATGTGTTCTGCATGACGTGGACTTGAGCTGTTTTGGTCACTTTGAACCCTTAAACAACAAACATTCAGTAATTTGGCTTTGCAAATGAAATGTATTTCATAGTTAAACTAACAGTGTTAGAACAGACCGTACCTGTGGAGCTGTCAGTAACATGGGCAGAAATGTGCACTACAACAGGAACGTTGCTGGGAATAGCTGAGGACGAATGTAGAGGCCGAAGCTGATCCCTGCTGAAGAAAAACTGAGCTGATCCATAGATCTAAAAAAAAAAAAGTTGAATAGCATAACAGACAACTTTATTCTGATTCAATAAGAGATAATAAAATCTCACCTCTTTAGTTTGTGTTAGCTGGAAACGAGACTCTGTATTGTTTCCAGCAGCTTCCAAGGTGACATTAACGACTAACGTTCCATGTACTGGTTGCCCACCAGAGTAACTGGAGGAAATACATGTCATGGTGCAACTAAGTACTCTGCGTCATAATAATGAATACATGGGTCATATTATCGATTCAGTTTGAACTCACAGTGTTCTGACTGATCCTGAGACGTCATCTCCAATAAGAACCCAGGAAGACGTCTTCAGCAGCATTTCAAAATGCGGGTGCTCTGCAACGTTAAACATTAGATTCACCGGGTTTGTTTAGATGGATGCATGTTGCTTTGCTAATTATAAAACAGGAGTTTTGCTTTTATCTGAGGAAAAAAACTCAGCAAATGAATCTGTAGATGTCTGAAGTAGAAATTATCTGTTCTGTAGGACTGATGCTGGAGGAGTCAAGCAAGAGTTTTCTTATTGTCACGTTTATTTTTTTATGTGTTTCTTGTTGCTTTGAACCTTCTTGAGAATCTGCAGATTCATTTTTTAGGCTCTTCTGAGAATTTTCAAATCCTCCTTGCTTGACTTCTCTTTGAAGCAGTTTTATGACTGGGTGGATGGGTATTTGCTGAGGTGTAATTAAGTGGTGGATTGAACTGCAGCAAGAGATGAAAGGATGCTCTGTGGAAAATAAGCCTCAGTTTTGTTTCCATTAACTGGCTTGCAGTGAATAAAACTCAAAGCGGCATAGAGTCATAAGCAGATGGCAGTCAAACCAGTGCTGTAATAAACAAAAAAAAAACACTAAAAGACAACAAAGAGGTTTGAAGAAAAGGAAACGATGTTAAAAGTGAGAGAAATCCCTACATATTAGAAAATGTGTTACATTGAAATAACATTTCAGTAAAATGGTAGATATGTTACCATGATGCTCCACAATGAATGCTTTCTTATCGGTCAAGCCCTATAAAAAGGATGGTGGGAGAAAAAGATAAGGGACATTTTTCTTCTACAGTCCAAACTGAAACGAGGGCAAACACATTACTGCGTTTCAACCTTACGTTCACCGTTGCTGTGATCTTCCATTCCCCAAGAGGAGACGTCTGCGATAAGCTGAACTTTTGGAAGACAATCCCCAGATTCCCTGTCGACTCCCACCTGTCAACAACACCCCCACTGGGATCCTACAAGACAGCGGAACATCAATCAATGTGCCTGATGGAAAACTCGTTGCTTTCCTCTGGCTTTGCTCTGTCACACAGAGATGCAACCTGCCTGCACAGAAAGCTCCACTCTGCCTTTGTACGGACGGTTATCCAGCTGGACCGACACAACTCTCATTTTGACTGCGTCCCCCGGCCTGTAGCGTGATCTGTCCATTTGGATAAAGAAGGTGACATTCCTGTTGCTAAAGGTGAGGATGCTGGTGTTGGTAAAAATAAGACTGTCCTCCTTGTACGCCTTTACTGTCAAGTTTAAAAGGGAATTCTGCGATAAAGAGCCAGGAATCTGCAGGGAAATTTAGAAATATGTTTGATTTAAATTCAGACCTGCACAGATTTTTCTCTTGATTACAGTTATGTAGAGAAAGAAAGTTTGCTCACTGGAGGAAGCATAAGGACAGTGGTTAAACCTCCTTGGAAGTCTTCTGTCCGGGCTACTTTGGTGTTGCCATGTGTCACTTCAGCTGTCACTTTTCCAGAGAAGGCGGCAAAAACAGAGACAGCCAACCGAGTGGGTGTCCCAGCATACAGCACCTCTGGACCTGAGATCAGAAATAATGTGGTGCTGAAACAGCAGCGTTCGTTAGTTCAATGGCTCAGCAATGCTGCACCAATTTTTTAAAAAATTGCTTAAAAGAAAATCAGTTTTTTCATTCTCAACTTACTTGGAGGAACCTTGTGCAGATTGAGAAAGTCCAATAAACACAGCTAGGGTCCAGATCCTGTTCATGTTGCACTCTCAGTCACCTCATCCAACTTAGGTCTCAGATCCCAAAATGACAGACACTTCTTTAAATAATTAAATCACATCTGACGTGCCAGTGACAAAACTCCACCTCCTGTCCCCATGGCAACACCACACTCGACGAAGCACATTGTCGCACATAGATTCTTTACCCTGGGTAGACATAGATGTCCTTACATTTGTTGCACCTTTGCCCAGAGGGACAAGTCTCCGCTGCCTATTCAGAGCCTGACAATTCCCAGTCCTACCATTGTGTCATTGTATCCGTACAAAGGGGAAGAAAATGTCAAAAAGGAACACAATGCCACCTGAGATATGTGACCCAAAATCATGAGTTACTTTCTTTTTCTGAAAAAATAAAAGATGTGGCTTATCGACTGTGTATCCTTTAATCAAATGTTTAAACACAATATTATGGAGCCCTGTTTTAATAACAACATGGACAGTACAGCCAGGCTCAACAGCATGGTAAGAAGACTTGACATTTTAATTATTTTATGACAACACAGGGTGTGTGTGTGGGTGTTGTCTTGGAAAACAATTACGAGAGTGATCAGGCACCAAAATGCATTTGTGCAAAACACTACACAGAAATCTGATACTGGATTCCCTCAGCTAAAGAAAAAATGAGTCATTATTATTTCCACTGAGTTAATCTATCAAAATTTAAGAAAACTATTTAGAGAAAATAATACTTTGGGAAAAAATCTCCCAAAGGAGCATGATAAAGGAAGAAAAATAATATTGTAGTATCTCTTCTTCACCAGCAAGTGGCAGTAACACCATGGCTAACATGACACTTCCAACACAAAGGGGTGGATACCGCTGTTGAAACCCTCTGAATGGATGCTTCTGTCTATTATTTTTAGTGCAGCAGCTGTTAAATATAAACTTCACATGATTACACAATACTCACAACAATATTTCAACAGTTTATTGCTTTGGCATAATCTTCCTACACTAGTTACATATAAACATATTTTACAGTCAGGCATTTCTGTCCAAAATTTTGGCATGCACAGTCTTTGGCAACAAACAGCATTAAGCATGTCTTAACAGTACCAGTTGTGCTTCTGTGAAGATGCAGGTAGGAGATCAGATGATGATGAAACTGGATCTGCAAGCTTGTATAGGCCTGTATTTGTCTTTGCTTCCTGGTATTCTTGCAGCTCACATCCCAGAGCACCTGGATAGTGTTGGGCAACTTGTGATAGCTTGAAGGCACATATGGACCCGCATCACCAGATGATCTATTGCCATCTTGGCCAAGCCATAAGTCGTTTCTCAGCAGACTGCAGCCTCGCCTTCAACGTGCTCTTTAAACACCGCAGCAGTTCTGTGACATTTGTTTTATACGCCATTAAATCCTGACTCCTACAAAGTGCTGGCAAAAGTGCATATTTACAGGGTGCTAATCGATCCAAGAAAATACAGACTTCTTTGAAGGCATCTCATTCAACAGTGAAAGGCAAAGACTTTTAAAGTTAAAACCATGTGCAGATGAAGAACTGCATGCAGATTTAAGTGGGATACACTCATTTCTGTGTCAGTGTGGTGACATTTACAGCAACGTAATATCATTTTGCTGAACATTTTTGAAACTCTATCACATAAATCTGCACAAAAAAGACAGGCTCTCTTACTTTGATTTGCTTGGTTTGTTCTACATTTGCACCTCCCAGCAGTTTGCATCATTATGCGAAAACTCTTGGCTTATGCAGAGCACTAAACCGATATTATTGCATGAGCCATCATTCCTTAAGTTACATTAAAAATGAATAAAAATTACCATAATGTGCGCAGCTGAACATCATCTGTGCTTCCGTACTACTATGTCATGCAGGCTTTTTTGCCATCATTTGATGCCTTTTCCTAAGAGGTCATTCACTTAAAAATCAACCTAAAAAGTTTCAAACTGTTTTAATGTCACCTATTTTCAACAAAAGATAGTATTCAATGAACTATTAATAAAAAAAAAGAGTCCTTTAGTATCCACTCTGGAATTGTCGGTACCTCCTGCAGTCACATCTCAAAGTGACGATACATACTCTCCACGTAGCTCAGGACCCTCTGCCAGTCAGGACCACCTGCTCTCAGCATCTCTTCTACAGTCTGCTGAGCAAAGATTTCAGACAGATTCATAAGGTTAACACAGAGTCTACTATGTGTGTGTGAGACAAAGATGTACATCTTACCAGAGACTGTGCAATTCCTACAGTCTCTCCTGTTTTAAATGCCAGACTGAGATTCTCCCGCTACAAAGAGAAGAACAAATCGATAAATTGAACAGTATAAGTTGCTCTGTCTTATGCATAACACAGCAAGTTTGCACAGTTCATACCTTATTCTCTGGAGCGAGAGTGCTGTAAGGGATGTGAGAGGGGAGGTAGGTGTGATAGACAGCACAGAAAGCCAGACCATCAGCCCAGCTGCTGCTGAAGTTGGTAATGTCGATATTCTGCATGAAGAGGAAAAAAATTGATTACATATATTGCCAGTGTACTTTTAAAGCCTGCATAAGCTGGACCATAGGTCACCTACATGAGTTCAGAGTAAGAAAATCATTCTGTAGACTAAATCAGGAGCAGCATCACCTTGTAGCCTTGTGTTCGGCTCTGACACCAGCGGAGCAGCGAGTTTCTTTTTGAACCTCCATGGCGACGCAGCAGCATGTTGAAACCATCCTGGGACCTGACAGCAAGATAAAAGCAAAGTAAGAATTACAAGCTGGGACAGAAGAAGCTTCATTATACAGTCAGCAGAGTTAGAGAGAAGACAACATAGTCCGCTAATTGATCGCCAGAGACGTCCTCAGTATGGAGCTGCACAAGACAAAGTGCATCCAAACAAGTAAGATTGTAAAATGATGTGAAAACCAGGAGGGCTTTGATGTGTGTGTGTGTCTTTGTGTGTGTGTGTGTGTGTGTGTAGACCTACTTGGTGGGTGGCAATTCAATAAGGGCCGAGTTGTACTTGTTTAACGATTCCTCTCGTCTGCCTGCAAGAATAAAGCAACTTTGATCAGAGGAGAAACAATTTACTTTTTTTTTATTAATCAGATAATCATTTTATGGATCAATCCTCTGTGTCATTAACCAATAAAAATTGCAAAAAAAATCAATGATTTTCTAAATCCATAGATTGTGCATAACCATATAGTTCTGAATGCTTTGGATTGCTTTTTTATTTATTCATTCAGTGAGGGATAGTTTCACTGCTTAACCTAGCAAGTTAGCCTAGCTAGTAACCTCAGTATCATAAATTGAAACTGGACTAAATTGGATTTAACTGGTTGGATTTAACTCATTTTGGATGTTGATTCAGTCTCAGGCAAAATAAAAAAAGACTGAAACCTTATATGAGCAAGAACCAAACTTATTTAGAGATGAATAAAACACTTTTTTTGAAGAGCTATTAGTTATTATTAGAACTATTAGTTCTACTTTAATTCAATATTTTTTACTAAGAATAACATGGAGAATGGTTTTGCTTACACACACACACACACACACACACACACACACACACACACACACACATACACACATACACACACACACACACACACCCACCCCCATCTAACGTAGCAC
>JBAMHX010000022.1:7483217-7523472 GCA_037177515.1 Pseudomugil tenellus
CACAAAAAAAAAAAAAAAAAAACCGGTTTTTGGGTCCGAAAAACGAAACAATGCTCCCCCTCTCCCGCCCGCAAAAAAAAAAAAAAAAAAAAAAAAGACCCCAGAGCACACAGAGAGGGTTCATAAAGCTGAGCTTTGCTAGCTAATATCACCCTACAGAGGGCCCATATAAACAGTGTTAGATTGCCCTTCATTTGCACAACTCAGCTCCCTCGCAGTACGTTACCGCAGTCTGTCTGAGGTTAGCCGACCTGTGGAAGGCTTACATTTCTACGCTCCTTATAAGGATGTGGGAAAGTCTACAGGACAGGAGGAATTAAATATCAAGTTGACTTGAAAGGAGGTGTGTGGGGTACAGGAGGGAGAAGTCATGATCGAGTGCGTCGGATTGAAAAATAACAGATGTGAGGGAGACACACTGCAGGTCATATTCCAGTTAGAGTAATCTGTGTCAGATCGAGAGGAAACCGAGGGCCTCTGGCTACAATCCTCATAAGGGAGGGTCAGGAATTGGAACGAGACTGACAGGAAATTACCAAAGAATATCAGCCTCATAAGAGCGTGGAACACTTGAGCAACTAAACTGGAGAATATTTGAATTTTCTTTCTTTCTTATTGTGCTTGGATTATTCAGCTTAGTCCAAAAAAGCAGATGACAAGCATCTCCTGCCCTGAAGTTCAAGGAAGAAATCGGACTTTCAAGTTCTTACTTAACAGGCAGCCTCCTGACATCTAACACTTGTACTTTCCCCTCAGAATGGGGTCACAACCATCTGAGCTAAGATGAGCTTGGTGATTTCCCTTTTCTGGGCCTCTCAGGAGAAGCAGAGGACAGGAAGGGCTTTAATTAGCAAAGCTGCGGCTCCCAGCGGGGCCGAGCATGAACCAGAATCAAAGGTCTATTGTGATTGGCGGGAGTGTGACGGAATGTGTGTGTTGGTGTTATCTCCCAACTGAACGGTCAGAAGTCCTGCGCTGTCTTACGCATGACTTCCTGTTTGCAAAAGCAGCATTACACTTTTATTTTCAGCTTTTCAGTTATAAGAAATGTGATATTTTTAGGGAGAAAAGCAACTAATTAACTCAAATCTTAAAGAGTAGTTTTCTCTATCGGGGAGTCCTTAATACAAAGATCTGCCAACCGCTCTTCAGCAGAAAGCAATATTTCCATTGGTTGAAACATATCTAATGGAAAACCAGCACACAGGTCTCACCTGTAACGTATTCTTTAATGTCTTCACTTCTGTCAGCAGATGCTTCAATATCTCTGAGGAAGAGATTTAGAAAATGCCAGATGGCATATGAATACCGAAAACCCATAAATATCATAGTAATAGATTTGATTTTCCAACAGAATATATCATTTTATTTGATTTTGATCAGTGTGACAGACTGATGCCATTCTTGCCTGTTGTGTTTGAGGTCCCATCCTGCCTGGCAGTGATACCCAGCGTTCTTCTACTCTCCTCCAACAGCTCCACCAGCTCCTTGCCCTGGCTGTCCTTGTCTTGAGGACTTGACAGAAGAGTTGGGCTCAAACTGCTGTTTTTTTCTTTCCACTTCTGCCCCAGAGAGCTGGAGGGATGTGACCCAGAGGAAGGACTCTTCATAGGACTGATAGCCACACTTTTAACTTGGGAGACTGAAGTTCGTGGTGCCGAGGTTGTAACACTCCCATTCCTCTCCAAAGAAGCCTGCTCTCCACCTGAGACAGTACTTCCTATGTTCTTGGACACCGAGCTGACTCCAGGACCAACTGTGGAGCTGTTGGAGCTCACTGGTGGAGGAGGTTTCCAGTTAGGAGGTGGAATGGGAGTGCTGGGAGTGGTTGGAGTGCTGTTTTGTGACTTCTTCCCACTGGATGATATGCTGGCTGGTGCTGAAGCTGGAGATGAAGACGGGACTGTAGTGGAAAGTTGAAGCTGGGAAGCAATGGGCATCAAACCAGCAGCGTCGCTCTGTGGAGAAGAAGGTGGAGTGTGGAAGCTCTCTGCGTGGGCCACTGGAGAGAAACAAACAACCAATATAAAGGAGGTCTTTTTATACTTTGAGGTTTTTCCCCTTTATACCTTCTGCATTATTTTTTCTGCATGTAAAACATATTCAAAGTTGCTGAACTCCATCCACAAACGTTTATTATTCTCTCCCAGAGATGCTGTTCCTCCTGAACTTCCTGCAACGCTTTGTTTATAGTCCAAGATTGTATCCTTTTCATTATATCATCAGGAAACACATTTGCATAGTTTCTGTAAACTTTGCCATGTTCACCAGCTGGAACCGATCATGTATGTAAGGAAGAGGGACTTAAAAGAGAAAAGAGCCGAATTAAAGCTTCTGAGACAGAAAGCAACAACAGGTGCTGTAGCGATGTGCAGTGTTACATAAAAACATCAAATCATTTCAAACTCATCAGTTAGCTGCTGAAGTAAAATCAACCCGTTCATAAGGACAAGATGGAGCTTTTGCATTTATGTTAAAGCTGAAATTCAAATATGTTGGGAAACCTCAAAGAGAACTGACCCCTGAATGAGGTTATGATGGATTCCCTCGCTGTAACATCACAATGCATCACAATCATGTCAAGATTTATGACTGAAAGTCTATTTTATCAAATGCATAATGAAACTATCAGAAAGGACTGACTGGAGATGTGAACCAGAGTCAGAATGAAGATAGAAAACTGTCCAGTCATCACCAGTCTGGCAAGTTGACAATGAAAACACAAGCGAATGAGGTGTTCAGAACAACGTGCTTCTCCCTGGCCGGCAGAACACCCAGGCCATGCCCCTGAGGATGAATGCTGTAATACGGACATTCCTGCTGGCCTGCTCATCCATTATGCTGCTGTGACACTCATTTTCCTAATTCAGGAACACACACATCCACACAAAAGGACTAATGTTTTCCAAACAGACGCATACTTTCAGCAGTGGGCTATCAATACATTTCCAACTCAGACACAATAGCAGAAGTGATTTCCACTTGGCATTCCTTGCCCAGCGCAGCATGGCAACAATAATAACTTAAGACGCTATGGGAACCAAAGGCCGAAGTGTCTCCTTTTCTTGCTTTCTTTTCCTTGTTTGGACAAAAGCCTCACTGCTTGCAAAATGGTTTTTTTTTTTTACTCTTCAGTGATGTCAGAGTGAACATTTGTGAAGTTATGCACCACCTGCTGCAAGGCCAAAACCCCTGAAAGGAATGGCAGGATTGTTTAATAATGCTCTAATGCCACCCCTGCTTTTTTATTCCCCATTCCAAACCTTAATGTGCTCCTCCAACCATGCACATGGGTGGCAAGATTGACTGAATGAGAGGGAAAATGTGTGTGTGTGCTTTCACCAAGCTTTCTGTGAGTGCATGTGTGTGTTTGTCAGACAGCATTAGGCCTCCTATGATTAATCCGCTGCCCTTGTGCCGGGCTGGGGAATTCTGCCGATTCATCACAGCTGGTCCAGCGAGGCCAGAACGAATCACATGGGGACGCGAGGAGAATGACCACTCACTGAGCGACACACAGGAGGGCTGCCAAGATTCCTGCAGCCACACACACACACACAAGCAACTTTTCCACTGGCTTCTCCCTTTGTTGCCTTCAGTTTAATGATAACGCCTCTCTTTTTTTCAGGGAACTACAGTGATCACTCTTCCTTTTTTCTTCAATATGGGATTAAATATCCAGATAAAACAGAATAATCTGTAAAATAAGCTCCATTACAATAGAGAAGTACAGCAAAAAAATGTTAAAAGGAAAACTATAATAATACAAAGAAATTCTGGACTTTTAAATGAGTGTGTGTGTGTGTGTGTGTGTGTGTGTGTGTGTGTGTGTGTGTGCTCACCTGTGGGTCCATGACCGTCCTTGGTGGAAAAGTTACCCATTCTGCAGTGACAGTGTGGGCCAGTAACGCGCCCTGCAGGTGCTTGTCCCTCTTTCACTCAGTCCAAAGTAGCAGTGTGGCTGTGACCTACACACGCGCACACACACACGCATGGACATCTAGTCAGTTGGCATAGAGGGTCATGCGCTGCTGTACAGCTGAGAAATGCTCAGACCAGATGCCCCTGCAGAGTTAGAGCTGATGTGCATTTGCATGGTAAGAACATCGACAGGCCAGTTTTTACATATCGAGGTTAAATCACATGGATGCGGTCAGAAGCTGAGCAGGAAACAAAGCTGATCAACTGCTCGCGAAGGGAAAAGCGCAAAAATACAACAACGGAACCGAGTTGATGATGATAAAACAAATATATTGTAATTATAAGTCACAGTATTTTAACAAAAAAGCAAAATCTTTGATCCATTGATGCGTAATCTGAAAATGGTCCACAAGATCAACAGCGACTCTCTAAAAGTGTGTAAAAGTTACTAACTTCGCTTCTTCTGCGCTAAAACGAACAAATTTAGAACATAAAGACAGACAAGAGAATACAAACCATCAAAAGCGAACAAGTAACTCCGAAAATCCTCCGAGCTGTGTTTGAAGAGCCTTTCTTCTCCTCCTCCTTGTGCGGTTTTGCTTTCTTCACCCTGTTCAGCCTTCCTGCGCCCTTATGGCGCGATGATAAAGGCAGCTGGTGAAATGCAGAGAGTTTCATCCAAGCAACATTTTACTCCTGCTAACATGTTGGTAGAATGAGAAAAATCTGGATTTAACCCACACATATGAATCAAAGGGAACTCTGAAAATGGATGAGCAATGCCAGAGACTTTCCTGGATGTGTCCACTGGAGGGCACAGTGCGTCTATGCTGTGGAAAACCTGTTGATTCCCAGGAGCGGAGGCCCGCCCTCACTCACCTCTTCCTCATGGAGCAGATGGCCTACTGACCTACAAGCATACATGGCTCCAAGCTGAAAAAGCCACCTCAAAACTTTTTCCAGAATTTATCATTAAAATTTTGCTCCTAAATCTTTAATTAACTGAAAACTTAATTCACAAGAATAATTTGTTTAAAGAAATGTCTTAGAGAAGTTTTTTTCTTTATTTAGCTTCATAAATGAGTTGTTTTTATATTTTTTTCTTTATATTTTGCGCTCAATATGTTTTTATAAATACTTTTTGTACTTTAATCTGCATTTGCTTTTAATAAAATCTGATGAGCATATTTTTAAATTTAATTGAATTTCCAGCACAACTTGTATTCAACTGAAAATAACAATAAAGTAACTAACTGGCATTCACTTTTTTACCTCTTAGGCGCAAAATGTTTTTGTCTCAAACATGCATGTGTATCTAAATACATGATGCGACACCAACCTGTTCCCTGAAAGTCAAACATGCAACACGTGCACATTACTGCACCGATAATAAAAGTAATCTTTCCCAAAGCATTTGCTTTTAGACTCTGCTAAAGAAGACTATGTTCAAGGAATAGTTAAATTAATTAGAAATTTAAAGAAATTTAAAACCAAAACATTGTAAAATGTCATCTAGAGAAAATAAATAAAGTGACTGGAATTGTGGAAACAGGATAAATGAGAAAAAACCCCAAACTGTACAGTTTCCTGTTCTGCAGATAATAAAGTTAATAACTTGCTTTTATTGCTTCCTTGCCTGCTCTGTCTCTACATTACATGTTTACATGGCATCACTTCAAGAATAACTAACATAACATAATTTATGGCATAACTTCATATTTTACTGATATTAATTTCACATGTAAAAATTATTTTTTAAAAAAATTGATATAAAAATGGAGCATCTGAAGCTAGCTGGGTGTTTTTTTTTCTATTTTTGTACAATTTATATCCTTGAACCTTTCTGGCTTATAATATAGATCAATTAATTGTTTTTTCTTTTACTAGCAACAATTTCTTCATAAAAAAAGATGAAGAAAGAAAAACGATTTAAAAAACATAAGTGCATGAGATTTGACCCACAAGTGCAACAGTCCGGAAGAATGGTTTAAAAATACTTTTATTTCAAATATTATTCCTAACAAAATCTAATTCTGCACAGAACAGATCTCCCCACACTAAACTCAAGTGTGCACATCCACCCAGAACTTAACAGATGAGCTATGATGCATGACACAAACAGTAAGCCATCAGTTGAACACTGTGCCTTGACACATGTCTTACATTTTTATTCCAGCAGAAAACGTTTTGGGACTTTTCTTTTCTCCGGTGCTTTCTCGTGGCAGTGTCTCCCTGCATAAACTGCACAATGCTGAGTGAAGGTTTACTGCAGAGAGGAGACAAGCTCTCCTCCGTCACTCTCTGATTGAGATCAATAGGTTTCCACAGCGCTCGCTGCTCAATGTGCACCGCTGCAGTAGAGAGAGAATCCATCAAAACCAGTCAGGTGCATTATATAGCCTCCAGCCCATAACCACATCGATTTGAGAACTCCTGCGCGAGCGCAAAACCTGCCCGTGGCTGCTGAGTGCAGCTTGAAGCGAGGATGACAAATATGTCAGCCTTTGATTACGGAACAGGTGAAGATCATGTTGAGTCAGACATGTTTGCGCAATAAATCTACATTTTTCATTTCCTTTCACTTTAATGTCTCTATTACAACCCCATTAGGAAATTGTTTATCGGTATCAGTGTCTGTGCAGGACAAGGTGAGCGATTGTTCAGTGTCTGATGCCAGCTGGAGACATTAGACCCTGTGCTTAGTGGATTACAAGCATTTTGTAAGTGACCTGCTGTGCTTCTCTTTGATATTCCTACAACTTGCTGCGTGTCCAGTTTGGCATACAGACTACACTGTTTTCTTCAGCGACACCAAAGATTACAAGGCCAGGCTGACCTCTGATAAAACACTCAACTTCCCCATGAGCTACTTTTTTTTAACCACAATGCAGAAAGGCAGATAACTCGCCTTCTGTGTGACCAGAAGATGTGCTGCATCTCCACATATCTACCACTAAAAGATATAATCCTGTGCAAGCAATAAGGCACAGCACACGCTCTCAACCACACTCAGTGTCTCGCCACGTCTCAAGTCCCTTGACACTAATTCATTGCTGGTGCAGACACAAGTGAAAACACCAAGCCAGTAATCTATAAACCCACGTGTGACTGTGAGACGAAAGGTGGACACCGCAGGGGGAACGGCACAACGTTTGGCTGCACAGGAACTGTCTGCTTCTCACGGGCCTCTTCTCTCTAATGCCAGATTAGGTATTAATGAGTATGTGAGCTAGGATTGATCTTAACCAGGGTTAATCCCCACTGAGGACACAGATTTGTCCTGGTGGAATCACCATTCTGCCTGCCACCTGCAGACACGCAATTTAGGCCTCGTAATCCAGCAAGGTCTTGTTTTGCAAGGGTTGTTTACAAGACATATAGGAATAACTTACTTTTGATAAGTCTTCTATTTGTGCAGGGCAGACTGAAGCAGAAGGGGCTTGTTGATGGACGGCACCTGTTTCTCCTTAGACTAAATCAATTGAAGTCATGGGCAGGACGGGCTGCTCAAGCACTTACATGTGGGAAGAGGGGTTGGGGATCACAGAGAGATGGTGCCAGCCATCTGTGTACAGAGTGGCACTGCCAAGAGTCTGTCCGTTTTTACGCCAAGGTTTGGGAAGACACACAATGTCTCCAAATTGAGCATGCAAGCTCACAGAAGCACTAATCAGCCACAGTCTTTGGGAAGTTCCAGCTACATACTCATCCAGTCACTTATTGTTAAATATCCTGCCTGCTTTGAGAACTTCTACAATGAATGACACAACCAACTAGAATGTGAATATTTTTACTAGCCAGAAAATTCCATATTGCTACAGTTCCCAGTTTGTGCCTGCATATAGGTTAAGTTACACACCACACTGGCTTGTCTTCAGAGAGCACATGGGCCACATTTTTGCAACGGGCCAGCATTGCTACAATCTTTGACATGCACAAGTGTAGCTACTGAAACTCAGCCTATAATGCTTGCAAATCTATATCTAATACATCTTTACAGATTAGTGGAGGGAACTTTCTGCCCAACAAAGGACGGAGGGGGGATCTCCTGGTAGGGAGAAACCCGACGAGTTACATCCAGGACGGGGGCCCGGAACGCCTGTGTGCTCACGCTGCTGGCGTCGGTGTGGGGGCCAAGCCGGTGCAGCACACGGGGGGAAGGCCGGTGATGGAGGGCCAACTGCCGGGAGCTGTAGCCACACATCCCGATGCCCACAGCCCCCATCAGCATCGCCATACCAGGCATGGTGTTCTCAGCTGGAGGCATCACAGGCATGTTATGGTAGGCCTGGGTCTGAAAGGAAAGGAAATATTAGGAACATCTTCATCAGACTGGTCAAGCACAACATCCCACCTCCCCTTAAACTCCATTCAACCTTCCCATCCCTTCTGGAGGGATTAAAGCCCCATTTTTCCTGCATCTTTTCACAAACAAAAGCTCATCTTTCTTATGACATGGACAATTTCCTCTACGAGTCTCTTGGTAATTATGAAGCACATAGAGGAAGAAAAAATGGAAACTTCATAGTTTTTAATGGGGCTGTGTCACAGGCAGTTAAGAAGCCATTCCTGTGCCTCACTCATCCACTTCCCATTTCTACTTAGGATGCAATGGGCTGTCACAGCTTGGGTTTCTCTATTGTTTGGAATAAACACGATTACTGAGCTAAAAATATAAGCCATTCTCCAATAACTGGGACAACAGCCTGGAAATATCTCCTAATTTTGCTTTGTGAGTGTATAATAAGAAAGCAATGTGTTTCATCATCTTGTCACAACGGAATTTGCACATCTGCCTTATGGTTGAATAAAAGTCGCTGAAGCAGTTCTGGTGTGCTGTGTGAGCGGCTGCTATCACTGCTAACAGTGCATACACCATAAAACTAGCAATTGGCAAACAATTCATTGTTTAAAGTTGTCAGCTACCTGATCTGATGCTTTATTTTAGCTCTAAAGCTCCAGCAGAGACAACATCTTGAAAACATGTTGCAGGCTACAGATCAAACTCAAAGCTGAAGGCAAATTTTCTCTTTTCTTTGTTATTTTATGCTCAGGTGGGCAGAACTCACCTGCAGCAGCCTGATGTAGCCAGGAGTCAGCCTTGGGAGTCTAAAAAACATTTTGGAGCTCTCCACGATGATATTTGTGGTAAATGAGATGAGTTAAAAGCCAGATAGCACTTGGCTCTTCTCAAGCTCCTCTCCCTGGACTCCCGGAATGGGAAACCCACGTAAACGGGCTCCGTCGTCTCGCCAACCTGTGCTCTGCTGTCTGATTCAGGACAGTCTGATCAGCCCTTATACTGTTTCCTTCCAGTGTTTACATAATACGAAGGCTACAGGAGGTGAGACTAAGGGGATTACATGAGCGGGAACACAGGGGACAAAGATGTCAGTATGAAGAGAAGGAAGAATCGCTTTGATGTGACAGGATACCAACTTTTAAAGGGATTGTGTTGGACTGACATGGTGATATTACAGCATATTTTTATGCTTAGTGTAATCTGAAATGAATTGGATCTTTTTGGTTTACAGTACATTACATCAAGAGTAAACCTTTTAAAACTCCGCAGCTTTAAGTAATTTAAACTCATACAGAAGCAGCACAGCCCATTAGAATCTGTTAGTTTTTTTCTGTTGAAGTCTAAGATGGCTTTTCTTGCTATGTCAGCAAATTTCTTTAAACTCTGATATGCCTCCTGGCCTCGAGGTCCTCAGCTCTGACTGAGGTTTCATAATGAGGTTGCTGCGTTGGGGTAATGCTTTTCAGTAGGATTCTCTTAAGTGAAAATAAGCAGAAATGACCCTCTTTTCATTAGTACTGCCTTCCAAATCATGCATAAAACACAAACTCTGGAAATAATTTTGAAAAACCATGATCCCACTGACCTGGTGACCTTCCTGAGCTCTTATGCACAACAGTGAGGTATATCGTACAAACAGTAGCTACTGTATGACAGGTAAACCAATCTTTTTTAATTTTAATTTTAAAGCAGAATTTTAAAGCAGAAACACATTTATTATTTATTCATTTAATCCCTTCGAAGCCACAAATGCGGGCGTTAAAACAGATAAAAAGATGTGTTTTTTTACCAATTGAGCAAAGGTAGTTGAGATTTTTATGTGGCTACAGTGTGTAAAGGTAACCTGCTTTCTGAATGACAGAAAAAGACAAAAAAAAAATCACCAGATGTTGAAATATAAATGCTCTCAGCATATTTCACATCTCTCATAGGATTCATAGGATTTCCATTTTACAGACAAGTCACAGCAACCCAGTAACTTCCTACTATTTACTGTTTTTCTCTTTCTTAAGTCAGAACCAATTTAACAGAGATTAGATCAGATTTAAAATTTTTACCTAAAGTACATTATAAAGCACATTTAGATTGGCAAAACAACTACTTGAATGTGTTTTACAATAGTGTGTTCGTACATGCAGAGAAATGTCCTTAGTTTATAGGACTCATTTGGGATTTTTCAATATTCAAGGATCCAAATAATGGATCAACAATTTTTCCAGTATGCAATCTTCCCTGAAACGTTTAAGATCCTAAATGCATGTTAAAAAATTAAAACTCAATTTGAATAAACTTATAAAGCAAAATAAAACACAAAAGTCCTATAGGAATGACTATGAGATCATCCTAATACTGTTAAATAAATACCTTTGTCATCATGTTGGCTAAAATAAATAGCTTGTTGACATCTACACACATTTCAGTTGATCTATCTACATCATATAAACAAAAATAATTGTAAAAGTTTAGTCAGAAAACATGTGAAGTAAGCTATCAGGGGATAATTCTGGCATGATTTTCAAGTTGTTTCCCTTCTCTTTTACTTTCAGTGACATTGCTGAAGTGAATCTGGGTCACCTGTTAGCATAACTAGCAGTGGAAAGTTAGCTGTTTAACTTTCTGAGCAGACGGCAGCCAAAAAGTGCCTGATTGGCAGATTATATTACCAAACCCACCCAACCAGCACCACTGTGTGAATCTTCAGAGAACATCTTCAGAAACAAAATTTACTAAATGAGGAAGCAAATAATAATGTAAAGAAGACATTTCAGTTGTGAATCAGCATTGAAGGATACAGAAGTGGATTAGACCATAAAAAATACCTTTCTACAATCTTACATCATCATGTGACACATTGTCTGGCTCTTTTGGCTAATATCTGTATAATGAGCCCCTGAACTACGGTCAGATGAAGCACCTGGAGTGTCCATCCATGAATGGAAGCTGCAGATGGCAGCCCATGTGCTAACCTTTCAATACCACTCTCACACACTCAGCTCTGTCTTACAGTGTGAAATGCAACCTGCTGCTTTCTACCAGTACATCCCAGATCTAGAACTAAAGTTCCTCTAAACTTGGTAAATGGCAGGCAGCTTTCACAAGGGTCATCAAAATGTCACCACCACCCAGCTGAGATAATTCGTTGCTCTTTTCCTGATCCTGTTGCTTGGCATTGAGCTAAGGGGAAATTTATTTAAATAGCTTTCGCTGAGCTGTAGACTGGTTTGTTGTTCAAGCTGAGGGTTAAGCTACAACCTCCCCAGGTGGTACCAGTTTAAAATATCAATCAACAACAATCCCTGTCGCTTGCTGTACAGTTAGAACACATGAAGTAATGATTGTGAAGGTACTGTTCATGATTGCTCCCCAAAATCTGAAAAAAAAAAAAATCAGAAGACTCATTTCTGCTGTAAGTTTAAAAGATAAAGCAAGAGGATCAATTGTTTCAAAGCAAAAAAAAAAAAACAAAAAAACAATTAATTTATTTGCACTGCATCAAAAACACCTAAGGGGAAATAAAATTCATCCATCATGTTAATCAATGGTGGCAGAAAGGAACCTCGGGAAATTGTTTGTTTATATAAATGAGACGGTTTCAAGTAAAAAAAAACAAACTGAAGGCATAAAAAAATGAAATTTTGTAATAAAATAAGGACATGTTTCATTAATATAAAAAAAACCCACAATTTTTAGAACTTTGTGTAAAAAAAAAATAAAACGATAAAGATAAATCCAATTTCTGTGACTGACAGTCTCAGGGCTGTGCTGTAGGAAGCTGTGTCTCCTTGTCTCTCTGCATGGGAAGGATGTCTGTGATCCAGTATTTGAAGAGTGAAACGACGGTGGTGGTTTCCTCTAAAACACAAAGAAACAAAGTGAAACACTTCGGTTAGTGCTAACAAACACTTGAGGAACGCTCAGACTTTTCACCAAATATCTTACAGATATATTTTCAGCATATATAAAAAACTTCAGAGTCTTCGTCCCACATCTTCCGCAAGAATGTTGCCTTATTTTTATTTCCTATGATAAAAAATTATAGCTCAACTTTAACCCGTGAAAATTATAAATACGAACAAAACAGCATAAAGGCGTGCAGTAGGGCCAGGATCATGTATTAGGCGACCTTGTGGAAGTACTAACATACGCTGGAAGTAAATCTGCATTAAACCTGCCCTTTAAGTTGATTGACTGTCACTCCGAGAGTCAGATAGAATGAGGAGAGCTTTGCAGCATTCACCTGAAGGGCTTTAAAAGCACGCATGTTTCTAGATCAGCTTCTACATGCCAGTGTATGTGGGATGTATTGAAGAGTAATAGTGCTTGACTGAAGCAAATGGTAATCAAAACATTAAAGTAATCAAACACTTTTACATTATGTTGATTTTTAAATAAAATTCCCTTGTAGAAGTGAGTAAGCTTTCTGTTTCCAGGTGCTGTTTAGCAGAATAGCTGCCATCTGAATGAAGAAAAATACTGCTACAGTACAAAGAACAAAAAGAAAACAAGATCACATCTGAAATTAAATACTTTCAACAGGTCATTAAAAAAAGCATCAAAATCACACTAAAGCAAGTTTGACTGGTGACACCATCTTCTAAAAAGTCTGATTTTTTTAATTTTATTTTTAGCATCCATGAAATGTAATGTTCAGTGTTGCTGCACACAAGGAGCTACAAGCACAACCCGAGTCAATTACAAAGTTACATTTACAAAAAAAGCAAATGTCACGACAGCATTTTATTTCAGCACTTATTAAACATTCAGTAAACAGGTGGTGAAACATATTCAAACATTTCCTATTTTTTAATACTGAATTTTTTTAAATCTCACGCTATACAGCAGGATTACCTAATCCAGTCCTACAAAGCAGGTAATCCAGCAGGTTTTCCATGCATACCTGCTGCAACACATGTTAGTGACTTCGAACTGACACAATGGCTGCATGCCCAAGAAGCAGGATGAGATGTTTAATGTTTTACAGATCTACCCCCCCCCCA
Organism: Pseudomugil tenellus; assembly: GCA_037177515.1. Classification (NCBI taxonomy): domain Eukaryota; kingdom Metazoa; phylum Chordata; class Actinopteri; order Atheriniformes; family Pseudomugilidae; genus Pseudomugil; species Pseudomugil tenellus. The sequence goes on from JBAMHX010000022.1 coordinate 7,496,439, forward strand.
AACACACACATATATATGTTACAAGGATGACTTAATCCATTTGTAAGGAATAACTCTTGCTCTGCTGAACTTTCCCACTCTGCAACATCGCACCACAGGGTTTTTGCTCCATGCACAATTTGTGCAGATCTTCGGATAAACTTTGGAAATATTCCCTAAAGAAAAGTGATATTTGTGGATTTTTTTTTTTGTTAGAATAATGATGAATTTTGTCATTTATTGCCACCATTTACTGTAAAACCAAGTAGTCCTGACATTCTTTTATGCGGTGCCCTCTCCAACAATAGAAGTGATGGCAGAAGTGTGAAAACTCAGTGATCAGGGTTACTGGATACGCACAGAAATAATAGGCTCAACAGCCTGATCTCTTTCACAGTAAGGAGGTAGAGGTGGGCCTAGTTCAGCTCTAAGAGGATGCTCTGCGGTTTTAAACATATGAACAGAGACTCACTGTTCAACCAAACGTTGTTTAAATCCTGTTCTCTTTTATCGTTGTGCATGTTGAAACTACATTTGAACCTCAATATGCCCATAAAATTAAGCTTTTTAAAAATATCCATATATTTCCAGCTATCTAAAGTCAATAAAATGTGCATGAAATTACTTTATATTAAAAAAAGAACAGTTTGAATTCATTTAAACCCTACGTGACCTGCAATATAAAAAGTTCATTACCGCCACCTACTATGTGTGTACGAGACTAAGCATTGAGACAAAAAAAAAAAAAAAACAAAAAACAAAAACAAACTATATTCTATTTATTAGACCAGTTTTGGATCTTCTAGCTGGTCTCCCTTAAGCTCATTCTCATACAAATGTGTTTGTCTGCATGTAGCAACAACCAAATCCCTGCTGATCCTGTTACATGGCCAGCTTGCCAACAAATGCACAAACACACAAACTGTGGGTGAGACTGTGTCTGGGGATGCAAGAGATGTTTTGGCTGTTGACACAGTTGAGGCAAGATGAAACGTGTTAGGTAAATCATGGCGGGGATAACCTGAATGTTAGATGCATGATAAATAGGACCAACTGCTGTATGAAATACTCATGGGCAGGTAAGTACAGGTAAAGGCTGCTGAAGGCAAGTAAAGGCAGGTACACTCGGCTGAGCTATTAGTCAATAGTAGACAAGTGAGGGCAAACAGAGGCATGTATTAACCTGCAGGGACAAATCAATGTGTTTGGGGCTGGTTCCAACAAGAAGATACAAAGTCATAAAGAAAGCAGCAGCAATTCTTACCTAATACTTGGTACAAAACTTGATTTTTATGCAGTAAAAACTTATTGTATAGTTTTAAATATACCATTAGTTATCCGTCATAAAAATTCAGACAGACTGATTAATATTATGATCCAAATTATCCATCCATCCAACTTCTGCTGCTTATCTGGGGTTGGCTTGTAAGTGCAGCAGGTTATGCAGGGAAGCCAAGACTTTTCTCTTCTCAGTCACATTTGCCATCTCATCAGGGGCATCCCCAGGCGTTCCCAGGCCAACCGAGAGATGTAATAACTCCAGTGAGTCCTTGGTCTTCATCAGGGTAGTGTCCAAAACCATGGAGGTGTCCAGGAAGCATCCTAACCAGATGCCCGAGCAACCTGATCTGGCTCCTCTGGATGCGGAGGAGCAGCAGGTCTGCAAGCCCCTCCCAGATGACCGAGCTTCTCACCCTGTCTCCAAGGGTTAATGGAGGCGATCCCAGCTTCACGCTCTCAAAAATATTATTTGTGTAATTAATGTGTTTCATACATTAGCGTTTTTTAAAATTGTTTAACATTTTTTAGTGTCCTTTATTGTTCAGCTGTAGATGAGAAAGTGGGTCAGGGAGATGTCATAACTGAATATTACAACTGCTTGCGTGTAAACATGTGCCTACATGAGCATTTAGCTTCAACTTAACTTTTTCAGAGGAAGTTATTTTCCTCATCTTTGCATTTAGTATTTTTAATCCGGAAGTGTAACATCTCTTTGAGGGTTTAGTAACCATGCTGCGCTGGTCTGTTGTCTTCATGATCTGAAAGCTCCACAAAAACAGTGGTTAAACTTTCTGCCTCCCAACCAGCTTGGGAGACTGTGTAGATGAAAAGCTGCAACTACCTTCACTTCACCCACCAGCTGCTAGCTGCAGGTAGCTTCGGGGTGAACTCCCTTTTCTTCACCCAGATGCAGCTAGCTTCTAGGTAAACTCTTTTCACTTCACCCAGCAGTAGCTAGGAGCAGTTAGCTTCAAGGTGACTTCCCTTCACTTCACCCAGCAGCAGCTAGCAGCAGCAGCTAGCGTTGCGGTAAATTCTTTTCACTTCACCCAGCAACAGCTAGCTTCGAGGCAAATTCCCTTCTCTTCACCCAGCAGCAGCTATCTTCGAGGAGAATTTCCTTCTCTTCACCCAGCAGCACCTAACTGCAGCTATCTTCGGGGTAATCTCTTTTCACGTCACCCAGCTCCCAACGCAGCTGATGTGCAGTGCTGTAAACAGCACTGTGTCTGGGCATTCACACATAAATTATGATCAGTTTTTATGCATACATTCTGGACAGCCAGATATTGTTCTCAGAGGGTCAATATCGGCCCACAGGCTGCTAGTTGTCCAGCACTGTATTAGAGAAATGAATTGTGTCGTTAATTTGTTATATTTTTACCCACCTGTAGACATGTAGGGGTTGTGGTTGAGCTCTTCCAATGCCTTCTGTAAACTGTCTGTCTCATTGTGTTGAGCAAAGGCTTTGAGACAGCATAGTTGCTTCAGGACAGAGTTAGGCTTGTGTCCACTCACTATGCTGTCCAGAAGGTCATCCACTGTGGTAGACAGGTGCGGGGCTTTAAAAGCCTGCAATGAGGCTGTTGGAAAACAAATTAGGAAAAGGTTTCTTGATAATTTTTTTTTTCTTATTCAGTAGTTAATTCTCATTGTCTTGCAACCACCGTTTTTGGAGTCAATTGTTGCCTTAAAAAACTATTTATTTTACTGCCAGGCAACATTTGTGTCATAAGACAAAAGTCCATTTTACATTGTGGTTGGGTGTTACAAGTATTTAAAAAAGGCATTCTCGTTAACTTGCTACTGTTCCTTCTTGGTCATTCACACATAGAAAGAGGAGGAAGTTCAGCATCGGCATTGTAAAACCAGCTGAGGCTTCATAATGGTGGATAGACGCCATGCCAAGCATGTCCTTTAAGTGACAACAAAGGTACATCAGTCCCTGATTGAAAGGCACAGAAAAGGGGCCATTGGCCCTTTTGAAACACATTTATTTAACTTGCAGGTGTTGCCAATTCAAAACTATCTAGCTCCTCCAGACACACATACACACACAGAAGTGGGGGAAAAGACAGAATAATAGTAGAGTGAAAAACAATCTTCATTTTGCGACTGGCCCGTATGGTTGCTGTCTTTAAAAAAAAAATAAAGGAGGACATTTGCTGGCCAATCTACTGGATAAGTCTGTTAACATGTTATTGTATTGGACGTGATCAAACTATTTTAATATCAATAACGAACAAGACAAGAAACTGAAACTCGAATGGATATTAAGCATTTACTCAAAGCCTTAAAAGAGAAAATAAATAAAAAAACTAACCAAATAAGGAAAAACTCAGTAAACCTAAAAACAAAAATGATCATTAGGTTAGAATATTTCCTTGTTTTAGAGAAAAAAATTGTAATTTCTAAACCGTTAAAAAGTAAACATCATTCCACAGAACATAGAGTGACAAATCTTCCTGCTGTCGATGCATCCATTTTTACTTTCCATTTACAGACCTTGTGGACCTCTGGATGAATTCAAATCCTTGACTAAAAATCAAATAGCCTGAAGACTTATAGGGACTAAAAATTGGTACTCTTGGGTAAGCACAAATAACATTACATTACATTATAGTCAAAAGCCATCGCTTTACTCCAAATTGACTTACATCTGAGAATAAGAACAACACTAGCTCGAAATCAAACAGTAGAGGACATCAAAAGATAAGTGCAGTATAACTGCTGTAGTCTAGTTGGGCACAGGTGTTGCCAGCAGTGCTAGAGGCACAGATTTTTGTTCCCAATGCCATTAGAACTGAATTTTTGTAAAGAGATAGAAGAAATTTCCCAAGTTAGTATAATTTCTATTTATCGCAACTAAGTGTTTTTAGCCTGCTCTTGGAAGTAGATAAGGACTCTGCAGAGTGAACAGAGTTTGGCAGTTTGTTCCACCACAACAACAGAGGAGAAGAGTCTCGCTTGTAATTAAGCCCCATGAAGTGATGGTAGCGTTAGGCATCTTTCGCTGGACTTATTTTAATCTTACAGATGGGTACAAAAAGCAACAGTATTCCTGTTTTCTATGTTCAAATGGGACTGTAAAAGACAATTTTACACTTTTATTCCTTTTCTAATAGTGTTTAAACTACTTCTGCTTATTAATTACACACAGCATCTTATTCGTCTTGTACGTCTACGTCACGATAAACAGTTATCAGATTTTATTGATTCTTCTAGTATGAGACAAAACCGAAATCATGCCTTCGTAAAGACATTTTTTCAATCCAACAATCAGGATTTGCAGTAGCTGCAGGATAAAAGTATAGAGAGCATGATGCTTGTTCGAGCAGATAAGCGAGGATGGTCAATACTTACAATCTGACATATAGATTTCTGTTGTTGTCCTCAGGAAGTCTGACAAGTCAGCAGCTCTTCCCTTGTCATCCTCCTCTTCCTCTTGTTCTCCATCTTTGTGGTAAGTGAACTCCAGTGCAGCAGCCCGAGGCATCACACCCATGGACATTAGCTTCTCTTTGTGCCTTTTTTTCTTCAACTTTCTCTTCTTGTTCTTGCTTAAGCGCTCTCCCCCCGCATCCACAGACGCTTGTCTCGGACTCGTGCTGCACTCTATGACAACTGTCCCATCTTTCTCAGAGTTTTGATGAGTGGATTTCTTCTTCCTTTTTCTTCTCCTTTTTCGCCCTACTGCCCCATTATCTTCTTCAAGTTCCTCACTGCTCACTTGATTATCTTCATCTACACACAAGAGCACATTTTTGATTAGCTAAAAAAAAAAAGAAGAAAAAAATAAAAGAAATGTAGTTGTGAGCAGTTGTAATAAATTTGGGAGTAATCACTTCTATGCTGATGACTCCCAAATTTACATATCAAACTTCAAAAGCAACCACTGCCCCCTGAGGCCCCTACTCATATTGTCTTAGTGAAGTAAAGCTTGGTTAGCTCGAAGCTTTTTAAAAGGGAATGGAGGGAAAGACTGACATGTTGCTGTTGGGGAAACTCCCCTTTTGATGTTCTGGAACGATTTGTGTACACTCTTCTGGAATGCAACATTATTTATGCAGGCATTTGCAGGAGCACACTTTATGTTGCAGTTAGTCCAGAACTCTACGACACAACTTTTAACTACGACCAAACAACAGGAACATATCACCCCAATTTTAGCTTCTTTGCACTGGCTGCATCTTATTGCATGTTTTTTAAAGCTTTAAATGGACTGTTCCCTCAATACATAATCAATTGCTTCCAAATGTATGCCCTAGTGTGAGCTTTGTGGTCTGTGGGCCAATTACAGGTTATGATACCCAAGACGAGCTTAAAAATAAAGGGGACGTCAGTCCTAAACTTTGGAATGCAATGCCCCTTCAAACTGCCGCTAGACTACAATGCTTTAGGTTTACAGTCCCAATTTTATTCTTTGGCTTTTAATACTGAGCGAGTTGTTTTTTTTTTTAAATGATGTATCTCAGTTATTCATTTTAGGTATTTTATTACGTAATTCTTTTGATTTTGTCAGTTGTTATATCCCCGGACGCAGATTGTCAGGGATATAATGGTTTCATCAAGATAGCTGCCGCCATGCTGATATTCTTTGTGTGGGAATGAAAACTCAAACAGTTTTCACAATTGGAATTTAATACTCAGTGTACCCATTTATGTCCCCGCGGAGACGACCTGCATCGAATTTCAGCATTTTGGGATTTATGCTATCCTGACTAGGTGGCGCTTTATTCATCAAAAATCTGATTTTTGGCTATATCACTGGAACCATTTCTTTCATTAAGCTCAAATCAAGTGCAAAAAAAAAGGTCATGACCTCAGTATGAAGCCTGTCCTTATGGTTCAAAGCCTGAGGGCTGGTTCAAAGTTTCAACACCATGTAAAGCTTTGTGACTGAACATGTTTGTCTTTATATTATTATATTATGTCTACTTGAGGATTGGGGAATTGGAATTGGGGTATACACCTAGCCGTCGCTTCTGACAGCATAGACCTTGCTTTTAAATAGTGTTACTTGTTTTACATTATTTTTATTATTACATTATTTTATTTAGTGATAGTCGACTTTTGACGTGCAGTACTTGACGTTCTGTTTTTAAAATGTGCTTTATGAAAAAAAGTGAACTGGATAAACAACTATGGTATCAATCAAAATGTAATTGTGAATACACAAACAACAACAGGAACAGAACAAAATGTGGCATGGAGGAAATAAAAATAGCTGCAGACATGAGGGCAACAGGGATTTTGTACTAAGAACAAGCCTGGTAAAGTGATGACTAACACAAAAGAAAAATGTGATAATAGGTATGGCAAAACCTGGAAAAGATGCAAAACCTTTAAGATTACAAATGATCTTACACAATTTTAAACAAAATAGGTAATAAAACTACAATATTCATTATGGAAAAATTAAAATAATAATAAAAAAAAGATGCAGAAAGACTAAACAAAACCCAAATAGAATACTAGGTTGTATAACTTTTTATGATAGATTAAATTAGATGGATTAGATTAAAATTAACTAAAGTTCCTGAGTTCATTGTTTCTCAGACATGAAACACAAAACCTTCCGAGCTTAACCACTCGTCTTAATTAGCTGCATTTCTCTCAAAGAAGTTACAGCCACAGCAATACGACTGACGAGTAAATATCTTAGCTTGATCATTTGAGAGGCTATTGAGTGCAAACCTCAGAAACAGTGTTTCCCTGGTAACCAGAGGACAATTACTGCAACATCCAAATATGTACTGTAGCAGTCTGCTGGAAAAATAAGCCCAGCGATACAGAACAGGTGCTGAATCTTTCAAGTTTGTAGAGTAAACTCAGTGTAGAAAAAAGCTAAATGCTAGACTAAAAAGGACACATAAATAACAAGCTAACACTGTCTCAGTATAAGGGTTAAGAGGTCATGTTTGCTTTTTACTTAAGCTGCCATCCACATAAAGATCCTGTAATTCAAGAAACTTTTTTAGCTCATAACAATCTTGACTTTATTTAACCAAACTGCTTTGCTTTCCTAAAACTATTTTGATAGCTTGAATTAACCACCATAAAACTAAAACCCAACCTGACCTCACACAGCACTTTTAGACTCTAATTCCCTTGAAGGCTTACTATCCACTAAATCCAAAATATGCTAAATTACGAATCATTATGCTGACAATGGCAATTAATCAAACCTGACCTTGCCACTCACTGCTGAAGCTACCCCTCAAACGCTCCCCTTACGTTAGCCAGCAAATATCTTTCAATTCACTGAGGTAAGCATTATTCCGTTAGGTGTATCAGCATTAATGAAGATGATGAACAAATACGAGTATAATGAACCAGACTCTTTACAGCAGACTGATCAATTCATCAGGAAAAATAAGCAGCCTTTAAAGCCTTTTTTTCCACCAACGGATGCAGGACAGAACAATATGGTTAGAGTGGGGATATGGTATGTAAACCTTAATCTAGTTGTGTTCTCACAGCCAACCATAACCGTTCACCCAATAGTTTTTGTTCCTTCTTCTTCCTCCTCAGATGTCCTTGGACGTTGGTCTAAACAAGAAGCCATTCAAAAAAATCCATCCTGACATGCTTTGACCCACACCTGTCAGTTAAAACAAGCCTTAAGGGACACATACCAGTCCCAGTGTGTGATTTATCTTTGATTAATGCTCCACAAATCATAGGTCTAACAAAGTTTATCCTGGCAATGTGGCAAACAAATATAGCCACATCAACATGAAAACGGATTCAGCATCATGTCCCTTAAAGCATGTAAAAAAAAGAAAGAAAGAATGACAAACTGATGTTTACTGTATGTCTGCTTAGCTTGAGCTGCAGAGACAATCTGAAAGTATGACTTAGACACAGCCAACCTGAATAAAACCCATGTTGTAAATCTCCTCTATGTAAATGGTGTGTAGCGCAATAAATATAAAGATTATAGTTATCTTACCAGCTGGATTCTCTTCAGTATTTATGCTTTCCATCTGCGGAAGTGTGACAGATATATCTGAGTGTATATTGTAGTCTGGGGGAGGAGGCAGGACTGTGTACATCCGCTGGCGAGGATTTGCTGCACTCTTTGTTTTCCCTTCATTTCCTAAAGCACACATGGCACATAAAAGATTAACTTAAACACAAATACAGATTATGAATGTGGTTTAAATCAGTTGTGAGCAATGTCTAGATGACCTTACTTAAAGAGACCTCTTTGCTAGGTTTTCGTTTTGCTTGAGTTGCCTCTGCGGTGTGTGGACCGCTGCGCTCCTCGTCCAATGTGGGAGTTGCAGGATAAAGTTTCTGAATAACCTTCGATTGAAATACTATAGTTCTCAGAAGAAAAACATAACAAAAATTAGCTTTTGACTACGTAAGTTTGTCTAGAAGAAATCCATACAATTAAGATCAGTTGGTATAAGTCTAAATGAAAGGATGTACGTATCTACCAACGACAGTAAACATGCAACAGTAATTAGTACACTTTTAACTGAATGTCTAGTCGTTTGACAGTAAAGCACGTGCATTTGTTTACAGCAAAGCTAGTCACACAATGACGCGAGAGTGGTTAGTTTGCTACATTAGCAAGCTAGCTTTCCAATAAAGACTACACTTTGAATTAGATTAATTATTTAGTACTCACCTTCTTTCCTTTGTGCCATATCGACATACCCAGCTTAGCCAAAGTAGTTAGGAAGCAGACTTTCACTTGCCTAGCTTGCTAGACAAATTAGCTAGTCAGCTAGCTAAGCTTACTAGCAAAATATGTTTTTAAAATTAGCACGCTTTAGCTCTCTCTTCCTCACACAGAATATCAGGCACAGGTAATACCCAGACATTTTAAGTGTTAAGAAAGAGACCGAACAAAGTAAAGGACATTTAAAAACGCTAAAACAAGCAAACAAGTGATAGAATCGTTGTTGCAGCTTTCCATCTATTGCCACTCACATTGTGGTAAGAAACTGATACTTAGAAACTTTGTCACGGCTGGCTGCACTAATTTCTATGCAGATTATGTACAATTTAAGGAAGAATTGGTTTCCAGAGCAGGAAAACCAATATTTTTGGAAAAATGACACATAGTTTGGATAAATCAAATTCACTCTTGAATTCGGCATGCGAATTATGCTCGTTAATGTAAAAGCAGACCCAATTTCATCATTATGGCACATGTTGATGAATGTGATCCAGGGAATAAGTGCATATATTTAACCACTGTCAGTTGATAATAAACTCCGACTTCTCCTTTTCTAAAATATATCTGCTCATTATGATGTTGCAGCCAAATAAACAGCGCGTCGTTTTTAACGTTTAATTTTAATTGCCAACTTTCTCCTTTTCAATGGTGATTTGTCAAGCTAGAGCTCCCCACGTGTTAGAATCCAGTAACAACACGGACTTAGGGCGTGCGCACACCACGCCAGCTGTAGGACGGAGGAGAAGCGACATGAGAATACAAAGCAGGCACCTCATGGCTCAGCATCAGCATCAGGCTGAGTTGAGATTTGCGCACCCATCAAACTTGGCTTGGGACCTCAGCATGTGAACGGGCTTTGCGGGAGGAGGATCCACCTAGAATGTCAGCTCTGAAGAAGGTAATCCCCCTGTTTCCTCTTTTGCTTTCATCTTTCTGAAAACATTAATTGATGTTGTGATAAATAAGAAGATGGACATCTGTTTGAATTGCTACATTTTTCTTTATCAGTGGAAGTAGACAAAATGCTTATTAATAAATAGATGCTCACAATAATGCTAGTGTAATTTATTAATTGCTTTTGTTTGAGATTTCATCTATCAAACCTTGTGGGTTTCATTCTTGCATTTATTCCTTTGTATGGAGCCTTTATGACGAGCAGTTTGGGCAGAAAAAAAAAGAAATATCAGATTTGGAGAACTTCTTCAGTAGATGGAATGTCATGTTTGACCAAGATGCCTCCTTTTATGCATTGTCTCGTATTACTGTAAGTGCCGACTGTATTCTCTGTGGGCGGATGAGCTTTGCTGACTGTCTGACGGAGCCCCATCCTGAATGAGACTGTAGCATCCTACTGCTTCAGAGGAAGGAATTCGATGAGTGGAAGGTTTTCTAAGACTGGAGAAGACTACAGCGATAGGTGTGAAGCTGTTACATAATATCCTGTGGTGCAGAAGACACTGAGAAATGTGTATAGCTCATTTTATTAATCTTTATGGGGTTTGGAGACTTGTGAATGGTCTGATTAGTGCAGAAATATTGCTTTTGAGCAGGTTTTGAACAAGTTAAGTGTCCATTTGTGTAAAAACCTTTTAATCACTGTCAGGTTTACATTGATAGATTGTGTTGTTTAAGATTGAGTACAGTTTTAAATATTGATGTCTCAGCTCCAATAGATTTCCATGGCTGAGACACAGACACACACACATAAAGTTGGATATAATGCCTGCTTCAGCAATGCTGCCGAATCCATAGCAAACGCACAGCACTCAACATCCAGCGTGAGTGACAAAGTGCTGGCTGCCAGCGCTCACATAGTCAGACATCATAATCACATAGTTACTAAAAATAGGGGACCACAGTCATTGCAAGCACCGTGGAGTTACTGCTGTTCATCCTAGTGACTTGAAGCTTTACGACAATAGTACTCGATGTTGTACACCCACCCTGTTAAATAATACAAAAAAAGTATTTTTCATTTTTAGACCATAGTGGCCAGGCAGTCTTTCTTAAAACACACGGCTACATGCATGACATTTCAATGTATACGGACCTAAACAAGTAATTGGAAATGTTATTCATTCATTCATGAGGCAGGAGGTGACCAATGCAGGACACAGGGACATAGCTGGACAAAATAAAACATCTGGATAGATTATTTAAGATTAAGCGTCATGGATTCTGTTTTTTTTTTTTTTTTCAAAATGTGCTCATTTATTTAATGTGAGTACAATACATCAGAAAATTAACTATTAAAATCCTTTTTTCAGGAATAAACACCTGTTCAGCTTTTTCCAAAGAAATGAACCACCTCCATTGAGGTATAATAAATAAATTGTAGAGGAACATAGCAACATTTAGTTTCTCTATGGACTTGGGATCTCTTCTTTAATGATCATTGATCCAATCCATTGATAATTGGGATCAGTAATTTGCTGGGATCTGCTACATGTGGAATAATATTATGCTGCCTATGCTTTCGTGTACAATGCAACATAAACAGGCCTTGCAGCGTGAGTTAGATGTTTACTGTATCATGGACAAGAGCAAGAAACCCAAATAAGCCCTGTCATCAACAACCCTATCTTGTTACTTGTCAGGGATTTGCATTAATTAATTAAAAAATAAGCACATTTACGAGTAACGTTAATGTTTCCCGTGATTTTTTTTAAAGTCATTTAGACTATTTTCAACTGAAAATGAATATTCGAGCAGCTCTTTGTTTCTCTCACCGTTCTGTTCAGTGAATGTGCCGAACATCGTTTGCATGCATTGTGCAGGTCAACATGTCCTCTAAAGTTAAACGTACTAAGGTGAAAACCAGATACTTTGCAATGATTTCTATATCACTGCATTAATTATTAGATACATAATTAAGGCAGCTGCATTACACCAGTTAATGATATAATAAACACTGACCAAAAAGTGGCGTTCCAGGACAAAAATAGGTTTCAGAAGAGAAAACAGTGAGGTTGGAATCTGAATGAAAGGATACACACCAGATAACCAGCAACACATGTAGCATTAACCTGCAAAGTAAGCTGAAGTTTGGTTTTGATTTTGGAACAAAAAAAAAATGTTCTCTGACTCTGATCTGTTTCAACTATTTCTACTTTGGATGTTATCTTCTGTATAATGACACACATCTGGAACACACCAGATTTATTTATTCAGTTTTTGTTTTCTCAGTTTCTTTCTAGATGTGTGACACATTGCATTGGATGTCAGTTTCCCTCTTGCTGATGGAACCTTTTATAATGATGCTCATTTGAGACTGAAGCATTTCCCACATTATTTGATGAACAATATGCTTTCAGTGAGCAAAAGTCAATTAAATATATACACTTAAAAAGTGTTTTTGGTTTATCTGAGTTTGATTTTAATATGAAGTGTGAACTTGTTCAATGTTGTCACTGGTTCTTTGTCAGCCAGCTCTTATAAACCCGCATACGCCAAAGTTTATTGGGCTTGAGGGCATGAAAAAAAATTAACTAGAACCAAATCCAATAATATGATAGCAATGTCCCACTCTTTATGTTCCAACCAATTGATTTTAAACTGCGTTTCTCCATATTGCATACATACTTGGCTTAAATGTTCAGTTGCATCCTGAGAAAACTCCCAGTGCTCCTGATTGACAGTCCCTCTTTTGACTGTTACAGCAAGCATTGAGAAGCTCAGAAAACATTATACATAAATGTTGATGTATATGGTTTACTAGGCTGCTACGAATGCAATACCTCCCAACGAAAACCAATCTGGTGGACTGGTGGTGGTCTCTGCTGCAGGTCATGACGAGTAAAAAATAAATGACATGCCTCTTATGGGTTTGAGGGGGCTCCACGTCTCCCCCTCTCCACATCACCTTTGCAGCTTTACAGATAACTGCTCACTCTTTCAATAGAAAGAGGGTGATTCATAATTCATGTGTTGGAAAATCTTATACTTATGCTTCCAGGCAATTTCCTTCTTTAAAAGGAGAAGACAGCTCATTTCAAAGCTCCCATTTGAGTTAAACAAGTGACGAAAAGAAACCTGAGTTGATCTTTTTCAGGATGTGTCTAAAGTTGCTATGTAAGAGCTCAAACACATCCATGCCTACTCAAAACCACACAGTCATCTAAGAGAAGCCTGTGTTGACTTTGCCTTCTTGGCAGGGATACGACAAAGCTCTTATCTATTTGAAGATTCACAGTGAAGTTGAACGGCTACATTTATATGTGTGTGATGATGTCATCTCGCTGTGCAAGGGGGAGCGAAGAGGCGCTGAATGTAGACTGGTTCTACTAAAGTAAATGTTAAAACATTCAGCAGGCTCCTTTCTTATTCATCCACTCACTGGGTCAGCTATGTTTATGCTTTCTTCCCCTTCTTGCCTCATCCTTCTTTTCTGCCTTTCCTCTTGCTTTGATGCCTTCTTTTATCTTACTTTCCAATGCACTACTATTCACCTTCTTCCTGTCTCTCTAACCTCTGCTTGTGTGTTCCTGTCTTTTCAAGCTTCTATTCATCCAGTGATGAATGCCCCTGTACATCTGCAGTGGTTTGGCTTTGGTATAGGTATGCAGAGGGAGTGTAGGGGATGGACGGATGAGGCACTACTATATGAATACAACAATGCATCCGAGCTAAGTGTGTGTATGCATGGGGGATCCTTGTGTGCTTTTGTACCTGTGTGCCACCCCTGTTGAGTTTATAACCTTTGAGTTGAAGGCAGGCGGAGATCTTGCGGGCATTTGGGTGTCAGTGCTTTCACCCGGTGTTGCTGGTAAAATGCCTGCCAAATAAGATCCATTACCGGTCTGGTGTAATATCTGGAACCTTTTGATTCATTCTGGTTGGCTTGTAATAAATGTAAGTAATTCGTAGCATCACCACTGATGTTGATTTTTTTACCGTCTTCTTTATGTCAGACACATTTTTCTTTTTAAAAATGACAGCAGCTGCCCTTTTGAAAATTTGCACAGTGTTGAGATGAGGGCCCACGTCTCTCATCAGCTGCAAACCTTTTGACTAGACTCAAAGATAGATTATCTAAATGTCCAAATGAAAATCTAAATTTATCCCTTACAGCTTCCCGTATACTGTCAAAATCTTATATTTAAACCTAATGCAAGTGTGAGAACAACCCATACAATTAAGTATGCATTTGAGTTTCCATCTATAGAAAACGCAAGTCCTGCATTATCATCACTGTTGGCGATAGGCCAGCCCTTTTAGAGTCTTTACTAGACCCCTTAAACTGAGCCACGAATGTGAATATATCAGTTTCATTAAGCAGCCCACAATAATGACAATCAAGGTAGCAGGATATTTGATCAAGGTGAGTAAAAAAGATTTGGTTAGACTCCGGAGACTCGCTCAGTTGCTTTAATCACCTTGACTGTCAAGCTGTTTCATGTATCTCTAACATTATCTGGGCTGTTCAAAAATCAGAAGCTTTGGGTATGCGTGACTGTGGTTACGTACACGGTTGAGTCGAGGTACTGTTGGAGTTTGATGTGTCCTTGTCCCTTTAGGACAGATGCTGCTTCTATCTCTCCCTGTGGAAGCTCATCGTGTAAGAAAGCTAAATGCTAAACAAAACGGATGTTTTTTTTAATTTATTTGAATAGTGTTTTTTCTGACTATGCTGCAGCTATAAAAATTTAGGTTTTATTTGATTTGAATTTGAACATGTTGCTTTTCAGACAGTTTCCGATGCACTGAACCAAATCACAAAAGAGCAGCTTGTTATTATACATGTATGCGTTACTGTTGAACAAAAAGATTAAGACATATTAAACTTTAAGGATGGTATGGTGTCCATAGGCCTGTTCAAGTCTGACACAGTTTGCACCAGCAGCAAGATATCTGACATGTTCTGGTACATTACATCATGTGACTTTCGCTCTTTAGTTTGCTGGATGGTCTGTTTGCGTTCACAGTGTCAGTTCATCAGAGCAGAGTTCACTTGCAAGTGGATTGAGACTCATGTTTTTCTCATCAAGCCGAGTTTGCTTCTTTGGTCCGCACTGCAGTGTGAATGCACAGTAATCTGTGCGATCTTGCTCGGTGTTGATCCTCACTTAGAGCTTTGATTCTGTACAATTTTGATCAAAATGAAACATTTACCTTAATTTTAAATATTTTAGTTTTGGTCCTATTCAGAGACGTCAAGATGTCAGCAATGAAAAAGGAAAAGCAGGACAACAGTTCTCTTGTCTTAGATAACAGAAATAAATTGAGATTTATAACTAAACATAAAACAAAGTATTTTTTTCTGGAAAAGCAAACATCTACAATTTAAACCAAACTGAGTGAAGAAAAGACTGATTTAAAAAATATGAGGTGAATTTAGATGATTCCTTTTTTTTGTACTGTTTCATTCTAATCTTGCAAAGTGGGAAAGCTCTTTGTTTGCTTTGTTCTGTTCACTGTACTGTATGATTTCTGTCATCTAACTGGCTGGCTCACACAGTGTCTGTTTTCCTTTTCCAATAATTTTTAATATCTAAAATGTAAGGCATATTGGCTGGCAGGCTGCTTATTTAAGCTGATCTTTTCACGCTTTAGATGTACATTTGATGAAAAGCCATCCCAGGCTGTCATTCCCTGATGTGTGAGCTCAGCTTCATGTTTCCACCTTCATTTAGACAGCTCAGAATTTCTGTCATGGTACGTGACGACATGTGAATTTAACACATGAGCTTATATGAAGTCATATTGAAGCTAACATTTAATTTTATATATGTGATCAATTGGAATAAAGTTTTGAAATGATAAATTATTTGTAATAAATTGATTCATTGTGAAATATATCTCAAGTGAGCAAAAGACCCATTAATATTCTAAAATGATGCTTTTGGCCCCAGTTATAGGATCAGTTGAGGATCTACATGTACCGGTATACTATTATTTAGAGGTAATTTTTTGCTACCACTACAGTGTTTATTCAGCTCAATGAGGGCTCAGTTTGACGTGTCATTCACCTTAGCTTCATTAAACTTACATGCATCTCTTATAATCTATTTTGTCACCTTTAGTAACTTCAAGGTTGAATGCTCAATCTCTACACTCCTGCATTTCACTGCTTGAATGGACAGGAAGGAAGCAGACAGCTCTCAGGTAGACGGGAATAGCTTTGAAAAGCACTGTAGTTACTCGACTTCCTGTTCTTCCTCTGAGATCTCCATTAGCTCTGCAAGTGGTGCACTCTACCCCTCAGCAGTAGGCAGCGAGATATTCCATTATACATTGCCACTTGTGATAATTGCCTGTACCCCACAGATAGAGTATTTAGAAATTACCAGAAAGCCCACATTGTGTGTGTGTGTTTGTGTCTATTTAAATGGCTGGTAAGTAGATGGGTATTTGTTTTATCAATATCCTGGGAGACCTCCGGGACAGCAGTGGTCAAATGATGCATCAAGCATGAATTCACTTCAACCACTAAATAAATGTGGACATTGGGGAATTTGTTCAAAGACATTTGTAAAACAAAGTATTATAGAATAAAGTTGGCAGAGCATGTGTAATGCTAAAGTACAAACTACTAAAAATAGTCAAACAAGAACGTTTGTTTCAGGTCTTATGTGCAAGGTGGTAACGTAGGGTTTTAGTAAGCATTGCTTCACATGACAAGAGCTGCAGATTGAGAGAAGATGAAGACTTGTAGATATGTTTGTCCTAAACTTTCACACTTGTTTAAAAATGGCAAAATAAGTGAACAGTATAAAATATTTAGTGTTTCAAAATTCAAGAGATATTTGGCTTTACTGAGGACTGAAATACCTTCGTTTAGTTTGGCTTGAACATGTTGAATTAGTGGTTTCCAGTTGATCTTGTGGTCACTTCTCCCACCCAGAAATGTTGTTTCATTCACTCTATCTACATTTCTCTATCACAATGTTCAGTTTGACTTACAATTTCCAAACAACATAAATGTTGTTTTGTCCAAATTTAATGACAGTATTTACATGAAACCATATTTTCAATGTATCCAGTTCTGAGGTGATTTTCTCGCTATGCTGCTGTAATTTCTCCCCTGAGCAGAAAATATTAGCATCATTTGCAGACAAAACAAACTGTAGCTGGTTAGAGACTTTACACAAATTGTTTAAATATAAAATAGTGTTTTCTCCCTTAGATAGTACATTGGTGAAAATTCAAATAGGGACATGAAATGTAAAAAAAAACCTGACTGATTTATAATTTACTATCCGCTGATGTCTTGTGCTGGAGAATTACGGCTGCTGGCAAGAGGGACCTCTTGTGCTTTTTTACCTTGCAGTGAACTTGGAGTCGTCTCTCACTCAACACACTCTGCTTTCACGCTGTATTTTACCTTGTTTAGGGACTAATTCTCATTTGCACACATGATAGAGCATATTTAAGTAGAAGATGTAAAGAATTCATTATATTCAGAGTTCATTATATTGAACATTCTTTTGGACAATCAACACCTCATCACAGAACCATTCCTTTTATCACTTTAAGTTTCGCTCTAAATTAGATGCTGCATCCCCAGCAGGTGGCTGCAAAATGGATTAAACTTTCCAAAACAGACTAATAGAAGTTGTTCTCTATCCCTTTTATATATGGCTCTGGGTTGCATATCCGGTCTGTTGTCCAGCTGGACCCTATGACATTGTGTTCCTCCATCGCCTCCATCACTGTGAAATGATTTTTTCTGACTCTTGTTTCTCTTGAAGTCAACAGTCAACTCTTTTGTTTGTGTTCAAATGAGCCAATTGTTTCCGCACCATCTCACTAATTCATTGACCAGTTCTCTGTACTCAGCTTCTTGTCCATCACTGACACACTCCATAACTGCAGAGTAATCATAGTATTTCTGCAGATGTCAGGAAGTCTGACACATACAGAAGAGAAAAATCTTTACAAACAAACTGAAATGGGTCCTAAAAGTTGTTTACATGCTTATTAAGGTGAACCAATACAATCTTCAAGGACTTTTATGGATTCAGATGGATGAGACATTTAAGGTACTGGAACAATGCAGGATGTTTTCCACACCGCTGGAACTTCAGTTGTTGAAAAAGTGCTGAAGAATCCAGCATAAGTTGTTCTGAGCCGGTTTTCAGAATCCTTGGACTGATACTATCTGAACCTCCAGCCTTGTTCCACATAAAGGGCGGCTTTAAAGGTCCCATATTTTGTTATATTTGCAATTTCACAGTCAATCTCATGCACATTTATGATAATATTATGAATCTTGGAACATGGAACAAACTATAGTTTTGCCATTCCATTTATTTCATGCTGCAAGGTCTCTACCCTGGAACTATGAACCGCTCACTCGCCTTGCTCTTAGGTCCTCTCGCTCATCTGCCCTGCATACACCGAGCAGCCAGAGAGGAATTGTAGTTGTCGTGTGTGTGTGTTACGCTAAAGTAAAAGGGTGGGTGGAGTCTCCACCTTGCCGCATCGGAGCAATAGGTCAGGCGTTTGCTCTGCTTAAGCCACACCCTTCTTTTTAAAGCAATAAAGCTACAAAATGCATGGATGAAAAATAAAACTACCTTGGGGATTGTTTCAAGATACATTTAACAATAATACATGGTTAAAAGCTAATAAAATGATTTTGCATAATATGGGACCTTTAAGCAGTTGAACTAACACCTTGCCCCCTCATGTATACATGCCAAGAGTGGGCTTTAGGAGGAAATCAGGAGAGTGCACATTCTTATGAGTTAAGCATCAGTGTTGCAACAGAAGTGGAAGCATCATCAGTAGCATGATAGCAGTTGTATTGTAACAGAGAACAGAGCTGGCAAATTGTGGCAAAGGAAAAAAAAAATCAGTAACTAACTGAGACTTGTTTAATTGAACCTTTTTATTTTCTAGGTATGAGCATCGTTATGAAGGTTGTATTTTGCTTCTTTCTTCAGTATCACGAGACAGGCTCCGTCAAACATTAGACCGAACAGCAGACTAATGGATTTTTGTTGTAAAAAGTAATCAGTACTGTTACATCTGGGGCCATTTTCAGAGTTTATGAGACAGGAAAAAAAAAGTTTCCTCACAGACTCAAATGGTGTGTGACTCATCTGGTTCATCTCAGTTAATGAGCAAGCTTTTGCTTGTTTCTCTCTTTTCATGCATCTGCTTCAACAATCTATGTGTGAGAGTGCTCTAAAACTCTGAGGTACACCTCTGTAAATGCATTCAGATGGCTCGGGATCTGCTTGTTGGAAACATCTTTGTTTAACTGCCAACCATATCTATAAGAAAACATTTTCAGATCGTTCTTTAAGAAAAGTCACAAAAAATCAATCATTGGAGAGTTTTAATATGCTCTCAGCTTAAGTTGGCAACTTTATTTATAATACTAAATGAGATATGTATTCAGATGGATCTGTTATGTCATATGGTATTTTTTCCCTTTATCACTTATGAATAATTTATAACTACAATGCTGAAGAAGGCCAAAAGATGTGCATTCTCTGTAAAAATAAATACTGAAGAATCTGAAGCAAACGCAGAAAGTTTAGTTTTAGATTTCAAGTTGAGGTTTTGAAGATCACAAAAACGGCTCATATATCATCAGAAGATCAAATGAAAAGCTCTTTTTGCAAAAGATCGCAGGAAGATTTGAGAAATTGAAAAAATTATGCAGCCCCATAAGAGAAGTCATCATTAAAATGTGTAAATTAACATGTTAGCAAATCTGTTGCATTGGAAAAAGGCCTGTGGACTAATAAAGTTCAAACAAAACCTTTTGATGGCAAAGAACAAAAATATTTTTAGAGAACAAAAAGGGTAAGGTTTAAAAGAACACCTCTCCAACTTCTAAGCACAGAAGTAGATCGATCACACTTTGAGCTTCAGTTGCTGCAAAGGCAAAAGGAAAAATTCCACTGGTAAAGGGAAGAATGGTTCTAATTAAATTGCTACAAGTTATGAATGCAAACATAGCACCCTTAAAAAAGAGAAAAGGTGCAGTAGGACATCTACAACTAAATAATTATGCTAAAACACTCACATTTCCATATGGACTTTTGCCAGATACTTGATGAAGATTGGCTTTGTCTGCATAGTCCAGCTACTTAGCAGCCGACAGATCTTACAAGACAAATACATGCAAGATCTGTCAAACACTTTGATGAACTGGAAGCCTTTTGTTGGAGGAATAAGATAAAATAAATAGCTAAACAAATCTTTACAGGTTTTACAAGCTCTGATAGCTTACAAGGTTTTAAAGGCAAGGTTTTAAAGAGGTTCTTACATTTCTGCTTCAGACCCATTTTTTTCTCATTTATAAAATGTTAGTTTTAAAAATAAAGATATAAAATATAAATGAATTAGAGAGCAGATATAAGGTGAACACCTTGGACAGATCAGCTTCTTTTGAATCCCTATTTAACCCAACATGACATGTTTGGACTGGGGAAGAGAACCACAGCACCGGGGCAAAAACCCACACGGGTACAGAAAGTAAATATAGATGACAACAACAACAAAAAACAAATTTCATGACAAGAATCAGAAAGTTGGAAGGTTCCAGGCTAGGCAAGCTGTCAGTGGTTTAGTGCAAAATCAAGCAATTTAAATAAAACAGTCTGGTTAAAACTGTTAATGAATAAAAGTCTGTATAAAAACCTAAACATGACGGTTGCCTTTGGTTTTGCACATCTGTTTCATTCATTTCCATTTTGTGTTTGTTAAAATATTTGAAATAAACAGTTGCAGAAACTGATACCATAATGTATAATTACAAGCACAGTCAGGATTTAAAGCATAAATGAGGGGTGAGCATCAGACTGTCCCTGGCAGCTCATTTACACACTCCCTAAGTACTAGTCTCTGCCAGCCAGCAGCATCGCGTCTATCTGTACATCATGGTTGGTGTTTGATACATTACAAACCGATGGGTGTGTCGCCATATCTGCAGAGCATTCAGTTTGTGTCTGATCCTCAGCTTTCTTTTATGCTTCTTGGCTGATTAGCTTTTTGATGCCAGACCTGGATGACAGAGCAGAGCAGACTTGCATATTAAACAAGTAAAATAATGAATCTAAAGCTTTGTAAAGAAAAACATACAGCAGCAACGATCAATGCAGTTAATGTGATGAAATGTATGAAAGCACAAGCAAGGCACTTTCATAAGAAAATGACTAATTCTTCTCAAAAACTTTTTAAAATAAGTCGTTTGACTGTGTAAAAGGAAGCGGAATGATAGGTATCTTCTGGATAAGTTTAGTTTTAGAAATGCAACATAAATGGTGAACGAGTGTTCGTAAGTAGTAAGAAGTTACAGAGCTGAAAATCAGAGAGATAAAAATTCTGTTTACTTATTGTTTCACAGCTGTTATGCTGTAAAGTGCAAAGAGCTCCTCACAGCCCAATGCAAGGGTGCTGCATCGTTAGGTTTTATGTGGAAATCCAAGTTGTGAAGGTGTGTAGCTGGTGTGTGTGTGTGTGTGTGTGTGTGTAACAAGCCGCTTTCTTCAAAGAAGCAATGAAGAGGTGTGCAGAGAAATGCATCCCTACAAACTTCCATAGAGTCTTACACATTACTGAGGACAATTTCATTTCACACGAATTTATAAAGCCTACATTAAATAATTCTGCATTAAGCCCCTCAGATATTAATACTCATCTGATTACTTTCACTTTTAGTCTTTAGGCTGCTTTATGTTTGTCTTGGCAAAATGCATATAATTCAGATTTGTGTGCATATCAGACTGTTTTCGCTCTTTCTGGTGTCTTGATACAGACAGGCAGTTTGCTATTCTGAATCTTGTCATTCTACAATTTCATATGACTTTAAGTCTACTGGGTGGTCTGTCTGTAATGGTGAAGTAAAGTGGGAATGGAAAAAGGAAATGTTGATGAAGTTTGTTAAGTATCAAACCTACATTGATCCTAATAATTCCTAAATGCTATTTAACTCTATTTAGAGTAACATGCAGTTCATTGATGCTTGTTGTTGTAACACTAAGAGAAACTTGTAGTAAAAAATCTTTGTTTGTCAGCTTCTGAAGAAAGCAGAAACATACAATTAAAATCATTTAACAGGTTAAATATTAGGATATTATTTTGAATCCTGAGAGCTTCAGGGTTCTGTACAATATCCTGGCTGTTCTTCAGACTGGACTCTTTTGGACATAGACCTCTGATAATCTCCCAGTTTGTGTGTCAAGCTACTGCGTACTCCGACTACTACTATTACTCCGACCACTGGCACCGCTGTGGCTTCATACACCTTTTCAACTTCTTCCTTCTTGATGTTTTTATTGTTTGGGATTACCATGTCTGTTACTACTCCCCTCATGTACCATCACAACCCAGATAGCAGACGCATTTAGGCCTAATCTGGATTAACTAATAACTAAGACTTTGTTTTGTAGTAACTACATGACAAATATATTCAATATTATTTTTCTTGAATCATACCAGTCATGGAAAAGTTGCTCATGAAAATATTTTTGACTTTGGAATTCTTAGATTTCCCTAAGATGAGCCAGTTAAGTTATTTTTTTATCTGGTCTTTCTTTTTGTTTAAAGAGTTGCTCTGTAAGCAAAAGGGATGCTTATCTAGTGTTTCTTCTTTATTCCTTGAGAGAAGTAAAATAACTTTGACAGGACCCGGGATAACCAGAAAAGTGCAAATGTAAAGAAATGTTAAACTCTATTTAGACTGAAAACGGGAATTAGAGAGAACAGAGAAGTCTGTCTTTATAAATGTATTTTAATCATTTTGGAATGCTGTGAGGTGCAAGGACAGAGGTTTTATTAGCACCTGCAGAGCCCATCTTCATACTGTCTTTGACTTGTTTCTT
This sequence comes from Pseudomugil tenellus, assembly GCA_037177515.1. NCBI lineage: Eukaryota > Metazoa > Chordata > Actinopteri > Atheriniformes > Pseudomugilidae > Pseudomugil > Pseudomugil tenellus. The sequence goes on from JBAMHX010000022.1 coordinate 7,519,176, forward strand.
AGGAATCCTTTCCTGTAAAGGTCTTGCCTATTTGTTCCATGTGAATAATAATGAAATTCAGTCTTACAGCAAAACTGTTATCACAGACAAAAATGAAAGCCGAGTATTCTGTTTTGATCTTGAGGTCTGGAGGGAGATGATTTTGTAATATTTCCAGAGTAAGAGCATGACTGATGCTGCAGCGTTTGAAGCCCACTTTACTTCAGATCAGTTGGATTTTTAGCGAACACCTCGCAGAGTAGATTGCTGGCATGCATTATTGATTAGCGTGACCACCTCAGGCCTGTTAGTAGTCTAATAATTGGCTGTTGTGTTTTCAGCTACAACTCCCTGCCACAACGATGCTGCTGATGGAGCAAAGAGAGCTGACTGGTATTTTAACACAATATGTTGTGTATTTGGCTTCAAATATCATTTAACCCACCTTTGACTGCCTGTAGACTGAATCAGAGATAGACAGTTAAAAATGAACCTTCCAGGCACATACCCACGCCACAGCCATCATTTAGTGCTCCGCTGCTCAGATCAGTGTGTAAATGAAAGGTCTCAGATAAATGTGGAAGCTGCTGCTTTTGATGCAAATGGTGCCAGGAATGAGTATCTGTAGCTGCTCTGTAAATGAGGGTCTCACCATGCCTCAGTGCATTCCCTCAGACATCTGGCTTGTTTATCTTCTTTGAGCTGTTGAGATATTAACATCTTTCCCTCTCTCTATCTTGTCCTGCCTCCTCTGCCCGGCACCCTTGTTGTTTCCTGGAAGGTGTTGCCAAGCATACTGCAGAAGCATTGCTGCATCTTACCAGACGGGAACGCAGGTAAGGACTAAATGAAGGATCTCTCTCCACTAAACACACCGGTCACACACAGTCTGAGACAGCAGCAGGAAGGTAGACTGTGAGAATGAGTGGGCAGTGGAATGATACTGGGAAATGGATACTCAGAGGGTGGGCCACAATTGCCTGTTAAAGTGTTTTTTGTCTGTTTTGCGAGATCATCCTGTCTGTTATATTCACTCTTCACGGAGGCCTAAAAGAAATGATTTCATCTCACTGTTCTGACCATTTGTTATGTTTTTGGTACCACTATGCAAATCTGACTGTAGCATTATTAGCATCTCTGGAAATAGGCTAAAAAGGGATGAGGATTGACATGCCAGAGGGAGGGGAAAAATTGGGAGCAATAATTTCAATCTTGTGATGATGACAGGCTTCTTCACATCGTTGCAGGTGTGAAGAGGTTGCTGATGAAATTGAAGAGCAGGGAGATATATTCAGGTACCTGGCCATAAAATAACTTATGACTTATGAAATGACTTATTTTTCTTACCTGTTTTTTTTGGTAACTCGACTTCTCTGACCTTTTGACTGACACTGCATGTACTGACACTGCACAAACCATCCATCCCACTAACAAAGTCTCAATAACAAAAGTTTCTTAGCCTGGTGCCCATTCTGTCATCTTAATACCAATTCCTTAGCACACTTTGACCTTTTTTATGCACTATGGGCATAAAAAAGGCAACTGCACAGTCTGAATAGGTGTGAAAACACATTAAACAATAGAGCAGCAACCATGGGAATATTAAGAGATTTAAGGGACTTCCTGATGACTTAGAGCAGGGTGTATTTAGAGACTGTATACACATGATATTAAAACAACCTTACAATAACGTCATAAATATAGATATCTGAAACTTCTCCCACTGATATTTTGACTCACACTTGTAGTTAAACTACACTCTTAATGGGACATATTTGTATCTGCGCGTACACAGGCTACATTTCAAACGTATGCATGTGAACATGACTTGGAAAAATTTAGTTTGGCTAAACTTTTTTGCACATCCCATTTCATTCTGAAAAACGACACACGTTTCTGCAAATATCTATCCTGATAGATTGCCTTGTCAGGAAGACGTGGTGCATGGCGCTTTTCGTAACTACTCAGTAGAGGTGCATCCAGAAATGTCTGATTCTGACAAAACACTTCCACCAAAGTTTATTGATCTCCGCTGAGCAGCATTTTTCATCTCAAATTCATTAAGAGTTCTAGCACAGAATGATCTACCTTGGCATCCTGTTGCCATGGCAACACATCTTGTGCCATGCATCCATGCAAAGCCTGCAGTTGATCCATTTGTTCGATGCACTGCTGCTCTGCAGTGATTGGAAGATGCTAGATGTGTTTATGCTAAACAGACGCCATACATTAGTGCTGGGATTTTGGGAAGTTGCAAGTAGAGTTCAATCTGCCTGATGATTGACCAGAAGAGTCATTCAGTGTAAAGTGGAGTAACAGAAATAAATTCTTGGTGGAGATTTTGAATGAAATGACCATGAAATAATTTGCTGTTATGATGATGAATATGATTAGGACATTGCATTGCATGTGTGTATGTGTACGTCCATAGTTCTTTTCTTTAGTGATACTTTGAATTAGGGCGCCCTCTGCTGGACAGTCTCTTGGCTTTCGCTAATGCATCTTAGAAACTCAGACGTGTCCTCTACATCTGCTCTGTTCTTTGAAAGCCTGTGTGGAAGAATGAACAGATGATGCTTATCATAATTTTTCCCTTTTATCAGTGTTCCTCTTTTCCTAATAGACTCCATATTCGGAACCTCTTGTGCTGATGAGTACTCTGCACTTCTATGCTTCTCATTCACTGACTTTTCCTATTTATAGACATTAATTAGTGTGTGAATATTTCACCATTCTTTGGCTACTTTTCATGTCCATGCTGATTTATTTATTTTTTTGCATCCTATTATCATCACTTATTATGCCCGAGTCAAAGCCACTTGCTAAATTCTGCTCTAATATTCTGGAAGAAAATTAAACTAGCAATTTCCACTCATCCAATTCGCTAAAGCCTTCTATTTGAGTTTAGTGTGCTAGAACATAATGATAGTGAGGACATGTTCACATCCACTGACTTAATAACATGGTGGTTTTGTTGCAGAGAACAAGTAGATTAGCATGTTTCATTACTCATGTAGTTTTAAAATTAAGTGTAAGAGTGCTATTAAGGGGCATGCAGTTGCATACTGTGAAACACTTCTACCAACCTTTGAATAAATAGAAGCTTTTGTTTTGCATTTGCAGCCTTTTACATATCGATTCTTGTTTCCCCTTGAGCCTCATAACCACCTCTAATAGTGTAATACTCATGCAAGTGCAGACATTTTTCATTGTGCCTCCATATTCAGTTTTATTTCCTGTGCAGTGCATATCAGTTTTATTGTTTGCTTATTTCAACACCAGTTCCTAAAAAGTTGGAAAGCTGTGTGAAATATAAACAAAAACATATCTCATATATCTCATATTAACATTTTTATTTTAGAACACTGAGTCCAAATGCAGGACTTTTCTTTGCAGAGCAGTCCGACATCAGAACTCTTCTGCTGTGAAGCCGTGCTTTTGTTGTTTAGCATCGTATTGCCCTTAAAATGCTGCGTGAAGTCTGTACGGCAGCATAGTCTTCCTGTAAAAAAAGTAAAGACATATGTACAAGTTGCCAGTTCCAATAGGCCCTAATGCATCGTCGTAGCAACAGAGCAGTACATTTTTCAACTGAGCACTGACAACAAGCCAAATGGTGCCTCTTCTCTTTGCTCCAGAGAGCACAAAATGTATGATCTTCAATTTCCATCTATCTAAAGGCAGAAAACGTTGGTCTGGAGACGAGCGTTTGTGGATCATGTTCACATATGGCTTCTTCTTTTGCATAAATGAGCTTTAACTTGTACATGTGGATGGCATAATAAACTGCATGATCTCAAACAGTCACTTTAGTGATATAATCTTGCCTCTTTTCCAACACACTGGTTGAAAATTTGAAGCTCACAGGCATCGAGTATTAGTTTCAGTCCGGTCTCCTGTGCATAGGAATGTGTCCAGAGTCTGTACTTGTTGGCAATATTATGTACTGTATGTGCTAGAAGTCTTGGCAGATTTAAATGGATGAAACGTTTGTTCTGAAATTCCTGCAGAATTTGTAGATAGATTTTTTTTCTCACACTCTTTACTTTGACAGTAAATCTTAGTAATCTTAGAAAAATGCATAGTAGTTAGCGTCAGCGTATAATTCCAATATTCATATAAAGAGCTCATCAGGTTCATCAAGGGCAATCAGATCAGATTCCAGTTAGCATTAATAGAAAAACACCTTGCATCTTAAATAATCAATATACCATAATGTGACTATTCACATCATTTGTTGTGGCATTTGTTTGTAGTTAAACCTTATACAGAATCACAGATTTGTTAAATGCAATGCAGAAATGTGTGTATATAGATA
>JBAMHX010000022.1:7524492-7541369 GCA_037177515.1 Pseudomugil tenellus
TATATATGCACACATTGCCATGGAAACAGATCAGCTTGGAGGACCCAGGGGGTTTTAGAAAGAGAATGTTCTAAAAGATTAAAGATGAAAATCAAATAATAATTTTTGGGGAATTGTACTGAAAGTCTTCTGAATAACCTCATTCCCTTCAAGTAAGAAACCCTTTTAAGCTTAATCCTACAAGCTTTCATGATTATGCCTGTGTCTAGTTTCTGGAAAAGTTTCAGATGTGTCCCTGTCCAGAGACAGTGGAAGTCCCTGCACTACAACAGCCTTTAATGGCTGTTGTCTTCCTCAGCGTATGGAGCCAGTGTTTGGAGTCACAGCACGTCCATCTTAATGCTCCACATGTCCTGCCTGAGTCTCTCCGTCCCGCCGTGAATCTCTCTGACACAAGAGTGAATCTGCAGCTGCTCTATTAGCTCGCGTAATTAACGGGCGGGCTGTCGCTTTCCCTCCGAGTGTGTCCGTCTTGCTTTTGTAAAAACATACACACACATTGCACTTAAATAACGCATGATATGACAACGCACAAACAGTCGACGTGCACATTCGCAACATGCCCTCCTGCACACTTTATCAGTCTCTAACAAAGCGAGACAACCAGATAAAGCTTCACTCCTGAAACCTCTCTGATTCCTTGATGCCGACTCTGTGCACTTCATGGCAGCTCATCAAAAAGAAACATCCACAGAGAATGAGACATACTTTGTTGGAAAATTACAAAGCACTCAAGAGATGTTTAGACTGTGTTTGCAAGAAGAGTAAAAAGGAAATGTGAGGAAGCTAAGCTCTTTTCTACTTTTAGTCGGTGCCCTCTGTTCATCGGTTGACTCGTCTCCTCTGCACTCCTCCCAGCACCATGAAGGCGTAATCGCTGAGCTGTTACGAGAGTGGATGCCTCTGCAAGGATGCTTTCTCCAATCTCTTATTCTGTGCATCCACATTAGAGATGCAAAACATTGATTGTAAACAAATGTGACACAGGCCTAATGTATGAGAGGGTGTGCAATGCTTTTTGCACATTTCCCACGTGGTTCCAGAGATCTCCGTGGCAGACAAGCTGGTTTAATGTGCAGTGTTTGATCTGAATATTAATGATGTTGTCCTTGTTGTTTTGAAATACACAAAGTTTCCATGAAGTTCAGGTGAGCGATGAAGGATATGTTTGTGCGTGTTTGTGTGTATCCCTGTTTTCCTGTATGTGTTTGTACGGACTTATAGAAATATTATAGTTTAAGCTTTTCAATGCACATTGATTGCAGAGTTATCTACATAGATTATGGGCTTATAAGCAGTTACCACATTACTAGCTGGGGATCAAAGCTGGTCATTCTAAACTGTCCTTCGGATTGAATGTGAGTGTGTCTGGTTCATTCCACACCCACCTACTGCTGGACATTAACATTAATACATTCACCTTCCCACATTGTTTGTTGCTACATGTATATTCTGGTTTTTTTTTAGTAAGAGTATTTTTATTTTTTTAGATTGTGCATATAGCTTTATCTAAAAATCTTTACCATCGCTAAGGAGGTTATGTTTTATGGATGGATTTTAATGACGTTTTTAGGGAATGCTGATAATGGGGAGCTCAACAAAAGGTTAGATTTTGGTTGTAATCCTGATCACCATCTGTATCCGAACCCAAACAAAGCAGGTTCACCCTCTGACTGGATAAAAGTCATATGGCACTGACCCTTCCACTTTGGCAACAGTCTATGGTGGGCATTTCTTGGTTTCTTACCTCCGTTAAGGAGGTTATATTTTTGCCAGTGTTGGACATGTAATAACCATGAATTGATGTAAATACATGTAATGAGCACCAAATTGTAACTGAGTTCATGGCGGAAGTATGTCACCGGATTTCATGTACAGTATATTCAAGTGTGAAATGAAAGGAAAACGGTTTACACTTAATAACTTTTTAAATAATAATGATAACACCTTCATTCCAAAGCCTAAAGCTATGTTTTCATGGTCAACAAATCTAATACAGTAGATAAAACCAATATAGGACTGTTCTTTTAGTGGGAATCGTTGTAAGGGGGGCCAATCATACTTGGTGGAGGTCTGCACTGTCTGAGTGATTTTCTAGTTATTATTATTTTATTTTTATTACTAGTCTATGTTCCATGTTGCACCAAGAAAACAATCTTTGTTTGTGAACCTTTCATTGACGATAGCAATAAAACAGATTCAGAAGTTTTATTTGCTTAAAAAAGAATAAAATGAAAATAAAAGTGAATGCAGATCAAAATTACACACAAGTTACTAAAAGTTGGGTTTTATCTGGTATGTACTGTTTGTTCTCCGCAAACCAGAACCCAAACCCTGGTTTGCAGCTCTGATGACTATGCAGTCCATTAGCCAGAAAAATGTTCCCATGTCATTTTTCAGAAACCATTGATCAGTATAATTTCTATATTTCTCGGGCCTGAACAGCAATTTTTCCCACTTGCGGGAAAAACAATCAAGTATTTTAAAGAATGAATTTCACACAGTCGTTAACTTATTTTTTTTAGCTTCAAATATTTCCGCTGGCAAAAACAAAATGTTTGTCTTTTGTTCTCTGTCAAGATGATCCCACACATAAGCTCCAGCCCACCCTAATTTGATCATTTAATCTCCAATCACATCTGCTTTTATTTCAGATGCAGCAGACTTTAACATCTCAATCTAACACGTAGATCACCACAAGGATGTAATTAAACTTTCCCAACAGATTTGGAAAGAATTCATCCCTGAATTACGTTTAAAAAAACCACGGATGAATCTTATTTATCATGTCTTATAAAAGTCTTTCCTTTAAAATGTGTACTGGTGAATTTACCTGCTACTGAAAACATGTGCCAGTCTCTGTTTGGCCGTCTGTTCTTTAGCTACGATGTGTCAGTCAGGAGGACAGCTGGTCTCTGTGGACTCCCTGACTCAGTCTGTCCCTGATATAATGAGGAAACTGGGAGTAAGGTTTGATTTAAAACGCTGAGTCACTGTTGCAGCTTGTTCATGAATGGATGAATGATGGTCTGAGGAAGTGGGGAAAATGGCCAATCCTCACCATTTTTATTGCAGTGCTGACAGTCCTTTCATTCTTTATCGCTTTGCTTTGCTTCATCGTACACATCGTTCACACACATGGTTACAGTGTGATACTGCGCTCATCCTTAGAAAACTGCTTCACAACCTATTTATCTCTGTTAAAGACAAACAAAAGAGATTTATTTCAGGAGCTGAAAACACAATGAAGCTGATGGAAATTTGGGAAAAAAATTGAAATTCTTTGGCTGCAATCAAAGTTTTGATACTGACAGATTTTGTCCTTTTGAATGGAAATAACACTGTTTTGTTTCATATATGCATGTGTTGTGCATACAAAACGACAAGTGGAGGAATACAAAAGATGCATAGGAATCTTTATATGGAAGAGCCCACTACCTGCATGTTAATAACAGATGTCTCTATGGAACAGAGAGACAGAATTGCACTTTCAAGGTGACACAAAGGGCAGATTATTAAAGCTTATCTGAAATCTGTAGTAAGGTTGACCAGTTAGTCCGCAAAGTCTGCTTGAATCTGCATGATCACAAAGGTGATAAGGAATAATATAAGCTGTGTTGAAATTTCTTCCTATGCATATTTTTTCTTGCAGGTGATCTGATGGTAGTCGTCATTCAAAGCTAATACACATTAACACAACAACACTGCAGCAAGAGATGACCCATCATTGCTCTGTGTGAAGTTTCCCTCACACAGCATGCAGACGGTATTATGAAACTGAAGGTTGTTGCTCAGCTGTTCTGTTAACAGATTTTAAGATTATTCTCTTCTATTCTACAGTCTTTTGCGGGATGCTTTTATCTAAAGCGACTTACATGTGATAAGTGATCATTTAACCACAGTAATTATGTCGTGGGGAGTAGGAATCCAGGATACCCGGAGAGACCAACCCATACCAACTCCACACAGAAAGGCCACTGGCTCAGGCTCGCACTAGTGAACGTCTTGCTGCGATGCCACAGAGCTAATCACTATTCTACCTCACTGCCCAATGTTTATGTAAATCATTAGACTTTTTTCTTTTTACCAGGGAAAATTAGTTGTTTTCCAGAGTTTATCTGGAATCGCTGAAAGTATAAACTTACACCCAGCTGGACCAAAATGCAAATATATTATGTTTGCTACAACAATGGAGCAAACATAACATTGTATATGTCTTCATGAAATTGCACATTGAGCTGAGTTATTGGTGAACGTCAGGCTTGTGGCAGAGCCGTGGTTGTTTTTTTGTTTTTTTTAAATAGGAAAAGGGAAAATTATCTCACATGACTTCACCTTTAAACTGGGGAAAAAATAAAGAGATTATCAAGATATGATCAGAATCAGGCATTTATGTAATAAAACAAAATATATGTGTTGAAAGCATCTAATCTTTTGCCTCATTAACAATTTCTCCTCCCTTTCGGCCCTCTACATCTCCTACAGCATATGGTGTTGCCTTACCAAATGTTCTGAAAATACTTCCCCCACTGCTGCAATTACACTAAAGCAACACCATTCATTTCAGCCCTCATTATTAGCACAGCAGCAAAGCTGAATAAAGGGTGTTCATTTAGCAGCCTGAAGCTCCATGACACCTGACAAGGAGAATCTTACTGAGCTCCACCTGTTTGTGTGAACATGCTGCAGGCTGCACAGCGCAACAATGCCAAGTGCTTTTTATTACTCTTATATTCATCATTGCTTGTCTCTCCTTGCAGATGTGTGTGCACACACTGCCTCTGATGTATGAAAATGAAATGCAAAGCCTTCAGATGTCAGTTTCAGTGCCTACATTTGTTTTAGTCTGGGAACTGTCAGATACGTAGAAAAGAAGGAAGAACTCTTACTATCCATGCCTTTTCTCTGCGTGTCAGCTGGTGCTGTTGTTATATAACTTTATGTTATTGTGTTATTATTGTGACAAATAACAGTAACCACGTCTGGATACAGTTTCTGTTTGTTTAGAGAGAAGGGGACATTAACTGTTCTGGCTTTAGCAATGGGCTGTCTGCAGAAGCTAGCTGGGATTTAATTATCCAGCATGTTAACCACAACAACTCTCAGACAGGAAGTCAAACACCAACAACTTGCTATGTTCTGCCTTTTATTGCAAAAGCAAATTCATGAATTATTATGTAGTAGGATCGATTGTTTATATTCAGAAACCTATATTTTCTGACAAAACAGATATGAAATTGCTAATTTTCATTTAAATGATGCAGGTCTCCAGAAATGGTTTTCAGTGTCCTTACTGACCAACATATTTGCATTTAGCAAACTACAAATTACACCGACGGCTGGGGGTAAATTCCTGAACACCTCCAATCTTCAATTTCCCTAGTACTCGAATACATATACAAATATAAAAACATTCAGGTATAACGTCATTATGTGACACATCCTTAGGTCATGACCTTTCATTTGCACTTGATTAGAGATCAATGGGGTAAATAGTTTCAGAGATAAAGCCAAAACAGTTTTCAGATTTTAGCGCCCCCTGTTGGCCAACTTGAAAATAAAAAATAACTCAATATCGAGTCAGTTCATCCTCACTATGATATCGATTCATATGCACAACATGAAAAGTCTAAACTGAATATTATTTAAGTTATTGTGTTAACACAAAGGCTCTGCGGTGGACGCGGTGGTGGCGAAACCATAATATTCCTTACCCTCTGTTCGGGGATATAATTACCACAGATCTCTCTAGAAAAGACTGCAGCATATCCCTCTTCTGTCAGACTTAGCGCATCCATGCCATCTGTAACATAGCTACACAACGCGTCTTCGATTAGATCATGTGAAGGAAACATTTTGCACACAACTAATGTATGATCTCCCCTTGTTTAAAGGGGCCATATTATGCAAAATGGACTATTATGAGCTTTTGACCTTCTATAAGTGTTAATTCTACCATGAAACAACCCAGGAAGTAGTTTCATTTTTCATCCATGTCTTTTTTGTAGTTTTATTGCTTTAAAAAGAAAAGTGCAGTAAACGGCTGACATCATCGTGCTGACGCGGCACGGTGGTGTCTCCCCCGTCCCTACCTGAAAATTTTAGCATGCAATCTCATCCAGGAAGTCTGGCTCTGGTACATTTGTCAACAGACACGCCCCCCACACTCTGAGCCATTAAACACCACAGAAGAAGAAGGCTCACTACTGTGAACCACCACCACCACAGAAGAAGAACAAGACTTACTCCTGGCGAAAGAAGAAATGCTACGAGAAAAGTGGTCGACGATCAACAACTCACAACCGAAAGTGTGAGCGACACCTTTCTGAAGACAGTTTCTTTGTACATGCTATTTTCCTGTTAATATTTTAGTTTATTGTACTGTAAAAGTTACATTGATAGACAGCACAGTAATAGTTAGAGTAGGAGAGTTGATATTGCGAAAGAATATTTTTCAAAATGGAAAACGGCATTGATCTAAACAGTTATCATTAGAAATTTGAGTGAACAATGTTAAATCTTTATTAGGACAGGTGTTTACATGTGGAAGTGCTTTGCTTGCAGTATATGTCAGCAAAACAGATATTTGTCCAAATATATATTTTTCATTTGGGATTTCTTTCTAACATTAGTTGATGCTTTTGATTATCTTTTATACACTGCTTATTTGCAAACACAAACTGAACTTAATTTCTTGTTTTCATGACAGGAAGCCTCCAGCTACACTACAAGTGCTACATCACTAGATGCTCCAGCACCATCTCCAATTCTAAACACACCTTCTAAATCCATAAGGACGGTTTCAACACTGTTATCGGCAGGTACCTTGAAGTTACACCACGTGAGAAGTGAAGGTATATAATAAAATGCAAAACAACTTTGCTATTTATCGCAATGATGCATTTCAACAAATTTATTCACTATTTGTGCACACACAAAAATCTATGGACATGCAAATTGTTGTGCAGGGCTTTCAGGTTCAAATGTAAATGGACTGACGTTCATGATATTAAAATACTTTCATTACACATACTACACTTTTGATGATTGCAACTTTATGTCATACTGTTACCCATAATTGTAACGATGAGTACATATTGAAAAGTAAATATCATAGTTTCTGTAAGTGGTAAATACTTTCATATGTAATTCTCTACAGCTTGCAGCCTCAAAAACCCCTAAAAAATGTGTGACACTGTATTTTCACAGGTAGCTTCAACTGCTACTTCAGATAGTTGTACTCAGACAGAAATGTCATGGCTACAGCTGTCTTCAACACCAATAAGAGCTTCTACATCTGGGATTGTGGACAGACCTAGAAAGAGACCATGTTTGAAAATTGAAGAGGAAGAAGACATAGATATCTCAGACGTATGACTACCACATGATTCCACCTACAAACCTGGAGCTTCTCAAATGGATGTGTCTGAAATGACGTAAGAATAATATACATTATACCCACTTGTTTCTTTATGAAAATGTTAAAAACTATAAATAACTAAACATTATTGAAGTATTTACACTTTGTAGGATATGTCACCGAGCTGATGCACCTTGTCTTCAGTGAGGTCTTCCCTGAGCATGGCAGATTTGTGGACCAGCTAAAGTCTGTCCCTGTGCCCAAAGGTGTCCGCGCACAATGTAAAAAAGTGTCCAAAGATGACGTGATCTGTGTCCAGGTTTAGTTGAGCAGTGGGCGGACCTGACCAGGATGGAGAAACCCAGCAAAATGCCCATCCGAGTCGGAAAGTCTCAACAATCCCCAACACCAGCTGACGATGTTCCTGTGTGCAATAAATCTGAGACGCCTGAAAAAAGACATAAACATGCATCACTGTTTACTTTTTATTCTTGAATTTAATCCTTAGATTAAGCATATTGTAGCACATTATTAAAGTTTAATTTACTTACTGTTTTTGTGCTCTCCTACGAACTCACCCACAGTCTGCACGGTAAGATGTTATGGATGTTTTGTAAGGTGTATATATTTAGGCAGGTAAATGATTAACCAACTTGTACATAAAGAAAGGAGGATTTTGTGTTAAAATGTACACATCTGTTTGTTTTTCACTTCAAAGTTTTGCAAACTAACATTGAATCATATTATTTAGTATAGTATTATTTTATTTACTTCAGACAATGGATTTATTGATACAGCTTACATGCAGAGTAGACCTGAGCAAGATTATTATACAGTCAGTGTTGATGGGTTAGTACAAAAAATACAATGCAAATTTACTTCCCACTGTGTCTGATTAAATAGGTTAGTAAAATATTATGAGGTTAAAGTTTTGAGACATCATTATGGTGCTTTTTATACTTTACATGCAGTAATAATGGCTCTATGACACAATAAAACAGTTACCTTATAGGTATTTCTCTGCAGCAAACATTCTCCATTTATGTGGGCATGGTGCGACAATGCCCGCAGCTACATCTAAAACACAAATGAAAGCTAAACTTTCGATATTGCTACACAGTGATAGCATTTTATGAACATATGTAGCATTAACTTATTATTTACCAAACCGTAAGTCTTGCTTGAGCCTCCAGCGTTCTTCTGCTTCGTGGACCTCGAACTCTGGGTCAGATTTGGGTTCTGGATCCAGGACAAATGGTTCTGACGCACCGTCATGATTTATAAAGTTTCTATTCCCAGGTAAACTACCGGTACTGTTGACACCCCCACCCTCTCCATTCTAAACTACGTCACACGTTGGGCGGGGTAAGTGACACAGGAGCAGCTCTAAGCAATGCGCAGTCGGCCGTTCCTATTTCCGGGTACAAATTTGACAGCAAGAAAGGACTGGAATAGCAAAACTATAGTTTGGTTCATGTTGCAAGATGCATAATATTATCATAGATATTCATAGGATACACTGTGAAGTAGCAGATATAGCATAATATGGCCCCTTTAATTTACTTTCAGGTTATATTTCTGGGTTTCAAACATTAGTTACCATGGCAATACATCTCAATAATAAGTAGTTTTGCTCATTATGGCTGTGTTTGTTCATTATTCATCTTTCATAAATCCCTCTCTCTTGTGTTCTCCTGCGTACTACCATCTGCAATTGCCACTCTTTGTTGCCTCCACAGTCTGCCTGACCATAAGGTCTCCTTTGCTTTTGTGCACCAAAGCACCTGTCTCCACCATAGAGTCAAACCATGCGACATCCTCAACATCCTTTGTTCAGCCCAAACACCATTTGCTAGATATATTGCTGGATATAATTGAATGTGCTTATTCCTAGAGGCACTGGCCATTCCTTCGCTGCGCACCCTTAGAAATGATAATTACAAAAACAGCAAGGAGAATTTGGTACAACATTCATTTCTTTGGCGGATGCTGATAGCTCACTAATGAAAGATATATCTGGACACATTTCTTTATCTCAAGACACAGAAAATGACACATCAGCTCAGCGTTCATTTAGGTTATTGAACTGACTGCATCTCAAAGAATAGCTTACTGTCCATTTTCTTCATGTGTAATCATTTTTCCTACATAGAGTAGTTATTTCTGGAGCATACCACCTCATCAGTTTCTGTTTTTGTCCTTATTTTGGCATACAGATAAGTATCTTACCGTATCCATTTTAAAGATTTGCTCTGTTTATTTCAGGGTGGACATAAAGAATAAAGTGAGAAGTTCAGATGAAACTTTTATTGATGAAAGTCAGATGAAAACCAAACAAAAAGTGGGTTTGAGATTCCTCATAGCTCTCTTGTGTTTCTATCACAAAAACAACATCTGGTTTATTCTGTCTGAATCGACTAATCGTTTTAGCTCTGAAGGAGGAAATAACTGGCCGGCATGACCCTCATTTCTTCGGTAATGATGTCCTGTCTATCTGATTGCACCTCTTATCGCTAGAGTCAGACCTCCAACCGGGCAGATGATAAAGGATAAAATGTGTCAGGCTCATTCCAAAGCTCATCAGGATGATTCACTGCTTTGGGATGAAGTGTGGTGCATATATGGGCTTGTTAGTGTTACTGAGAAAAAGACCAAATGAAGAATGAATTGAAGCTAAAGAAGAATTGATCTTAAGAGCGTCACTATGCCTATTTAGTCATGGAAAATATTTTAATGGTCTTTGGTTTTATTATAAACATCAGAAATGACTTTTTAAAACTCAGAAAGTAGTCTGCAAAATTCCCTCTATGGTTAATTATCTTCTCTAAAAGAAAAGATGGAAGAAATAAGACTTTTTCATGCATTTAAATAAATTATTATCTCATTGTTAAGGTTTTGGATGATTGAAAAGGAAATAAGCAGAAGAAATGCAAATATTGTTCATAATAAATGTTGGACAGCTAAACAAATTGACTGTTTAGATTGTAACTGGAAAAGGTTAGGTGTAAATTATTCTGATGATAGAACATAATCAACAACTTGCCGCCCACACAATCATATTAATTATGAGATAATGATATGTTAATAATTTTACAAAGCTATGTTTGCAATGGTATATTACATTGTAGTATAATAAATGCCAATTAGAAAGATATTGGTAAAGTTGTTGTAAAACAAACATAAAAGAGGTACATCTATGTGAGCCTCAGTGTCATGTTAACATTGCTGTTTTGGGAAATGTGTAATACATTCCATCGTGTGATTAAATTGCACCAAATGTTTTGTAAAAAGGAAATCTGGACACATCGATTTTCTAAAGATGCCGGAAGGTATTTAATGAAAAGCACATAGTGTGTAAACAAGTGAGAAAGTAGTCCTAACCAGATAGCGTATGAGTCAGTAAATCTGTTTCAGTGTTCAGTGTAAACCAAATAAATAATAATAATATTGCATTTTATTTATAGGCGCCTTTCAAAACTCCCAATGTCACCTTACACGATACAATACGAAATAAAATAGCAAGCTTAAAACATATACAATAATAAAGTACACTTTAAATACAATAAGACAATGATATTGGAATGACATAGTGAGTGTAATAATGGCAGATATCTTCAGAATACAGTGGCTAGTGGTTATGTGGGGTAGGCATGTCAGAAAAGATGAGTTTTTAAGCAGGATTTGAAAATGGAATCTACATCCTGAAAATAACAAGGAATCTAAATGTCAGTATGATGGTAAATTGTAGGGCTGATCATAAGTCGTCCTTAGGAGATTTAAGTGTATTTGGTTTAATCTTTTGAATTAATAATTTATAATGAGTTTATAATCAAATGTAAATGAGATGTAAGTAAACTGCTCCTGCAATATGTTGAGTGAAAAACGGGCTACATTTACTCAGGTGTTCACTCATGCGCTCCAGGGAATTGATGGCTCAACTCAATCGATGGCTTCAACTGTGAAAACAGCTGACAGCTTGACACATAGTTGTCATCCTGATCAGAAGATCTGAGGCAGAGTGTAAATTCAGACTGCATGCTAAATATGCCAAAAAATTAGCATCTGTAGCTAGAGTAGCGTTTTTAAACAAATTGTTTTTTTTTCTTTTCTTAAATATGCATTGCACTCCATGGTTCAACCTCTAATCAAAAAGCTGCATAAACATCTATTTAATTTTCTGCACCATTAACTCATGTATTATTAAGCTGTCCCAAGTTTAGCCAAAGCTTGCTTTCATCACAATGTGACATGTAGTTGCAGCCCTTTGAACAAGACATGCTGCGGGTTTTTTCTATTCACTTGAGAGCACATTAGTATATAATCCCAGAAGTTAAAAACCCAACTATGGTTCCAAAGTAAACCTGTTGCATATATTAATCATACTGAGTTGCTTGCAGATTCTAATTTCAGTTATTTGCAAGTATTTCCTATTCACCACTTTTGTGTTATGACACCAGGTGTTGCCATGACACCTCGTTCCCCAGAAAGCCTGGTTGTACACTTGCGCTAACTATCAAGCATAACGGTCTATTTTAGAAGTGTGATTTGATTTTATATATTCACACAAATCTCGTAGGGGGTGACATGCGCCGTAGTTGGAACTCTTCCAACTGCACTATGTTTCTGTTTTTTGCTTCATGTCTTCATTACTTTCACCTGTGTTTGATTGGTTATCGTGTTCACCTGTTTAGTTCAGTTGTATTTAAGTCTGTTGGTTTCTGTTCTGTTGGCTGGTTCATTTTGTATGTTTCTGAGGATTCTGTTTAGTCTGTGGTTTTTCATTGATTTAATAAATCTAGTTCCTCTGCATCCTGGTTGTCCTCCTGGTCTGCGTTTGGGTCCACATCCTCCAGCGCTTCTTAACAGTAAGTGTCTGTGCTTTCATAATTACGGAGTTCATTGCCATCGACACCTCACTAAAAACAAAGTAATTTACGATGACAACGTAGCTAACGTTAACTACGTCAATAGTCAACTACCCATTCCTTCAGAGTAGAAGACAGTTACTCTGTTCTGTCTTCTTTTGATAAATAAGACCTAGGGGTATATCCTCAAATGCCCCCAATCCTCCTATTCCCCAATCCTTGAATAGAAACAATACAATGGTATGAAGACGCACATATTCAATCTCAAAGCTCCACCTGGTGTGGAAACTTTGTACCAGCCCGGTATGGCATCAGGACAGAATGCATCCTAAGGTCATGACTTTTCATTTGCACTTGATTTGAGGTCAATGAGAGAAATAGTTCAAGAGATATAGCCAAAAATCAGATTTTTCATGAATAAACACCACCTGCTGGGCAAACAATAAATCTAATAATTGTGAAGTTCGATACAGATAGTCCTGTTGGGGACCTAAACAGGTAATGTAGACGGAAGGGGAAACCAATTCTGCACAATTTTACACAATGGATTATGGGAACGGTATCCACCAAGAAATTGATGGATATGTTGGAATATTTAAATGCAGTGGTGGAGCTAGACTGTTATACCATCTGATATAAAATGGGGTGGGTGCATTTACCAACACTTTGACACTGCTGTGGTCACATTAGGAAGGCATGGAAAATGAAACATCTTTGCATTAAAAATCCGGATCCCAAAGTGGAAATATTTGTAAAGGTCAATAGAAAGGCAAGTTGGTTGTTTTGGGCACTGTAGGTGGCACTTGATGTTGCAGTAGAAGGATTAATTGCATGTTCCCTTAGCAACTGTTGTTTACTGTCTGGTGGTAGTTGTAGACTGTAACCGGTAACGGTCAGGAGCCAGAAATTACTCCACACACACAAGACGTTTAAAATGAAAACAAGTTAATTGTAAAAGAAGATAATGAAGAGTAGAGGGCTTTGGATCTTTGGAGAAGAGAAGAGCTGAGTTTGGAATCCAGAGATGTGGTCAAAAACACACAATGATCAAAACACAGAAGAGCAGATAATTGATGTGATTCAAAACTAAAGTATGGTTCGGTGTTCAAATATGAGTCAATATTTTTAAAGTAGGAGTAATCATGAAACAACTTTAAATTTTATCTTAAACTGGTACAATGACTCAAATGATACATGGAAGTCAGGGGAGATGTCCTCTTCCTTAAATGACTTGCCAATCAGATGATACCTTGGGTCGTTAACCAGATTTTAGAGGTGGTCAGTGCCACCCCAGCCACCACTTTAGTTCCATCCCTGGTAAAATGTTGCCTCATACAAAGAAAAAAGTAAGTACATTTAGTTGTATAGCTTCTGTCTTTGTTTGTGCAACTCAGTCTCATTCCAGCAAAGCCAGCTTTGGCAGCGCTTCAAAGTCTTCAGGATGGTGTGCAGGGTAAATATGGTTAAGCTTGTTTGAAGATGTTGACATGTTTCATTTTGGAATAAATATGAAGCCCTGCTCAGTTGTTGCACAATTTAAAAAAAATGGAACAGATGTTTGGCAACTAGTTGCATCCTGAATGTCACTGATTAAACAAATGACCAGTGGTGCTGCAAGAGACTCACACAGGCACTAATAAGATGTGTCTGCATAAACTGTGTAAACCAAGACAGCACATATGGAGTTCAGGAACATTTTATATCTTATCTCTGGAGCTAAAAGAGTCGAACATTCAAATTAGAGTTGATTTTTTTTATAAGAAACTTTAGAATAAAATCATACATTTTCAATTCTATAATCCCACTCAGTGAATCATAAATCTTATTCGATTACCGGTACATATTTTACCAATTAATCCAAAAGATGCTTGAGATATATGCTTTCCCAAAGCAAAGCAGTGTGAAGAACTATTTTGCCTATGTAGAAAAGCATTGAACAAATGCTGTTTGAATTAAACCCCTCTGAATACAGATTAATTTCTGAGTAGGACCATGAGATGGTGCTATGTGTCTAAAGTGGGATCTTTGCTGTTAAGTAAAAACAGCTTTATATTAGAGCACATGGTGCACATATCATCAGTGGTTTCCAGCTGAGGTTGAGTAATACTGACTGATGATTGTGCATTTCAATTTGAATGATTTTTGTGGTCACGCTGAAGGCAATGAAGTTTTTGCTGGAGTGGAGGACTCTGCAAGGGTATTTGGAGAGGAAGAACTTCCGCCTTGAAAGAACACTTTCACCCACTTTTTTTTTTGCTTTTCATTCCTGTAATAAGATTCACCAATACTGCTTAACATTCACCTGTCATGCACTATGAGTCAGCTTATCTTCTGTTGGCACAACTTAGAGAGGTGAGTCTCTGGCAGCAGTGAGCAGGCCTTTGCTATATAGATTTTTACATCACTTTTTCAAAGTATGGAGTACTGGGGAGGGAACAGCATAGGTTATGGGCTGCTGAAGCAGAGCAAGGACCCGTAAAGCATTCAGTCTGTGTGCCATTTGGATGCATCAGCTATGTGTCTCCATTCTGATATTCAGACAGCAAGGGCAACTTCAGGAAGCTGAATATAAACATAATTCTTGTTCAAGGAGAAGGCTTGGGAGAATTGTTAAGAGAAAGCTGGACAAGTTGACATGCAAGCAGGATTTCATTTCATGTCAGCCTTTTTTTCTTTTGTAAACGTGGTGTTAACTCTGATCCTATTTAACAGGTAGTAATCTTTATTTTTCTTGTAGGGACTACTAATCCTATGTAATATTCACTGCTCTTTATTCATTATTCATAGTGTTTTGACCACACTTTGCAATTTTCACTGTGAACCACTTGGAAAATTGAGGCAATTAATCATGTGGGGTTGGGGATACCCTTTATTATAATCAAGTGCTGCCAAGAAGGGACCTGACTCAGCATATATTGATGGGAGTCAATTTGAATACTTTAACTATTGATAAGTCATCCCGGAGCGAAGTACTATGCCTGGGGATATCCTGATGAAAGAAGAGGCTAAAATTACCTAAAGTTAGGTCTCTGAAAGCAAAGAAGCTCTATCTTCTTTCTGTATCTGTATCTCAGTTATCCAAAGAAAACAAGTATGTTTATGTTTTTGTCTCCCTGATAAGAGAAACATTGATATTTTCTGATTTAATGTCCTAAACTCATCTTGCTGTAGCTGGGAGGTGTTGTGCTGCTTGCCCCTGGCACAGGAATTTGGGAAACTGCTGAGGTGTGAAGAGTTATTTGAGGAAGCATAGTTTGCACACTCACACTCATCACTGTCCAGTCTTTGTTATGGAACAAGTGTCAATGTGGTGGGAACAAGGGAGCTGGAGCTGCCATTCCTCCATACTGGCCAAAAGCCCAAAGAGGAGGAGGAACACTGGAAGAAAAGTGCTGGTTTTGCTGTGGGGCTTTTTTTGAGGGAAAAGGAGATGAGTTGTCTGCCTTTATTTGGTTCTGTAGATCTCTTTCTTCTTGGAGAAAAAAAAAACACCCATTCAGGTCTGGGACATGATGTGTTTCCATCTGAAATCATTTGCAGCCTCAAGACCCCCAAAAATGTGGAACATTGTAAAATATCCATAAAAACAAAATGCAGTTATTTCTTCCTCTCACAAACTTGCTTTATTTCTGAATGGGACATAAACACATCTTACAAACATTAGCTCATATAGAAGCTTTATGGCAGCATCACATCTTAAAAAAGTTGGAACATAGCAATGTTCTCCATTTTCCCAGCATCCCTCCCCTCATTTGGGGGCAAAAAGGGGTGTGCATAACACTGTTTGACACATGTAGAATGTGGTTTAGCATCATCTATCTAGAATATACAAGACCTTTCCTGAAAGATACTCTGTTTAGATGGGAGCAGATGTTGTTCTAAAACATCTAAAACCTTCACAGATGTGTGACTGTTGTTGTACAGGACGTAGCGTTTCATAAAACAATTTCAGGTTTTGATTGATCTGATCACAGAGCTGTCTTCTACTTTGCTTCAGTATTTAAATGAGATCAGGTCCAGAGAAGAGATTTCTTTCTGAACCCATGCAGTGATTTCAAGTAGCTCATTAAGCTGGCTTATAATGCATTGCCACCTGAAGGCTTTAAGATCAGCAGCATCCGGTTTGGACATTTTGTCTGCGCAGTGATTCCTCCTGATTCTCAGAATCTTTTGAAGATAATATGCATTGTAGATGGGAGGGGGAATCTCCAGGCGTTTTTATGTTGAAGAGCATTTTTCTGAAATGCTCACACAAATTTTTATCAGCATTTTGTCAAAAAGCTCAGCACATATTCACACCTCAGGCTTGCTCCTTTATATGCACTCACATAACTGACCTTTTACCAGTTAACCTAATTAATTGACAAAAACCGACCCAGTTTATTTTTAGTTGTGCTAGTTACTTTTACAGTATAAAATATGGATCGTAAGATTGGCAAATAATTGCGTTTTTTACTCTTTTCACAGCACCCTGCTTTTTTGAAAATATGCTGCATTTTTTAAAAGTTCTTTTTTTGTACCTTATCTGCTACTTCCACTCATTCATTCCCCTTCATTTTAGTTTCCCTGAATGGTTCTGTTACAGCCCTAGGCCTGCCAGGGCCTTATGCAGATTTAACTGTGCCACAGCTCCCTAAGGATTGGCTACTCCT
>JBAMHX010000022.1:7569292-7580225 GCA_037177515.1 Pseudomugil tenellus
TAGAATGCCAATATCTGAAAATCAAACCATAGTCTACCACCTGTTCGTGGACAGGGATTTAAGCTCTTTTGTTTCTAAGGTGAATAAGCGAGCGAGAATCAACCCACATCAATCACCAAAACTGTGGAATGACAGAGGACAATAATGAAGCTGCATATTTACATGGTCATTCTCATGTCCATGTCCAAACACAAATCAATGGATCACATGTCATCACAGCTGTGCTACATGACAGTAGCACAGAGATGCTGGTTGTTAGGGCAACCTTTCTATTGTGAAGGCATGTGCGGGAGGTAAAACTCACTTACCAACGCAAGCAAAATGAGTTTATATAGTGCTGGTGGCCATTTTTGCTTTGTTTCTTATGTTTATTCAAAGAAACTCCCTTAACTCCAAATTTAGCATCATAGACTTAGCTTTTCCATAAAGACTGAGCTACGGATTCTCACCATATTAAGGTGAGCTACATGAATCAGTTCACTGTCTTCTGTTTCTGCAGGTCAGCACTTTCCATGATGTCAGCATAATTCCACCCACAGCCCCTATTAATAACCACAAATTAATCACCAATATGACATGTCTATGACATGTTAAACTGGTTTCCTGTGGCCAGAGAGGCTCCAAATGGGGAATAACTAAAAAGAAAAGAAGTGCACACAAATCATTTTTGCATTAGCACCTCCGTGTGTGGTGCCACTGTGATGATGTGAAGATGATCTTCCACCTCACTTCTCATGTTTGCTATCTTTTGGGGATAAAACAAATCCAAGACTCCCTCGAGCACTCTCCCCTCCTCCTCATGGCTGATCTGCGGCAGCTCAGGCCAGAGACCTGCTGACTGTAAGAGGCAGGGTCATTAGGCCAGGTGGTGCTGCTACTGTGATACCCATTGTGCAGCACATGTCTGGCATTAACACCTACAGACATGACTATAGTTAAGCACACTTCGAAAATAAATCAGTAAGTGCAGCTCAGACTACGGTCTGCTTTCATTCATATTGTTTGCAGTATCTTAGAGGTTAGATGCAGAAATGCCCTCAAGCTGGAGGCTCATGTGTGTTTAAAGTTTATCAAGACAGTCTTGTGACTGTTAATTATACACTGTTTTCTGTGATGACTTTTACCGAAACATCTCTAGATGCCAGCATCTCATGGTGCGCCATGTTGTTAAAAATGTTACGTTACATCCATATTGGAGGAATTAAATGACTTTTTGCAGCATCAACTAAGAGTTGATAGACGAATGCAGCCTGCCAAAGACTGAAACTACTCAGAGAATGACAATGGGCATTGCTCAGTCAACATGGTTGAACTGTCTGAGTGATTTACAGCAACAGATGCACCATGCAGATGGGCACTGGACTGTTTTTCATCAGTAGGCATATGAAGCAAACTCTCAATGTGTCTGTTTTTTCTTTTTCTTTACAGGACTTGCATTTGTAGAGCATTTCTCATCTTCTCTTTAACTTAGTGTCTTTGGGATTTATATTACCCATTTTAAATGATGATGTTCTTTGCTGCATCATAGAAAATTGCCATGAAGGCTTGAAGGGTTCAAGTACTCATGTACTGTGGATCTCTCAAAGGACATCAGCTCTGATTTTCTTAATGAATAGAAGGAAGACAAGATTGAATTTCATTACCGTGTGCCAGTCAGAATAATTTGGGTATCTGTGAGGTTGCGATCTCATCACCAGGATGTCATTTTACTTTGTTGAACTGTCCCTTAGCCTTGTAACTTCCTTTCTACACCAAAAAAGGGATTAAAGAAAAAACTTTGTTCCTGAAACATAAGGACTATTGTATAATAAATATAATTGTATAATAAATATAAAGAAGAATTTTTTTTATACAAGCCCCTCAAGCCTTCTTTTAAACGCAGACCACAAGGTATGCACCCACCTCTTCACACCCCATATATTATTTACACGTACAGCAAAGACATTTTTATTATTCATGTGTAAGCCATCCTATTGAACAGATTACTAAACACTATTCAATGCGTGTGATAAAAACATCCCTGGTGAGATTGCTGGGCTGGAGCTGACCCACAAAGAAGACATAATTCCCTATCATCGTGCACACGTACGCTATAACACACAGAATGTTCCATCATTTTTGCCACTGCTGCTGCAGCTCCTGCCAGGCTGATTAGGTCCAGGGCCTCTAAGCCATTACAGCATTGATTGGAATCATATTTTGTTGCAGGGACTGCAGATGCTGATCGACAACCAAACTCCAAGGCATGTTGTGCATGTGGGAGTTGATTTGGCTCCTATTAATTAAATCACTGTGGGCCAGAGACCGCCGGTGGATGATGGCTTTTATTTAAAGAGTGTAAATCACCAATGTTGTGGGAAAAATGCAGATACCGCCTTGTTCTTGTCTCCGGAGCGTTCCCCAATCTGAGTTGAGGAGTTACTCTGCATGGCTCTGTCACTGTGATTTAGACTCTGCGTCTCTTTGCAACTCAAAGAAAAAAAAAATCTTCATGTTTGTGTTTTATGACTCACACATGCTGAATTTTATTACTACAGGGATTTCTGTATCTTGCATTTTAAATATTAATGTTTCACCCCCCAGGAACACCCCGTTACATTCATGTTTAGCTTTGTAACACACATTTACTCTGAAATCAATATTCTGCCTCAGGGTCGTTTTGTAAATTGAGTGATAGACTCATGTATCACTCGTGTTTTTGACCCTCAGCCACCAAGTCATGACTCCACTTTTTATACTTTGAAATTCAAGGCTGCTTGTGACACAGACAGACCGCTCCCATAAGTTCCAGCTGTCTATTCTCACCTGGCCATAAATCTCTTGTTGCTGTCTCCAAACATACGACAGACTAATGGAGATGAGGCTCAACATTTTTTATCTCTTTCTCACAGTGAAATTGATGCGTGAGCAGATGAACGTAAGCCCAAAAGAGAACCATCTGTGAAATGTTGATGCCTTTTTTTATTTTTTTAAATGTTGATGCCTTTTTTTCACCTGTTACTAAACGCCTTAAATCATTATTTTAAAAAAAAGTTGAAAACGGAGATTAATAGGAAAATTGACAACATAGTTTAAAGTAGTTATTTCATAGATCTGACAGAGCTGAATTAAAACATTCCTGAACACTTTGGAATGCTTTAGAGCCTATCTTTACACAAACCAATCAGACTCGCTTTGGTTAAAAGAAAAACAAAAGATTTGATTTATTGGTCATATAAACCCCTAGTTTTATGATGTAAATGTCTCAATCTAAAACTTCAAACTTTATTTATTTGTAAAAGTGCTTTTCATACATGTACATGATTAAAATTAATTCAATTAAAACACACAAACAAACAACACAACATTAGCTTACCCATCCCACACCCATACTCACACACCCATCCAACCCCCAACCCCAACTGTCATTCTCTTAAATAAAACTGTTTAGACATTGACTAAAATGTCAAAAAATCTGAAGGGCTGCACGGTGGCGAGGTGGTTAGCACTGTAGCCTCACAGCAAGCAGGTTGCCAGTTCGACCCCCACCTCGGGCGGTGGCCTATCTGTGTGGAGTTTCTTCCAATGTTAGCGTGGGTTCTCTCTGGGTTCTCCGGCTTCCTCCCACAGTCCAAAGACATGCAGCTTGGGGGTGATGTCAAAGGCTGATTGGAGTGATTATCTGTGTGTGTCGTTGTTTGTCTATGCGTGTGGCCCTGTGATAGACTGGCGACCTGTCCAGGGTGTACCCCGCCTCTCGCCCATTGTCTACTGGGATTGGCTCCAGCCCCCCGCGACCCCGTTTGGGAATAAGCAGTAGAAAATGGATGGATGGATATATGTAGTTGAATCGTCTGAGTCAAACTTATTTTTTAAGAGCCACCTTTTCCGCGGTTGTCCTGCAGCTTCTCAGTGCTGGTTTAAAAATGAAAATGAACACACCTTCAGGTGATTGCAGCTGCTGGTGCATCCATATTCAAAATCTGGAACAAGCCAACTGTTGATGCCAAGCTAACTCCAGCTCATTTAATCACTGTATAAACTACACCCCCCCCACAATGGTAACTTACTGTTGCATGATGGGAATTCCTTTTTTACTATACAGAGAAAATAATTACCCCTTTTCCACCTTGACACTTTGT
This sequence comes from Pseudomugil tenellus, assembly GCA_037177515.1. Taxonomy (NCBI): domain Eukaryota; kingdom Metazoa; phylum Chordata; class Actinopteri; order Atheriniformes; family Pseudomugilidae; genus Pseudomugil; species Pseudomugil tenellus. The sequence goes on from JBAMHX010000022.1 coordinate 7,573,414, forward strand.
CTCAAATGCCAGAGCATTGGATTTCAAAAGGTCTCTTCAGCATATTCATTTTACGTTTGGGTAAATGTAATTTTTAAAATGTCTGTGCTTTATTTGAGTGCTTTGTTCACACCAAACCGTGAGACATTTTCAGCCCCTATCATGTGTAAAATGCAAAATCCCCCTAAAACTAGAGTTGGCCTCATTCAGATCCGGCTAGCACTTAGTCATGGTTACTTAAAGACAGCTCTGATGGACTCCAGTGCTGTCTCTCTACTGGTTAGAGCTCGTTAAACCGAGCATTTTTAATACAAGGTCAGGGCTTAATATACCCCCGAAGTCATTTCAGAGTGCTCTCAGCCTATTTCAGAGCAGAGATAAAACAATGGATTGTCACAATTCAAATGTATTTGTCGAATAAATTACCATGTGGAAGATATTTCAGTTTATAAGTGATGGAAAGCCTGGTTCACAGGAGCAATTGAATCTGCTTTAGCACATGTTTGAACATCAATGTTTATGTGCGATGTGCATATATGAATGTGACTGAGAGTGTGTTGATATCGGAGCGTGGGTGAGGATGATCTGGGAATCCAAGGCTGGTTGCACATCAATACTCATCTATCCACAGGGCCTACTGATCATTGCTTAGAGACCATCAGAGGGAACATTGGGAAATTTTATAAAGCAGAGTTTGCCATCAGCAGGCTGGTACCTAGCACTCATCTGGATGAGCTCACACTTTATTCAGATCATGCAGATTAAGTCAAATAAATGTCTGCATGAACAACTAAATTATTTAATCCCTCACCATTACAATATGAGTGAAATAACGCTCTTTCATGGATGGTATGGCTGTGAAGTTGTACAAAGGACATAAAAGAGGTCATCTTTGTTATACTTGCTGCATATATATGAGTCATAAGCATATCTGTTAGGGGTGACCTGGCAACATGTAATATTCATCTCTATGCGAGATAAATCCTTCCTCATGCTTCCACCTTTTCTTTTAAGAATAATCAAGAGATCCCATAGAGGGCCACGGTTTAAGAGTAAAGAGAATCCTTTCTGTGTGCATCCTCCCCATCTGAAATGGAAGTGGGCCACATTAATTCAGTGTTGGTAGAGACTGCGGATTAGCTTTATGCGTATGCATCTGTTCTACGTAAGAGGGTGTGAGGGAAAACACATTGCACACAGGAAGACAACTCTGCAAACACCTCACCTCCTCCTCTTCTCCCTCCTTGCCTATTGCCATGGTAACGGGATGTCTTCAAACACAGGAAGGCTCGGGTTTGCATCTGTGTGCCTGTAATCAGATAACTGCATTGGCTTTTTAAAGGTCCATATAGAAGAAAGTCTTCTCAGCTAGGGATAGGGATGTTTTTAGCATCTTTGAGTCCCTCTTTCATTTCTTTTCCTGTAAGACTGCTTTGACCGCACATTCTGTCTATGCCATTTTTCCTAATTTTTATATGCATTTGCTTTCTTTTTTACTCTTTTCATTTCAGGAGGGTGATAGCTTTGCTTTCCCTGTAGTACAAAACTGCAGAGCGAAAAAAAGTGCCGCACTGTGGTTGCTAGGCTACAGAAGGACAAGGAGGATTTGTGAAGAATTTCTTCACTATGAATGTCATAGTGGATGGCCTTAAGCGCTAAGACACTTTTGAAGTTATCAGGTTGTGATGCACCTCAAGGCAAAAAGTCTTCTACCTGCTGTACTGCAGTTGCTGGGTATTCCCTACTTGTGATTTCAAAGCGGATGCAAATAAATGAGGCCAGGTCTGTGTCAGCTTTCTTGTAGCCCTTTGGCTTTTGCAGTGTGAGCGTTTGCCCCTGGGAGATACCCCTTTAGCAACCAATGCATTTATGCTGTACAGAACGTTAGTTGTATATTGTCTTTCGATCAAATGGCTATGACTCAAATTCAATTTTCATGGACACAGATAAAAGGTATTCTCGCTTACAAGCAGTAACATGACAGCACATGTAAAAACACATCGTGGTGAAAACCTGGTGAACTGTGTGATAGTTTTTACATTTATTAATCAGCGCACCATTGCGTGGAGACATAGAATTATTCATTCAATATGGTCAAAGCAAGCACCTCTCTGGACAGTGATATATATGTTTAGGTGTATGTTTGTAGACATAGTTTCTCATTTCCTTTTTCTTTTTTGCCTGAAGCAATAAACTGCCTCATATTGATCTGTTCCTCTCTTCTTCTTTATTTATTTTTTAAGGTCTGTATGTTCTTTTACTTGACAGTATTTTACTTCAAATGTATTTTTAGTCAGGGAATTGATGCCTCTATTGTTGTGGCAGCCAACCAAAGCTGTGGCTGTAATGGTATCGGTGCCTGTCGCGGCGATAATCCCAGAACTCCCTGGTGGACACCAGCAGTGAGGAAGCTGAAGAAGGAGTCCTACTGGGCCTTTTTGGCCTGTGGGACTCTGCAAGCAACTGATGAGTATCGGCAGGCAAAGCAATATGCAGCTTTGGTGGTCGGTGAAGGAAAAACTCAGGCATGGGAGAAGTACAGTGAGCCCATGATCGGCTCCAAGATAGCTTTGAGAAGATTCTGATAAACCATCCAGCGACTCAGGAGGAAAAAGCTGTGCTCCATCAACACTGTTTGCAGTTAGGATGGGGGGGCTGTTGACCTCAACTTGTTGTGGGTCAGTGGAAGGAATACTTCAAAGAACTACTGAATCCTACCAAATACCAAGAAAACTACCAATCCTACCAAGAAAACAGAGCTGGTAACTGGTGGTGGGGTCTCCCATCTCCGAGGTTGCTTTGGTAGTTTAAAGCTCCTCGGTGGCAGGGCCTCAGGAGTGGATTAAATCCATCCAGAGTTTCTTAAGGCTCTGGATGCTGTGAGGATGTCCTAGTTGACATGTCTCTGCACCATTGCGAGGACATCAGGGACAGGGCTTCTGGCCTAGCAGACTGGGTTGGGGGTCCCCTTCTTCAAGAAGAGGGATTGGAGGGTGTACTCCAAAAACAGGGAGACCACACTCCTCAACTTCCCTGGGACAGTCCATTCAGGTGTCCTTGAGAGGAGGGTTCATAAATAGCTGAACCTCAGATTGAGGAGCAGTATGGTTTTCATCTTGGTCGTGGAACAGCGGACTTGCTCTATAACCTCTTTGTGGTCCTGCAGAGGGCATGGGAGTTTGCCCAACGAGCCTACATGTGGACTTTGAGAAGGCGGTCGACCATGTCCCCCAGGGACTACTGTTGGAGCTTCTTCGGAAATATGAGGTATTGAACCCCAAGGAGTCCAATCAGAATCACTGATTTTGTTCACAACTTGTATGGACAGAATTTGTAGGCGCAGCCAAGGTATTGAGAGAATCCAATTTGGTGACCTCAGGATTGGGTCTCTGTTCTTTGCAGATGATGTTGTTCTCCAGCTCTCGTTCGAATGATTCACTGCCAAGTGTGAAGTGGTAACTGTCTTGATTTACCAGTTGAGGCCCAGGACACATTGGAGGAATTATACCTCTCAACTGGCCTGGCAAATGTATCTGGTAAGAGGGAATTCTTGGCTTCCCCATAGGCTGCTGCCCTACACCTGGACCCCAGATAAGCGGTAGAAAATGGATGGAAGGATAGCATTGACAACTGTTCCACTGCTCCATTGCTATATCCGCTTCAGGGTCAATTCTCTCAGATTACAGTTTTGGCTGTATTGTCTGCAAAGTCACCGGCCTTGCAGTTGCACCATAAGGCATATTTAGTGGTTCTTCTGGGGTTTGGGGGTTTCACCAGCCTTTTAATGATCAAGCAGTGTGGTTTTGCTTCACATTGGTCAGACTTTAATCTATTTAACTTTTAAAGTATTTTTCCAAATTCTTATGAACTTCAAGGCTGTAATTTTTTCATATAATGAACCAAGTTACCATGTACAATAATTTTCCTCTCTGCTCTTCAATGTTAACTATATGTTACCTATAGCGTAACTTTTCATGACTTAAGCTTATATTGTGCTGCGATATGTGAACACTTTTTAAATTTAGCGCTGAAAGTAATGTGTGTTTACTTTATCATTTCTCTCTCTCTCTCTCTCTATATATATATATAAAGGGTCTTGTTTCTGTGGCATTTTGCCCCCCTAAAATCTGGCAAGATCCTCCCCAATATTATCCTGCTGATGTTTAAATTCATTGGGCGAAAAAGAGAATTGACTGGTATGATGAGTTGCAAAATTGTTTACTCGCTGTAATAAACTTCCTGAAAACATTGTAAAGCAACACTTCTAACAAGAGGATTTACAATAAAATATCTATGTCAAGAACTGGGGAAGATGTGGATGCAGGCATTAAATAAATTGAAATACTAAATGTATTTAAATAGAACAAAAACCAAGAAGCAGGATAAGAAAAACCTAAACTAAAACTCACAACTAATGAACCAGCAAACAGAAAAGAAAACCAAGGGTATAAATACACTAAAAACAGAACAAGACACAGGTGAAAACAATGACTAAATCAAACCAGCTGAAATAAAGAACAGGAAATTTTTAGGGTTTTAGCTTGAAAACAAATGCAAGAGAAAAAACTTCAAAATAAAACAGGAAACCCCAGCAACTTAAGAACAACAATCCAGATCATGATAAACTAAATGTAAACAGCAATGAATTCAGATGTTTTCAGCAGAAAACCAAACCGAATTGAATAGTTAAGTTAAATCAATTAAATGGAGAAAAATTGGAAACACACATTCATGGCACAGCGTGCTCAGCTTATCATGTTTTAGGATCTCAGATCAGCCAAACCACAATGTATAAATGTTATATCTTTAAAGGAAACTTGTTTTTGAAGGTTATGTGGGAGTAATAAAAGAAAAAGAGAAAAAAATGTTTAAAGTCTTTTGTGCCTCTAGTTGGAGATGTTCAGTTCTGGATAAAAAGCCTTGGGGATGTAACTTGCGTCATCACCAGTTATGGTTGAATAGTCTGAAAATGAAAAGGAATATACAAATATGAGACATATCAGACCTCTGCATCTTTTTGCTCATATATGCCATAATTTCTTGGTGATGCATGAGCTGCATTGTGGGTAATAACTGTGTTATACTCCTTGACATAAAATCATAGCTTTTCTCTTAGAATCAATTCCTCTCAGGGTGACAGGCTGGAAGACCATTTTAAATCATCCTCACCCTATTTTTTATTTATTTTTTCACACTTGTGAATTTAGTTGTCTTGTATCTAACAATGTGATTAGTTTGGGTAATTTACTGTAAAGAAAGCCACCCTTCTATTCCCCAAAATGTATTTACGAGTTAGCAAAATGACAGAAGGCCCCGGCACATCTCCAATATGGCCATCCAGTGACATGGCCGACCAGGTGTTAGACACATCCTATGCTGCCTCTGGGCTTACTTCATCTGCTTGCTCCTCATGGCCCATTAGGTCCATTCCAGGAGATGGAGCATAATGCAATACCCTAGACAGTACTTGTTAAGCACCCACACATATACACAGGATATAAACACACTTTTGTGCACTGCTACATCTGTACTGCATATATTCCCTGGCCAAGCAGCCCGAGCCAAAGGCAGCAGGTGTGTAGCTTCTGAAATCTGTTCTGTACAGATGCCAGGTGCCAATCTCACATCGTCACACAAACACCCAATCGCATGAAACAATGCTGTGACATGATGATGACATGGGGAGAGAGACAGTAGGAGTTGTGAGGAGGGAGAGGACAACGTTTGTTTTCTGTGCCAATGTTTCCGTCGCATCTGTATCCCACACACAGAGAAGTTGGCCGTTTCAGGTTGCTTTTGATGTAATATTGTTGGCAAGATTTGGGGATTGTGAGTAAATGAATGGATGATAAGTTGCATGTGTTTCTGTGCAGTAAATGGGGATGACTCATATATTAGCTGCACGGGTGATGACCTCTGTTGAGAATAAAAGAAATCACCATAAATTTTCAACCCCATTTTAAAAAGTTTTATCAAGTCAGCTGCTTTTGTTTAGTGCCCACACATTATGTCACCTTCTGATAATCAGAAGAGTTTTCCTCAAAGAGTTCATAGCCAGGTAGCATGATTTATAAGTAAAAGCTTGCTGTCACTCCAACTCTTCCCATCTCTCCAACTCCAGCCTTCTTGCTCTGCTTTACTTGTTCCTTCTGCCCCCTCTATGCTCCCCACTATAAAATATGAGCACAGTCGCTCTATAAATCTGGGCCAGATATAATGAGAGTTGGTCCCCTCAGTACAGTGGGCCTCCAGCCAGGCTTGGTGCCAGTGACATCATCCTTTGGGAGGGAGAGTAGATTGATGAGACTGGTGACACTGTGCCATTGCTTCTAAGGGAGACACACTCGTTGATCCATGCACACTCATTTCAGGCGCTTGCCCATTAGAAAATGTGAGTGAGCACATTTTAAGCCATGCACAGCTGTAGTCATTGTGTCTTGCTTTTAACTTGACCAATTTGTGTTTTGCATTTTGCAGTAATTTATGGACAAAATTATTTTAATGTTAATGTCAGATTCATCTTATTTCCATCAGCATAAGGCCTCATAAACACCAGTTTTAATCAAATTTACCACAAATTTCTGGTTTGAGTCAAATATAAGCTAGGCTCTGTTTTCACCAACGAATCCAGTTTGGGATGGTGCAGCTTGGAACAGAAAGCCATTATCTCTGTTGTGTTTCCATTAAACTATACCCTTATCCAATGGGTGATGGGTGATGGTTTAAACTAGATGGCGATGGTTTAAACCAGATAGCGATGGTTTAAACTAGATGGCGATGGTTTAAACCAGATAGCGATGGTTTAAACTAGATGGCGATGGTTTAAACCAGAT
>JBAMHX010000022.1:7590842-7611920 GCA_037177515.1 Pseudomugil tenellus
CACATAATATCCTCACAAAACTTTAGATTGGCTTAAAGCTGTCAAGCTCTGCCTCTAGATGTAGAGCTCTTATGCTTCTGTCACCGCCTGTTGCAAACTCTAAGTGCTTACCATTGCCATGTGCTTGTCTACATTTCATATCAAAATCCTCTCTGTGCATGTATGACGTTCTGAGCAGTGATCTCCTCTCGTTCTCTGTTTCCATAGCTGTGTTACATGTGATTTGCCATCTCCAAAAAACTACCTGGAAATCCCTCTGTTTGTAAATGACATCTTTGTGGAGTTCACAGTTGGCAGTGAAAGCTTTAAAAAAAACACAGACATGTTCCCCTGGAAAGCTCAGTGACAGAAATGATGCTTCCTCGAGGACTTAACCTTGTCCAGGAATCAACCATGGGCCTCTAAGCCCAATAAGCATTGCTCTGTGTCTCAAAAATCAATTGGGCTCTCTCTGCTTTGCTTGATTGGATTAAGACGTAATCAAATCGAGCATGATAACTGTGTTCTTGTGACCTTCTCGCTGAGACAGGCCGAGGGAGGAGGAGGAGGGAAGCCCTGAGGGGAAGGACAGGGAGTGTCTACGCACACATGTGGTAAAGCATGTGGAGCTGGCCAGAAGGGAGATCCTGACACCTCCATGTTGTTGCTTCTTTTTGTATTGTGGACAGACAAGCAGACACTGCAACCTCCACGGGGACACCAATCCTGGTTAGCACATATGGAGGGATAATTTATACAATTTCTGCTGAACTTCAGGATTTTTAGAATATTGACTATAATATATATTAAAGCATTGGGAATATAAGTGCTGGTGGTGTTCATTTGGTTGGTCATAAAACTTAGCTTTATTAAAAACATGGAGAGTTTGAAGAGCAGTTCTGCTAACACACAGCTTTTATGTTATATGTTTAAAACTTGCTAATCAAAGCATGAAAGCAGCATATAAGTAATTTTTACACAGTAGATTAGCCCTGCTGCAGACTTTATATTTATTTATTTACTTAACATTTATTTTACAGGTAAAATCAATTGAGAACAGCTTCTTATTAACAATGATGACCTATTAAGAGGCTCCAGCAAAGCATGTGGATGAAGATCTTTTATGTTGTTGTGTTTTTAAAACAGAATTAGGTCGTAACTAGGGTCGTAACTGTAACGATGCACTCAAGTCACGATTCGATTCACGATTCTAAAGTCACGATTTCGGTTTTTTTTTTTTTATTTTATTCTCAACAAAATTAATGATAGTTATTTCATAGCCAAGTTATTTTAGTTTCTTATTTGAACACCTTTTTGTCCTCGTATCAAAGTAACAAACAAGTTGTTTAACTAACAAGTTTTCTTTCTTGTCTGTCAGTAGTCCAGGAAAATGATGCAATGTGTGGTTACAGAGTCGGTTTTGAAACAACGCAATGACAAGAAATGAGCAAACATACAGAGAAACGATGGCGAAATGATGAAATTCTATTTTATATGAATGAATTCTTGTTTTGCAACATCACTGTGCTCCCACACTCATAGTTATTGTTTGTTTTTAGATTATTTAAAAATTTCTTTGATAACTCCGTGTTTAGCCGGCTTTTGTGAGTTAGAACATCTGGAGTATTTAGAGATTTCAAGGCAAATTTTTTGGCAGCAGAAAAATAGGTTAACATGTAGTATGGTGGTGTTAGATGGATGCCAAGTTAGGAATCGTTAGAGGATGTCAGAATGTTAACCAGGCAAAAATCAGTAGTTTTATAACTCCTTTGATTTTTTTCTATTCATTTAATGACAAGTTAAAATTCCCTATTTTGTGGGTAAAAAGAGGCTCAAATAGTTTACAAGCCCCATCCCACTCAGCTTCTTCCATTTTATAACAAGTTGGAGTGGGCGTACTTACCATTTAATAACCAGCATTGTTTATGTATCTGTGCTGTAGTTTATTACAGAACCAAAACAAATATTACATTCAGATTTATTTAATTGGATTCCCATAGAAAAATTATTTTCTTTCCCCCAGTTAAATATAGTTAATACACTTTTTTTCTATTTTGAATCCCATGCTAAACATCAGGCTACATAGCAACATGTCATGGTGGGATGACGTACCAGCATTCCACTGAGGAAGTATAACAACAGATGAAACTGTTCGCTTAGAGGCAGGAAGGAGTTGTAAAAAAGGGGCATAGTTGTTCTGAAGTGGTTTTAGTCGCTCTTATACTGTGAGGTTGAATCAAAAGATATAAAGATTTGTCTGATTTCATTACAAAAAGGACAGAGATGGTCTACTTTTACAGATGATGTCATCACAGCTTCTTGTGATTAAACTTATTACCATGGTAGCGAAAGCAATGGAAGAGATGCTTGCTGCTCCATGCATGCACCGTGCAATAACTATGGCTGCAAGAAAATATCAATATATCATTACCACGCAATTTTTTTAAAGAGACAATATATCGATATAGAAAATAACTATATCGATCTTTTTAGGAGGATATTTTTACATATGAGGCAGATTTTAATTTCTTTATTCATTTTGTAAATAGAGTTTTTTTCAAATAAAATGGGGGGGGGGGGTGTTTCTACTTTATAAAAATACACCCCTACACACCCATTTTTTTCAGTAAGTTGGGCATTTACTAGGCTGTCAGTTTTCTTACTATTAAAAATTGCAACTTATCGCTTTGTTTATAGCATCATACAGATACATGGCAGCCCATGTATCTGTAGTATCTATGGAGATAGATTACTATTAAATGGTAAGCTAGCAATGCAAAACTTTCATCCATTACACCTTTTCAAGGCTATTCTTACCATAAAGTGCAAAATTTGCAGAAGAGCTTCAAACACAGAAAGTACACAGCTTTGTAGCCATACTGAATAACTCTGCATGTTGGCATCATTCTTTTTGAAGTGACTTTTCATGCAGGGAAGCCAGTGCCGTCGTTCATTTTTTCTGAGATGCACCAATTACAACTTCTCTTTGGGTTGTTGGGTGAAATGGACCATGTCCCAATGAAATTGCAATGAAATATGAGAAGTTGTGGCTCCACACAGTGGGAAGCAATAAGCATCCAAATGAAAAAGAAGGCTTTCCTGCATTTCCTGAAAAATGAGAAGACATTTGCTCTGCTGTCTCTGGAAACTATTCTGCCTGCATAAAAACATGAAAAAAATCAAAGATCTGAATATCTAATAAGGCCAGGGAGGACACTTTAAACATTAAAAAGCTGAAGTCACTGGACAGGAGCTCCCTGACTTAGAACTCCACTTCTGAAATCGTTAATAAATCGGCATCAAAAGAAAATCAGATATGTTCAATGAAGGTCTGACTAATACGTTATGTCTCATCGGAGGGCGAATTAAAATTACCATGATTTTTAAAGTCTAAATTAGAACCTTGTTCTTTGCTGATGCACTGCAAAGGCATGTAGTTCAGTCCCTGACATCAAATGAAAGAGGGGGGGGGGGGGGGGGGATTATCATAACCAGACCTAAAAGTGACCCTAAGTTCAAAAGAGAAGAGAGAAAAATGGACAGCTAGCTGAGCATGAAGATGATTATTAGAAAAGTTTGATATCTTTTACATTTTTTATGTACTAAGTTTTTTTTTTTTTTTTTTAGTAATCTTTCATGTCTTTCAATCATGTTGTGTGCAACAGTACCAAATATAAACGTCATTTCCTCCAGAGAGCAGACTGCATCGTAGAGTTATGGGTAATACCATTAGGCCTTAATGCATATCCCCATGTGCTCACTAGCTCTGCCCTGAATTAAATTGAAAAGCATGGATTTTTAATTTTCAGAAAACCATTTATATTGTATGTTGGCAAGAGCAGTAGGATGTGCATTGTGCCAGATCGCTGGTCAAGGTCAGCGTGTCCAAATTAAAAAACTTGTTGGTAGGTGTGATGGGAGTACTGATGTGAATTACATAAGAAAACAGAATTACACAGAAACTCTGCATCTTTTAATGTATCTGTGCTCCTTTTGAATTACAATGCTTCCTCGCTTTCTGGTTTTCAAAGGAGAAATTGAAATTTAAATGATTTTTAGTTGAACAATGCTCAGATGTGTTTGTTTTGACCCACGTGTTTGAATCTGTAACCCCTAAATTATTCTAAATGAGTTTTCAATGTGTTTCATATCATTATTATGCTTCTGAATGGAAACTCTGTTTTAGATTCTGACAAGACTGACACTTAAATGTGAGGAGAAAAAACTTTTCAGATGTAAAAGAGGCCTTTTTTTACTCCATTCTCATATCCACCTAGTAGGAGCCTCATAATTCCATAAAGAATCATGCAAATGTGCACATTAAAGCAGCAGTTTAAACCACAATTCAAAGTCAGATTATACAGGTACCGTCTACATTAAGCTAAGTACTGCCTTGAGAAGCCCACAACAAAAGAGCACCTGGCCATGTATTTAATTTATTTAGTTGTAAACATACCTGATGGCATAAATGCACTCTTGATTTGCATACTTGCATACCTGAATTCATCTTGTTCAGACACATCCTCCGACAAGAAACAGAAAAAGTAGTTGGCTATTCAGCAATTCTTGCATTGTGACCAAATCCCATTGACTCCAAATAATCTTGTCTTAATACCTAATCAATAAAAGACCATGTAGTATTATCTACTTCGTAAGTGTAATGATAAATGGAAAGTACAGGTGAGGTGTAATTTGTTGACATTCATGTCTGTGAGGAAACAGAGGAAGTCGGCTGCCTTTTCCAAAAGTATTCTTGGGCTTTGCGTCTCTTTGACTTCTTTTTTGAGGACACTGATAAGCACCTCTGCACATGGGAAACATTTGCCTTCGTTAAAAAGGTAAAAAGGTCTATTTTCCCCATATCATGGTCCTTTCTACTCTGAAGTTGTTTCCTTGTTAGTTTCAGATAATAATAACTGCAAACTACATTATGTGTTCATGATAATCATTAAAATCAGTTTGCTGTCTTGTATGCGCTAAATACAAACTTTACTGAAACTATAGAAGTTGACTTTGCAGTGAATGCTCTGTGCTCAAGAGTTGTAAAATCATTCATGTTTGACTAATTTGATTGTATATACTTAATTTTAAAAAGCAGTAGAATCACGTATCTCTGCTAAATAGCTTTCATTCTAATAAATAACAAAATTATGTTGTCATTCAGCTTCCTGTTCCAGCTATCCAGGTGGACAGCTGTTTGGAATAGTTTTATGAATAGATCCAGCAAAGTTTCATGATTTATTGTCACACAAGCAAATATTTATATATGAGAAAACACTTAATTTAGTTCCCAAAGAGCCAGCTTTAATCCAATAAATAGTTAGAACGATCTATGAATAAAATTGTATAAAATGTACAACAACACAATAAATCTGTGGCTTTTTATGCCATATTTTATGTTAAGGATCTGTGAGTGAAAAGTATTCAGTTATGTTCACATAGAAATGGTCATCATCATAAAAAAAAGAGTTAATAAGGTGTGAGACCTTGTGTTAACAGTCCATATTGAGTTCTCAGAGCTTGAGATGTCATATTCAGACCTTTGGCTTGCAACTTGGCAATTCATGCCTCCCAGCTTTGACTGTGTGTGTGTGGTTTTAACTGGCTTTGCCAGCAGATCTGGCTTTGCTCCATACCCCATCCACAGTCTGGAAGCCAAGCAGCCTGATGGCCAACAGGGCAACTTTAGATTGCACGGCCGTTCCCAGCCCTGGGAGGCCAACACAATGTTTCTGCAGCTTAGTGTTTGAGAGGATGGCAGCGCGGCTGCAGCTTTATGTCACTAACAGCCATTTGAGAGGGAAAAGAGAGAGAGTGAGCAAGGACAGCAGGATGAAAATATGACATCTAAAGATTGCCTGCAGCTGACCAGTGCAGAGGGATTTAGAAAACATGCTATTTAAACTGCAAGCATTTATTTTTTCCTTTTTACCAACCACCAAAGAAAAATGCAGCAGGCAGTCAATCCTTTCAGCTTATCACAAGTAAGCAAAGTTGCTCACTCTGCTCTCTCCACCCTCAGTTCTTTTAAGTCACCGCCATGCACAGAAAGCCACTACTTATTGTCACTCAACACACTTTTCTCCCCTGCTTGGTATTCTTACATGTAATATTCCAACTACATTCAAAGTGAATTAATAAAGGCCTGAGGAGGGCCGTCCAGGTAAGTGACTTGTGAAATCTTATCAGACAAGCATAATGAGGGAAAAAAGTTTTGGAAGTTTGCCGACACGTCCTCTGATACTAAAATGTCATCTTTTTTAAGCTTTAGTTTGAGTTAAGGCAGGACAAATGTGTGGGGATGTATCTGTTATGGAGATTTAAATGGAACATCTCTTATTTTCTCACACACTTCTGCCATCAATCTGTCTGCTTCTGAGTCACCAGGAGTGCCAAATCAGTGGCTGAAATAATGAGAGGCAAATATACAGACACCTTACCAGCAAGAGCTAGCAAGAAGCCTTAGCAGCCTTAACTGAAATCACAGGTACTTTCCCTCTATTTCACACCACAATCACTACTCCATTTCCTCTGTGTGTGACATCAGAAACCCCTGCACTTCCAATCATGTTGCAGCAGAGAAAAATAGCTTTACTTATCAGTGTGTGTCTTCAACTGTCTAACTATAGACTGCAGGATGGCACATACAGAGTAACTTTGCTAGCAAAATCCTGGGGTAGCACAGGGGAAGACTGACACTGATGAGCAGCTGGAACTTTGGGGAAAATTTCATCCAACTCAAAGAGGATATCTTTGGCTCATTCAGAACCCCGGAACAAACCCAGAGCAGCATATTTTACCATAGAGGAGCAGACTATCATTTAAAAATATATGCAATATAAGCTAAATATAAGCAAAAGCAAAACTGTTGCTGCAGCAAAAGCAAGAAAGAATGCTGGCAGAAAATTCTGACTCCTTTAATGCGGAAGTTCGTCAGATCATCCAATATTAATTAATGGGACAGTATAAACTGACAGAAATCAGATCACTGTATTACAGTACAAACATTACTGGGAATGATTTTTCTAAGTTATATATCCAAGTTCATTAAATAATCTGCTCCCATGTAAGCGGGTTATATTTATCAATGCCACCATGACTGCACTGACAGTTGTTTCATAACTCAATGTACTGGATTTATGTGTTAAGTTATTTATGGAAACCCACCATTATAAACCTCCATTTTAAATACAACCCAAGTAGAGCTAAAAGAACATGGGAGGAAGTAAGGATAGAATATAAAAACATGATTCTAAGCGGTCAGTGACAATAAGGCTTTATTACTGTATCTGCTGTGTGGATGAAATGTGAATGTGGTGTGCACTCTCTGCGGGACTTTAAGTGCTATGATGTGTTTGTTAAAAACGCTGACATGTATCTCAGCCCATCTGATGGAAATCTGGACCTTTGGTAGGCCCTACAGCATGTCATCTGTAAAGTCTAACGGGTTGGATCTGTTCTTGAAGACTTGCGCTACAACCCGTGCTACAACGTCATCAGGATCCTCTTTAAAAATGGGCAGGACATTGTTTTATGAGATCTGATTGGTCAGGAGGTGGTTCTTATCCCAGAACCACACATGCTGATTAGCCGTTCATCATGTGTTGCTGCGGTGATACAGCTCGATCAAAAGTAAGCCATTTTCGTTGTACAGAAAATTCAGAAGTAATTCCTGCAGTTATCTGGATAAATGAAAATTTCAGCATCGTATTACAGGCCTCAAGGCTGCTCACTAAGTGTGGTTCTCCGAGTCCTTTCATGCTGAGATAGGTGTGCTGTGTAGATTTATGATTTATAGATTATTACTTTTTAATTAAGTTGAGGCATTTTACACAGGTGTCAATCAGATTTGTTCAAGTCTGATGACACAGTGTTATGCTATGGTGCTATGCTAACGGCGCTATGCTAATGACATCGACTCATTATATAATTGTGATAGAAATTAAGTGTAAGTGTGAACGTGATATTACCTAGTAAGAAATCCTTGCTGCAAATCCATAAGTACTTTTAGGGGTACCAGTCTTTCCAACTGATTGCTGCAATCCACTGCAGTCTTCTATCTCCACTAAAAGGTACAGAGTAAGAAAATAAGCTAGGTTTAAACTCCTGTCTGTTGGTGCAGCCAATCGCGCAACAAGATATGATAATTTTACCACAAAAGACATTGATAAAAGGGGTATACAGGGTGCCGGTTTCCATGCAAAGGATGGTGTTCATCCTCCCGGTCGGTCATGGCTAGTAGGCGTGCCTCTGGGGAGTGTCACATCACCTATAAAGGTCAAAACATGAATATGCTCTGAGGCTGAATTGCTGCCTCTGACTTTACCACAGTTTAACTGGTTTTATTGGTTTGTTGGGGTGATAACAGTAAATGACCATCAGCATGCAAATTGGCTCATTACTGACCATTGATGGCATGTCTGATCACTTTGCTAAATGTCATTCCAATTTAAAGTGACTGTAATTAGCTTCCAACAACCTGATCGTTCTGGGAAACTATACACAGTGAACTCTAGTAAGACTCGTCTCGCACCATATTTGGTCATTTTTTTAATTATTAAACCAAATAAATGTTTATATTTGTGTCTGAGTGTGAATGAATTTCTTCTTAAATAGTGTTAGAATACCCATAATACATAGAAGTCTTAAAAACCAAAAGTTATCTAATTAATCATAAAAAATATTTTAAGTGGCCCAAATGTAAACAGACATAACCATAAATATGATGTAAATTTTTTATGCTCATACTGTTTAACTAACTCCCTATACAACTTCAAAATGTATTTCATACCGTTGTCAAAACTCCTCACTGAGGAAGAATTATGTTTGTGAGAGATTTGGATGATAGCATCTACCTACTGGAGACTGGCCAGGTGTGTCCCTTTTTTTTAAAACTCAGAATCCATCTAATTGTTCCATTTACCATCTCTAATAATTTTTACACAACAACATACATTTTTGCACAACTTACCAACAAAATGACACTCTTGGAATCTAAAAGAGGGACAGCACTCTTTTTAGAGAGCTATCCTTTTTGGTCTTCTGAAATTAAAACAAAGGGTTTTACATTTTAAGGGACTTAAATCTTCTGAAATTAAAGTTTTGAAACTTCCTCTTTACATCACCATACCAAGAACACTTCCAAATAATTAGCGATAATAACAAAAATTGTCCAAATATATCCTGGTTTCACTGATTATAAGACAAATTGACTTCATCACTTTATCTGATAACATCTAGCCTTCTATAACCTTACATGTGTGATATTAAGATAGTCTGAAGGAAAACCGGAAGGAGTGAAGCTGCATGAAAAGAAAAATAATACATTTGTATAGTTATTAGTTACCATCAACTCTTAAAATTTGCAACAGTAATTCAGTGCTTCATACAATAAACCGTTTGCATTTCTTTTGATAAGGATTAGAAACTTGACCTATTTTTGAGCACCTCCAGCAAGGCTAAATGAGATCACCTGCCCCTTCCTCTTCATCTTTACCCTATTTTTACTGTACTTCACTAAGCATATACAGGCATAGACAAACCTGCTGAGAAGCATCATCCTTTGCTTACCACTGTCGTACACTCTTAGCACTTCCAAGCTTTCCATTTACCTTCTTCTGGTATTTCACACTTGCAAATATGTAAGATGAAGATGATGTCTTCAAAAAGGTATATCACTTAAAGAAATAACACATTGCAACACAATATACAATATTCCACAATAAAAGCTATTATCTTAACACAATGTTTACTATGTATTGTCTGAATATGAATAGTTTAAACGATGATTACACTGATTCAGATTATAACGATCCATTTAAAATGCTTATTTTCACAGTTTTTTAATCTGAGCAAAAGATCAGACAGACTCTATTTGATCATTTACATGTTCATTCAGAAAGGACAATTACCTTTAATAGTAAACAATTGCTTTATGATTATGATGCCTTTTTAGCTCTGTAACATTTTCATTTTTCATGTTCTTCCACTTCCTGACTCTTCATCTCGCTTCTATGTTCATTTAAACACCACCTTATGGAACTGTTTGTGTATGGTGTTTACACAACTTGTAGCTTGATGCTTATCATCACATTGTGTTGTTCATGATTTCTTTTTACACTCTGAAACACACCAATGACCTGAACCAAAAGACCAAAGACCAGTTGCCCGAGCATCTCACATCTCATCGTGACAATCGTTAGAGAGACTGTTATTGGTTCAACTCATTAAGCAAGCAAAGTTTTTTTTTTTTTTTATTGTAATGGGCTTGGAGTTGAAGACCCTGTCATCTACGTGCTTGAGAGAGCCTATTCTCATCTGGACTAGTCAGGTGAGAATAATGTTCTTTGACTTCTCACATTCAGTATTTTATGTGAGATACTGCATGTATGACTACCCAAGAAACAGATCATAGTTTATGAGACTGAAAGGTCACTACAAGTACTCACCTTTTCTCTTCACACTGTACATGTTGGACTTCCAATGAGTCCTGTCATCTGCAGAAATTCTTTAATGACTGCAGTTGTGTGCTACATCAGTGATGAAAAAAGAAGTTGAGTACAAACTGGTCAGTTAATTTGTGAGAAGGTGCACAAACGATCATGTCATCTTTCATTTACATTTGATTTGAGGTCAATGAGACAAATAGTTCCAGAGATATAGCCAACAATCAGATTCAGGTAATTCCCTTGGGGACCTAAACAGGTGTACTGAGTATCAAAATGAAACTGTAAAAATGGTTCGAGTTATCGCGCTCACTCGAAAGATATCTTGCAACGGCGGTCAGAGCAAAACCAAAACATCCCGACACTCTGCGTTTGGGGATATAATTAGCATAGTTTACATTTTAAGAATAGGTAAATAAAGAAAGCTACAACATTTAAATATTCCAATTTGATTAATAGAGTTTTCTTATTATTTAATTTAGATCACTTTCATTTAGCTTGCGTTTTTTCCTTTGCTTTATACAAGTGTTTTGCATAATACTGCTGTGGACACCAGTGCTTTCCTTCTTGACCCTGCCTCTCTCTTCAGAAGGTCTTATTCAAAATCCAAACTTGGCCTTAGGGATCCTTTTACTTTTTTCTTTTCCTTTCTTTTCTCACACACTCATGCACACAGGGGCAAAGGTGGCCTTTCTCTCTAGTCTGTTCAGGCAAGAACTCTTTGTATTTTCCAGGAATAAGAACCAATTACTGCAATAAGACTGAAATTCCACAACTCATCACTTCGTCTTTTTGTCTTTTAGGTAGCCTCAGCACACATGTATGATCCAAAACCTTGTGTGTAGCGAACCCCATAGAGATTAATCACTGCTCACTGATATGATGGTACATTGGAGATGCTTCTGTGTTTAAGATCTAAAGGGCTTTCTGACTATAATCAAAGGTTATTGCTGCCTTCTTATTTGTGAAGTCTCTGTGCATCTCCAAGCCAGCCAAGCTTCAGACAGGGCCAGAGATATTGGATGATGCACTGTTTTTCCACTGAATCGCAAGCGCCCTGTTGCTTTCTATAGTCTCAGTGTGCTCAGAAGAATGAATTTGGAAAGTTAAGACAGATGACTACTGTCAGGCAGCAGCATGGTTGAATCATGACCACTCCCGTTTTCAACCATCTAAATTTCCCTTGCCATGCGGGGCACTTGTTTTCACCAGTGTTTATATTTCCGCATAATTCGCAGGTAGAGGAGTGACATGTTGAGTCATTTTATTTTAAACTGAAGTGACATATGACTTTGTGGTGCTGGAGCACTTCATGAAACAGGGGTTGCTGCAGCTCCATGACATAGCGCTCTTTTTCTTTTATTGTGGTAAAATGTTTACAACTCGAGAAGCGCAAGCAGCTTAAGGTCACGGAGAAGCAAAATCCATTTACGTAACGCTGAGCCTCCGTTGTGGTGCCTTATGACATATGCTGAATTTGAATCACAATGACATGAGAGATAATGACTGCAGTTCACATCCCACAGAGGAACTTTTTTTCCTTTTCTTTTTTTGCATAGTTCAAATATATGTTGTTGTCGTTGCCAAAAACTACGTCTCACTTTCTGTTTTTCCTCTCTAGTTCATGCCCTTGCACCAAATCACATTATCATGCTCTGCAGCCTCTTCATTTAGCCCAATATTTGGCTCAGGAGCTCTGGGAAAAGACACTGGCTTCATGAAAGCATGTCAACCCACAGGACATAAGGCTTATTTTTCTCTCTGATCTTCGCTAATGAGAGTAGGCATGTTCTTTAATAATGATGTGTTTGGCTACATGTACATCCCCTATGTGGGAACTTGGGGATATGGTACTTCAGTGACCACTCTGTCTGAAGCTCTATTAGCTATTAACCTCAGTGCAACTCAGGTGAAAACAAAATGAGTTCCACAAGTTGGAGAGATTTCCCACTGGCCCAAAATTCATCGCCGCCAGTCAAGCTAAGAGCTTGTAAGACCATTTCAGGCACATGCTCAAAGGACAGAAAGTTTGAGTATGAAAATTAAATGATGCTTTGGCAGTTGTCATGGCAACATCCCTAGATCCTATCAAACCTTAGCTAATAATTCAGGCCAGTAATAGACTGTAAGGTGGACGTTGCCTTCCACAAGGTTTCTGAAGAGCAGAAGTGAAGCTCATTGGGCGCTTGCTGCCATCGTCATCTTGGCAGTATCACTCATGCCTACACTCACCCTACAATGGGCAAAAATGTGATGCTGAGAGGGAAGCTGTGAGCATGGGGGGTGGATGATTGATGTCAAAACTCTGATCTAAGAGTAGCTAACAGTCTAAAGCTAAGGTGCACTGTTAACTGCCTAAAAACACTTTTGTGCTACACTCTGCCTTCTTACAGCAGATATTGGACACCTGTCAAAGAGACATGCCTCAAATCAAGCAGAATTAAGATTAAATAACATCTAAATGGATTTGTTATAAAAATTTCACCTCCCCATGCAGTTGTCATGATGGTAAAACTGACCTATTAAATATGAAATGTTTTTGCATATGACTGTAAATGTTGGTCTTTTTAACATGGGATTCTATGGAAATTTTCTCTGTTATGAAGCCCTAGTGGATGAGGCAGGAACTGCAATTTTTTGGCTTCACTTTTTTCCAATAGAGGTTGCAGTTTGCTGTAATCTCTACTTGTCATTACTTTTCCTAACACAATATATTTTTGTTTAAAAAAGAATAAAAGAATGCATTACATTTCATGACTGACACGCCTTCGTTCTTCAGGTATGCTGAGACTATGAAACACTACTCAAAAATATGTCATGTTCCCCGTTTTTGATGTTCTAGAGGAAGCACATTCCACAAGCATAAATAAGAAGAAGACCAACATTCATTGCTAGAACTCCTGGAGGGTGCTGTCATTTCCAGCTCCTCCACTTTGCTTCATTCATTCATCAGAGACAATTTGAGTCATCCATGAGTAACGCTGAGTCCTTCGTTAATGATTTCTCCTTCCACACATGTTTTCACGGTGTTATTTAGAAATCTGAATTGACTGATTGAAATGTTTATTCTTCTAATGATCAGAGGATGATGTATCTGGAACAGAATGTGAGAAGCAGAGAGACTTTACACATGTCAGAACTTCAGATTTGAGTTCTCTGTTCAGGAAACGTGCATATAATTTTGCGTCACTCGGTATGTTAAATCAGTTTATCTCCTGTGGCAAGCTAACCTCCTGATGCAGTGGTTAGATTTATGTGCGTATCTGTGTGAGATAACTAGCGTCAGTCTGACATGGGTTAACTCTGTGTGCTGTGCCTTCACCCGAATGACCGCATTTCCTTGAGGGGTCATTACAACAGTCTAATGGCTGGTCCAGAGTGTATGTCTGGAAATGGTAATTCCTCATTGTGGGGTTAATGTTGGTGGAAGTGATGGAGGATTGGAGCTGGTGATGGATGTTTGCAATGGCTCATGACATCAGATGTTCTAGCTCACATGTAATACCCTGATTTTCTCACACATAATTTGGAGCAGAAGGGTTTTCTTCAGTGCATAAAGATTTTTTTAAAAATTCTGAAGATAAAAAAAAAAAACAAAAAAACAGTAAGGTGCAGCATTCTTATAATCATTTAGCAGCAGGGTCCCAAGTGCTTTTAAAGAGCGTGTGGGATACTTAACGTCTAGTTGGGTCTCTCTAAAGTATCACACTGACAGCTAGTCCCAGTCATTGTTCATTCTATAGCAAAGAATTTATCACTGTCTGCCTGCACAGGAACTTTTGTACAGGTTATTCAACTCGTGGCATTCCCTCTGGGCACAGAGAAGACCTCACAGTTGTTAACAGCTCCTTCAAGCTGCAATAAGCCTTGAAAAAATCTTGGGACTATTTTATTTAAGAGCTAAATATTTCGGCTTTTGTAAATCATACCTAAAATAAGCATGTAAATTCTGTCTTTTTTGCTTCTTTCAGATATGATGTCAAGGAAAAATGTGTACTTTTGTTTAAAATATTTTCCCTTCAACATCAATAGGCTTTTAACTGTGTTTAAAAGTTGTCAGATCAGCTTTGGTTTTTTTTAACCTTTTTTTAATTTCCTTCATATTTTAAATTGTATTGATATTCAGACTGTTTGTTGTTCATATAAATGCGTTTGAGTGCCATTTACTCTAAGATGTATTATCATCCTGAGGAAAAAACATCTTTAACTCATCCCTTATTGATACAATGGGAACTAAATGTCCAAAATGTCTAAAAATGTCAAAAAATGTCTATGTCTTCCTGTGCATTTACATGTACGGATAATAGCAGTCATCTCTCACGGTCCTTTACCTGATATAAATTATGCATCACAAAGACAGAAACTTGCAAAAGACAAACTTTTTTGCTTCTTCATGCAGCCATCTTAATATGTTGCATTACACCTGCCTTAAACAAAAACAATAGCATAATTTATCATCCACAGTTCATGATGCTTCTCTTTAGTCCACCATCTTTTCATATTTCTCTTTAGGAGTTGCTGATTGCTTCTTTCTCATCCCTGTGAATCCCAATGAGGTTGGTCGCCAACCCCTGGTACTCCCAGATTGTTTTATATATCTTTAGTTTAGCTATTTCTATCATCAAGTCATATTTTATCACCTGAGACTCTGAAATCTCAATTGGTTGACCTGTACGTTTCCCTTTCACAAACTTCTCATTTTATTTGCCCATCATTCAAGCTGAATGACCTTGAAGTAGTGTCATAATCCTTCTTGTTGGGACCACTGACAGCTCCCTTGTTGGGACATGTTTCTTGACACTAAAGCAGAACCATTCTATGAAATATTTCTATATTTAGTCTCTTATTATATGCCCGAACATGGAGAGTTGGGGATATTAGGGTTTCGTCCCGACCACGGCCGTATATCCTTTGTGCCAGCGTGATAACTTGAACGATTTTTACAATTGGGTTTTACTTGTTTAGGTCCCCGAACGGACGACCTGGCTTGAATTTCATGATTGTTGGATTTATGGTTTTCCCACCAGGTGGCGCTTTATGCATGGGAGTCATATTTTTGGCTACATTTCTGGAACAATTTCTCTCATTGACCTCTAATCAAGTCCAAATAAAAGGTCATGACTTCAGGATGCATGCTGTCCTGACATCATACCGGGATGGTTCAAAGTTTCCATTATTATTGTATTGTGTCTATTTGAGGATTGGGGAATAAGAGGATTGGGGGCGTTCAGAGATATACCCCTCGTTGCTTCCTATCGGTTCCGACGGCATAGGCCTTGTTTGAATTAGAAATGCTAACTGCACTGCTATCTAGTCAGCTCCAAAAAATAAACACCAGCAGACAGATAACTTATTCTAATGCACATGCTGCTGATGACTGAGGAGGCCCTTCTTACAGTATGCTCTCATTTGTCTCATTTAAATGTGTGGCAACACAAGTTAGTGAGGCTGCACTGACAACCGGAATAAAAAATGTCAAAACTAACAACAGCACATCTCTGCTTTAGGCTGACACAGAATAATCTTTTTTTTTTTTTTAGGATTCATGATTTGATCTGAAGAAACAAGCAACAGAAGATGAGGTTGAGACTCTCTGACCTGTACTATTGACTCAGTCCCAATACAATCGATGACCTTTTTAAGCATTTCTTCAAGATTATGGGAAAAGCCCTCAAACACATTCATTAGTCCCAGCACCATTTAACTTTGCAATACCAAGCAGCTCAATGGACTGACTTCTCATGTCAATGTTGCTCAGCCCCAACAAGTATTTCCAAATTTATCTCACCTATAATCTGATGGTGATTAGGTTTTGCACTAACAGCGTACGAGGACTTAGCAATGCTCTCTCACATTCAGAGAACACAGCATTAATGACTCTTTCTAATTAGTTATTATCTGATGCCTTTATCAGATTGAAAAACCCCAAGACATTAGCAGAGTGCTGAGCAGGCGTCAATTTAATCATAACCTCTCATTGTTTATGTTCACGCGACATCAAAGTGTGACAAGACATAACATAATTAGCTATTAAATCGTATTAAACTGACCATTGAGTGAAACCGATTCACTGCATGTTATATATGTCACGTGTTAATTCATGCAGAACAGCAGTAATCCATCAGGGATATGCATGGCTGCATGCTTGTCTCACTTTATCCTGTGGTAATTCATCCTCTCTCAACACAAAACACTCCAAGACGTTCTCATTTACAGCAGGATCACACACACTCTGTCACACACTTCCCTGAGAGCAACAGTTTGTTGATTCTGAATCCTACCTGCAAATATTGAACAATTTGTAATTCATGTTCTCCCAGGCTCATGTAATCTCTCTGACAAAGACCAAAAAGGAAAAGAAAAATACTAAAGCAAGGATAAACCAGCTCCCAGTACAGTTTTCTTCCATTTGAGACTGTGAAGCTCAGAACTTTAGTTGTATCTGTTATGGGCTCATTTATTTGCAGTGTGTGTACACATTGTCAATCTCAGGCCTCAAGGACAAGAATTAGAGATGCATCTGGGAGCAGGGAGATGCAGCGATGCGATTGTTGCCTCCTGGGGCGCAAGAATAGGAGGGAAATCACAGACACTTTCATTTCATATTTGTTTTAATAAATACATAAATGCTGTGTGGTTATTCCTGTCATGGATATGGAAATGATTGCCAGAATAACATATAAAGTTACGAAGTTAAATAACCTTCCACTGATGTTGCATTTTTCTATTACATATATAGCATTAGTTTTTGGCTATGGTTATGACAGAGGAAATTTATAGTTTTTGATGATAAAGTTTTTTCACCAAAATACACTCATCATTAAT
Source organism: Pseudomugil tenellus (assembly GCA_037177515.1). Classification (NCBI taxonomy): domain Eukaryota; kingdom Metazoa; phylum Chordata; class Actinopteri; order Atheriniformes; family Pseudomugilidae; genus Pseudomugil; species Pseudomugil tenellus. The sequence continues at coordinate 7,608,092 of JBAMHX010000022.1, forward strand.
TTTATTAATGTTTTTATATTAAATATTAAGACCAGTCGTTATATATATGGAATATATTTTTAAAACATTTTTTTTAGCTTTTGGTCAAAGGTAAGTATTTATTTTAATTATTTCTCCTAATGTTCCAAGAATCTTTTTTAAAATAAAGGAATTATTTGCATTATTTACCTTGTTACAAAAAATATCAAATAGTATCGAAAAACAAAATAGTATCGGTATCAAAAGAGAAATTTGGTATGGTGACAAGCCTTCAGTGGGCGAACTGGTTGGAAATGATAAAAAGGCAACATAGTCAAATAAATCTTCATAACAAGGTATGTGGAATACCCTCTCTGAACATATTGAACATTGAAGTAGATGAGCTGCAGCAGCAATACAGACATGCAATAACATGTTAACTTTTTCAAAAACCTAGTTTTAATTAACTCCTTTGTGGACAGCATGCCTTTATGTTCCTTTTTAACCAGGTTGTACACTTCATGAAGCAGAGAGGAGACAGGATTTTACAGGGAGTCAGACTTTGAGCTGTCACAGGGTTGAGGAGCAAACTTCAGATCAGGCTTTTTGGTGGGCACCGATCAATCACAATTGATTATCTTAGGTTGTGTAATTGATCGTATATTTGCCACTGGTGCATCGTTTTTTGTTTTTTTTCTCAATCGATCCAGTTTCTCCTTCCATGCAGATGAGAATGCCTTACTGGTTCCATTGCAAGACAAATGCGAAGACTGGAGGCCTGCTGTTTGCTTTAACTTATAAGTACTCATAAAAACCATTGTGAGATCATTATCACACCATTCTGTGGCACAGATGATCCACAATAAATGTAACCTCCATGAAGCACTAACTGGTTGTATTGCAAGACCATTTTAGCAACTTTTATCATAATCTGCTGATCTACTGTACAAAACAGTTGGAGGTATTTCGCCTCAGGATATATTAAAAGCATACATATTTTATGCGAATTTTTCATTACTTTGGTTTGTATTTCCCGTGGATGGATATTCCCTCAAACACTTGAACAGTTCTTTAAAAAGTTAACTTAATATAATAGTTTAGAGATGTTAGCCAACACTAGATTAGAGACTAGAGGATGTGGCCAAATTTGGGCAAAAGAAGGAAGATGAAGGAGTTCTGATATGGGATTATTCATGTCAGCCTATCATCATAAATTTTCTAGAACTGGGTCACGTTTAGTGACTGATGTGAGCCCAGGCAAAGGCCAACGATCTGACTGTGATGTAATTCAGTGGTGTTTCTCCGCTACCTCTGGCCTGATGCTCGGAGGGGAAAAAACAGCGAGAATTACCGTAAAGCCTTTATAAGGGTTGGTGGGTAGAAGGATGGATACTTTTAGCATTATTGGTTCCATTTAATGGGTTTGCTTTAGATGCAGTTAAGTTAAAAATGTCCTTTATTTAAGAAGAAATGTGACTTCAGTGGTTACTGGAGCTTATGAAGCTTCTTAGTCATGATGTAAGTAGAAATAATCAAAAACTTAATAAGCAGAAGAAAAGTACTTTTGGTTCTGATTTGTCAAATGGGGAGAACGATTCATGTCTTCAATGGTTGCTTGTGCCAAGTGGAGGAAATCTCACCCTGCTTTCACTGAATGTTGACCGGTCTTTCACCTCCTTTCCTTCACTTTTAGTATGCCTGCCACTCTCAGTCTGGCAGCACGCAGATCCCCTACAACTGTATGCATGTTAGCCGTTCTGACACGATGAATTACTCCTGCTCACCTCACAGATACACACACACACACACACACACAAAAAAAACATCTTGTTGACGAGATTCAGTGGAAGAGGCTGCAGCAAGGACCCCTGGGGGTGAAATAAAAATAGTGTGAAGCAGGGACATCAGCTGAAAATGGGCTATGAGGTTAGCCTGGCGCCAATCAATCCGAACACCTGCTGTCGATATGTTTTCTCTGCTCTCCAGTATTTTTCTCAGTCCTGCTCCCTCCAGTGTCAAACCAGTTGACAGCTGCTGTGCTTAAATCCAATCCACCCCATCTGAAACTCCGCATCCATATTTTCCATGTCTCCTTTCATCCCATTACAGCGCTTTCTGATGGATCTTGAAGGTGGGGAGGCACGCTCAATCTGCCCACTCTCACCATTGAATTATTACGAGGATCATGAGTTTTTAGTGACTGCCTGGGGAAGCAAATGAATGCCAGACAGGAGTCTAAAGAGCACTTTTAGGCAGATGTTTACAATTAAAGCAACATTTGGGTACATATCGGATCCACATAAGTCTTTGAAATGAGATGTGCATCACAGTCTCAGAGGACACGTGTAATCGCACAAGCAGCAGCTCAGCTTGTAGTCAACGCAATATTTGTATTTTAAAAATATTGCTGGTCCTTGTGGAGAAATATTGTCCACAGCATGTAGATTTTTTTCAAGCATCCTGGAAAACTTGCTTCAGTTTTCTGTTGATGTAGACTAAGGGTGAATCCCATTTCACCACTTGGCCCTACCCCTACGTTTTGCGTGTAGGGGTGTCCCAATTCCTATGAGGACAGAGGGAAATGGGTAAGTGATAGGGCTATATAACCGAAGATTTTTCAGGAGCACACTTCAAACCAAAGGGGTATGAAAAATTTCCCAGAATACCTTCAGATTTACCGACATAATGGCTACTGCCGTTATGACAAATGTTGATTTGTATAGTTTAACGTCATTTTAATATGTAGTAGTCAATCTCTTCATAAAATGCACATGGAAAAAAAGTCGTTAGATCCAGTTGAAGCTCCAGTAATGTAGCATACTGAACGTTAGCGGTGCTCTGTAGCGAGACATGCGCTTATCTACTCTGATAACGTTATTTTATTTTTTTTTTTTGCAACTTCGCTGCTGGCCGTCAAGGGGTGTCCCAAATCCTAGGGCTAACTTTTCAGCCCTACCACTTGTAGCTCTGTTTGAAGGGGTGAGGGGCAAGGGGTAGGGGAAGGGGTAAGAATGAGAAATGGGACTGGGCCTTAGTGTCCCTCAGGAAAGACCAGACAGACTCCCTCCTCTGTAGCTGCTTCATCTCTCATTCATACAGCTGAAATTAGGTCTTTGTAGCTTCTTATCAACTTCCTATCAGGTGATACTTATGACAGTATATCATAAATAAAAATTTCAGCATCTGAGGTTCCTTAAACTTCTGCATGCCACTGCATAGGAAGCGTTTTATTAAGCAGATTTTAAATTCGGATCCCGGCTGTCAGACTTAAAACTGTCAGATGGCCTTTTGTACCCGAACCGTTCTCATCTCTCAAAGGTCATTTTTAGTCCACTGTTGGTCTACAAATGATGGTTGCTCTCATTAACTTGGATGCTTTAGACTTGTTTATTTAGGAAGCATTCAATCAGAAACAAACCTGCCAGTCAAGATCGATGGAGGTGAGATGTGAAGCAATGGAATAAACTTCAGAGTCCTCACTGTGTTGCTCTTTACATTGCTCATATTTTTACAAATGCCAAAGGCTTTACGAAATATAATTCTATTAAAGCTAGAGCTCATGCAGACATTTCTAACATTTAAATGTGATTATTATGAGATTAACGGGGCTGCAAAGTAAATGTTGAAGCATAAACCAGAGTAAGATTTTATCCAACATCCTCTACATTCAAACCTGTTTCAATTACTCCGTGCCCTTTTAGATGCCTCATTCTTTCCGTTGTCTGTGCATCGTTCATCACCTGAGAATTGTACTCGCATTTCTATCCTGTTTATTTTCCTGATATTATGAGATGAGTGTTGGTGATGTGTTGATTCAAGCAACTCTTAGATGCATCCCTTCTCCAACACAAAAGGCTGAATCCCCCATGCA
>JBAMHX010000022.1:7645268-7663013 GCA_037177515.1 Pseudomugil tenellus
AACTATACATCGTCACTTTATCATCCAGATCAATTACTGGACAGCAAATTCTTCCATCTCTCAGTCCTGCAGTCGGCTATACCTGTGACTGCTTTGACTAGCCTGTATTAAAGTAGAGGTGCCAGTGCCACCTGACACCAGAACTCTTATTCTATCATGGTTCATGGAACTTGTTTGGACGGAATCAGATTAGATTGGTGACAGATGTGGCGTAGGTCGGATTTCCTCAGCACCCCTACCAATTTGACGTCCCTCTGGGCCGTTCTGATAGGTCCAACATAAATTTGACAGCAGCGGCTCCCTGAAGCAAATCATGTTAAAGTGAGAACAGGCTGTCAAGTCATGTCACCTCCCTCCATCTTTCCCTCTTTCAAGCTCTCCGTCAGCCTCCTGGTTGACAGGGTCTTTGTTCATCTCACCAACAAAGGTGCACTGAGCTGGAACAGCCTGTGTACTCAAAGTAGAGGAAGATGTGAATGAATGTTTTAATTATCATTTACCCTACTTCAACCTACATGCACTCTGGTTCTTTAAGCTGCAGGGCCAACGGCTGTGATAAACTCCCCCTCACCTTCCGGTCGGACCTGCCGAAGATGTTTAAACATCACCCCTAATGATGATGAACCCACTGACATGTGGCAAACTTCACTATTAGTCATGAGGATTATGAGTCAATCATGTGTCACATTTAATAACAGGTCGTGTCGACTCACGTGCACAGAAGAGCACGGCCGTTTGACATCCATCTCGTCTCTTCGAGTGGCTGTGATCGGATCACACAAGCCGATCAATCACACTCATGTTTCTTTTCTTTTTGTTGTTGTTGTGCATAATGATCGTCTTATTCCACGGCTATGATTAATCAGAGCTAATACCGGCAAAGCTTGGGATCATTTCTTATTTAACATAATGTAGTTGCTCATTTGATTAGCATCATGTTGCGCGTGTCTCTCTTAGCTCTCAAGGTCGGGCAGAATTCTCGCTTCATCGATTTGAAGACGTGTCGTGCATAGCTAGACTCGGGTTTCTGTTTCCGTGACTTTACTGGATTTTTTGCTCCGATTCAGCCAACTTAATGTTTTGGGATAGAGCTTTAATAGGATATACAGAAGTTTTATGAGTAAATATAACGTATACAACGTGTATATATACAACCTGCAGCAAGGAAAACTGCATATTGAGCTGACAGACAAAGAGCAGCAGGGGCTGACAATCTGCCATCAGTACATGTCTGTCTCTCTTGTTTTTTTGGTGTGTAACACATTGTTTACATTATCTTTAGTCAGTCCATCATGCTAAATCGGTGACAGGTCTGTAAGTAAAAGAGATCTTTCTGACTGCCTGTTTAGCGCCGGAGGTGAATCCATGATTTCAACACCTTCTTTGGACTCTGTCTTCCTGGTTTTCTTTCATGCAAAAAGTTAATGTTGTTGGTGATGCCACTACGTTCAAAATCATTTTTCTGCTGAATTTCACACATTCTGGACAGTAAGCTGAAGTAAGCTATAATAAAATTTGCTCTTTATAATATGATCTCTTTCTGAAATGGGATTGTTAAAAAGTCACTGTGACTTTTTTCAGCTTAAGATTTAATGATTTGCAAACAGCAGCCACCTTTTGCATCAGGTCTCCCTGAATATCTGGAGGATCCTCTCCTTAGCATCATGAAAGCCAGGAAGCGTTAGATTCCCATCATCCCTCGCCCTGATATCGGCCGACAATGGAAGTGCATTAGAGGAAATTTGGTGTGGCATGATTTGATAAAAAGAGCCAACGCACTCTCAAAACAGCCTCCCTTCACTCATCTGATGATAATATCTCCACAGACAGGAATGGGTGAAGTAATTCCCATTCCATGCCTTGGCCTCTGCACTTCTGTCAGATCTTGTTAGCTAAAAGCTTTTCTGACATTCACTGCACAGAAACAGACGGAAGGTTTTGCTTTTTTGCGTGGATAACCTAACTATCCTCAAAGGGTGATAGTGCGTAGTTTTTATTATAAAGTTTAATTAGTTCATACAAGAAGCTTTTCATCATCAAACCCCTTTTCTTCTGGTCAGTTGTGGTAGTGGACATAGTAACTTTACAGCCACACAACTCATGATGTGATCCTCATTACATTACGTGTTTGTGTACATGTCTCATTGAGGTATTGCCCCAGTCAGTCAATTCTATCAGCTAGTCTGTTGTAATCGTTGCATTGTCCCACTTTACTCATCACAGAAAGGCCATATTGGTCATCCTGTATCACCCTAATGTTTGCAGCATTTGGTGAAAACTACCAAGCAAACATTCAGTTTCATAAAATCCATATAGAAGTAGCTCCATTGGACTTTTGCTCAGTGATATCACATCCATCTAACTCCCACTTGTGGGACCCAGTAACTTTGTTTTCTTCTCTACCCACAGCTCTTACCGCCTGGATAAAATCAACAGTGAAATGCGTAACTACATCACCAATTTTGCTGCAGACTTAAGGTGAATACAGGCTCAGCGCCTCCCCTTACCTCTCTGTCGCTGCCATTTTGCAGCAGTCAGTTCTCAGGGCCTGCTGGCTCGCTGCCCTGCTGACGTATTCAGTATGGACCATTAGAACAAACATTCATGACCAGTCAATGAGAGGTCCCCTATGGTAATCTGCTGATCGCTGATTATCATGAAACTATTATGCAGGAAATCAATACCATAACTTCTCAACTGTTCTTTTTTTCCATCAAATTTCCCACACCATATGAACTCTCACACCTGGTTACAGGTTTTAATGCTGATATTTGGGAAATGTGTTGCTGCGGTAGCACAAGGCAAGTCAGAGGACTTTTAATCACGCAGGTATTTTTCTGCTGCTGCCAAACATCAATGTTCTTCTAAAAAAAGCACAAAAAGCTGCATTCTCATCCCTGCCTCCCTTAGAAAAAGATCTAATCTTGCATTGGTAGTCCTGAAGTGACTCACAAAGTCCTATTTAGTTACTTAAAGCTCAGTTTCTGCTCATCTTCTCTCCAACAGATTCCCAGCCAGTTGTGGCTTTTTCCGCATCTCTCATGCCCAGTGCTTTTAATTGACCTGGCTGACTCTGGAGATCTCTTCAAAGTTTTTTCTCACTAACTACCTCCAGATTTGCACTTCCATCATTTCAAAGCAATGATTGGATGTTTCTGAACATCAGAAATCAGACTGGCTTCCTAAGGACACTGATAAGCCCATCACTGTAGTGGGGGAAAACAGCGAAGCAAGAAGGCTTTCTCCTTTTGAGAAAATGTCTCTTTTAATAACTCATTTAACGTTTTTTTCTTCGGTGTATATGCAACTATAAGTCAAACTAGTTGTGTTTTAGAGAGATTATATGTAAATGTCCCAGTCTGTTTCTCTTTTTCTATTTCTGTTTAGTCAGAGCTACCACCTGCAAGCCACCAGGGACATGCACCCAAGTCTTGCTCTTGATCCCTCTATAAACTACAATTCACCCAAGTTTCGCTCCAGGAACCAGAGCTACATGCGAGCTGTCAGCACGCTAAGTCAGGCTAGCTGCGTTAGCCAAGTGAGCCAGGTGAGTGTGTACCCTAAAAGCCAGCAATACTCGTCACATTTAAGGGCCGCTGAGACCCACAGGAGTGAATTTCAACACAAATCTTAACAGCAGTTTCATGCATGATTGAATGTCACTTTAAATGTTCTTTTTTTACATCATATTTTATGCAGCCTCTCAGTTCATCTCTTCAGGCACTGTATCTTTGCCTAGAACAGTGGAGTAACATTTACAGGAAGTAAACCTCTACGTATACAATCTGTGTAAAGAGTCATGATTAATACTTATTGGTGCAATATGAATCAGTGCAAATACATTAATGAATTTGCTTTGCGTCTGATTTAATTAAGTCAATAAAAACATATCAGTTACCCATATTTAATCAATTAGTAGTTCTATTTTAAATGTTATTGTATAAATAGAACCAAATCACAAAAGTAGCTAATATATCTATTAATCTGGCACAAAGCAAGACAAGGCAAATTTATTTCTACAGCATATTTTATATATAAGGCTTAGATATTATTTCATTTTAGTCATAATTATTTGTTTGAATGTCATTTTCATTCCTGATTGCACATGAAAACTTTCAAAATATCTATAATAATGTGTGAGCCTGAAGTGTTTTTGTCAGTGTCCCAGATTATTTTTTACTTGGCAGAACAGCTGGTTTGATGTTTAGGACACAATGCACCTGGAGCTGATGATCATCTAGAGGAAATCCGGGTGTTAGGCAACATCGGCTTAGTACATTTATAGACATTCTTCTCTTGCATTTATTTACCCCTTCCTTTGAAATTGTGGACATATTTAATATGAACATAAAAGGTCATTTCTGTTATATATTTCCAAAGAAAAAATGCTGCTGGTCCACTTTGATAAAGCCCTGGTTGTCCTTGTTTCACTCCCTGTTTATTTATAGAAAACCTTTTGAAAATGCATTTTCTTTTCTGACTTGGTTTTGGTTCCACATACTTTATGCAGCAGATTGTTTTAATATTGTTTGTCTGGATTAATTAAGGGACTTTAACAAAAAATGTTGAAAGACAGGCTTATCGATTTGCTTTGTGTCTTAAAAGCTCAGCTAAACTCTGTCTAATTCCAAATCAAAGTAGAAAAAGATGTGTATCTTTTTTACCTGATATCATCTAATGTGATCATCAAACCATTTCTAATCATAAAGCAGCTACTTGTAATAAATCTGCAACTGCCCTGTCACTCGCTCAGCACAAGATGACCTTGAGTTTATAGCAGTTTATTGGAATTTGCAAAAAGCGAGAGGTACTGCAGGAAAAGTAAAAGGTTATTAACTGGTGTGGAAACAATTTCCAGGCAACACACAAATAAAAAAGTATCTCAGTGTTTTTGTGACATTTTAAAAAACAGCTTTTCATTGTTCTTGTTGCTGGTTTGTAGCTTTTAACCCATTTGAATGTCTTGTTTTTGTAATAAGTGATAAAGAAAAAGCTTTTAATACAAAACCTCAGTCATTTGTTCAGAGCAGAGATGCATCCTTGTGTGTTCATATTGTAGAAAGATGCTTACAGCTTTCTTCTTGCAGGTGAGTGAAACTGAAATAAACGGCCAGTTTGAGTCTGTGTGTGAGTCGGTGTTCAGTGAGGTGGAATCTCAGGCCATGGAGGCTTTGGACCTGCCTGGTTGCTTCAGAACGCGGAGCCACAGCTACCTGCGAGCCATCCAGGCTGGCTACTCCCAAGACGATGATTGCATCCCACCCATGGCATCCACTGTCACCTCCACCATCAGGTCAACCACAGGTACGGATTATTAGACCTAAAATTAACTTGAGTAGTACAAGGATGACTTGGAAGTTGGCATTTTGTTTGTCATGAAGAACTAGCAGGTTATTACTAAAACCTTTTTAAACTACATGGCTCAGATGTGTGGTTAATAATATTTATTGAACAGTTAGTGCAAACTGGTTTTATCTTTGCATGAACCACTCGTCTGTTTCATTCTTTTCGGAGGTTTGAAGACAGTGGCTTTTACTTGTGACGTGTGCCAATTCATCCAGCTATTGTTTGGAAACAGTGCCTCATCCGCTCATCCACTGGATGCATCAGAGAGTAAAGCTATGAACCCTATTGAAATTCCCATATGGACATTGTCTGAAATGAAGCTTAGGTCAGAGTAGTGACATCAAAAATTCCTCTACTAAACTTAGAAAGTCTCACTTTCTGTGTGGAGCCTGATGTTGGCTTCCATGATGCCACACAGCAGATTTAAGTACATTTCCATTCTTTAGAGCAACCTTTACTCATAACACCAGTTCAAATTGTGCTCCCAAACACTCACTGCACCGCTCAAATTTTTATTAGCTATTATGGTGTACATGAATTATTTTGTCTCATTTCAAATCTCATGTTGGCACACAAAGAAATCTTAAAACAGAGCTGAGAATTATTATGTCTAGACTTTGATAATGAATATTGTAAAGCTGACAGTAGCTATACTTGTAACTAAACTATCACACTGATTAGAAATATAGGAACCAATTAATATAAACCTACTCAGATGACACGTGCATTTACTTTCTGACACTGAGCTTTTATTACAAATCGTAATCTGCAGGTGGTTTCAGTGACTCTCATGATTACTGGATTCACAAAGAAAAGAATGTCTCCTTTTAAAGATGAAGAAGGTGCAAAGAGAAGAAGAAAAAGTGTCTGGGCAAGAAGTCTGAATGGATTACACTTCCTCCCACAGCTGATTTATGAGCTAGCATTAACTGGGTTACCATAGCGAGAGTTAGAGGTGTGGACATCTGGAGATGTGCTTGTGGTCAATTCCTAATAGCCAATAAATGTTTGCTTACACTGCTTTCTCAGTAAACTCAAATATTTGCATCTCTACAATGCAGTTTTGATGACATTGATTGTTTTCAACTGAACCGGTCAAACTGGACCTTGCTGTTTCAATAGGGTTCATACTATACTTCCTGATCAATGAGAAGATGCTTGCAAGCTTTGCTCATCTTTACCTCTTTTCACTGCACAAAGTATACATTTCCTGTTCACTTCGACTGAAAGCCAATGGTGCACAAGGATTTATTTAAAACATGTAGTTTCTTACATATTTATTGCCTATTATCTATGATGTGCTCTGGGATCTAAGCATTTCAGCTTTGTGCACTGAAAAGACATAAGGAATGCATGCTACAAATTACAGTTGAGAAGGCAGTGTAAACCATTTCCTTAAAATGAGTCAAAATGAGAGTGCTTTCTCAGTGATTCTCTGGTTTTCAACAGTGTATTACAATTTGTAGTTGGAAAACTACTACTTTTTTGTTATAGTATTCAGCAAATTGGTACAATAATCATTACTTTAACACTTGGATGCTCCAGATATTAGCTGTTTTCTTATTTTGACTCATAGCATTCAGTGCATGACTAGATGTTACTCCTTTACGGCAATAAAAACCACATTCTCTCCAGCTGCTCACACCTATGGTCATATTACAGCTACATATTAACATTTGTTTTCCAGACAGAAATTATGAGCAGGAAGAAACTTGTTTACCTGACCAGACCAGTATACATGAGGATTTGGCAGACACGGCCCCGTTGAGTCATGATGATCTAGGCTGCCCCATCAGAAGAGACAGGCTTTACCACCAAGATAACATGGGGGCTACAGCAAAACCTCTGTCTGGACCACCTGTTTCTCCAAGTCTCTTCAGGTCACCGAGGTCTAGTGCCCCAGATCGGCCATCACCAAAAGCCATCCAGGCCAGTATCAAAGAGTCAGCCACTTTGGCTGCAGCTATCAGCATGCAGTGGAAGGAAGAGGTCTCTGCCATGCGTCGAGAGTTAGCTGAGCTCCGGAGGGACCTGTGTAAAGAACTTCGAGCTTTCAACAGTAATTTCAACACGTTTACACAGCATTACAACACATGGTCTCCCCAAGGTGGTAATGTGACAGCTGGACACTGGACAGGGTTGGGTGAAGGGGTTGGGACTGGTTCAGGGACAGGACCAAGAACAGGAGGAGGGATGGGACCAGAAAAAGCTGGAACCACTGCAGCAGAGAGAGGCACTGGGGGAGCAAGAGAAAAGAAACCCCTGATATCTAAAGTGTCTGTGGGAACTCAAGCAAGAAGCAAAGGCCTGGTCAGGCAAAGTACTGCAGATGCAGCTGTTAACTGTCCAGAAGAAAGCGAAGGGAAAAAAAGTGCTCGCAGAAGTCTGCCAAAACAGCTCTCAATGGACCCAAGCATTCTTGCTTGTCCACAGTCGATGTATGTAGAGAGTGCCATTCCACTCTCTTTGGATCCAATACTTCCTGGTTCTGTCAGGGCAGTACAATTAGAAATATTTGACTTGACTGCCGTGCCTTCCACAGCTAAACCGGACCCAGAACTGCCAGACCAAACAATTGTGAGTTCGAATGACATTGTCACTGATGAGCAAGTCACTACTCGAGGTGATGTGCCGCTTTCATCAGAATCAATTCTTGAATGTGCTCAGGATGTATCGACAGAGAAACAAGAAAGTCAAATCACCCCACAAATGACAGGAACATACCCAGCTAATGAGTCCAATTCAATTACTGCGCTGTCTGATCACAAGAAATCCCAGGACTCAGAGCAAATTGAAAGAGATAAGATGCAACTACCATTTCCAGTTCCCATAGTCACTGTGTCTCCACCAGAGGAGCCTGACGACGACATATCAGATCCAGAATCTCCAGATCCTCTCAGTGTTGAAAAGCCGCAAGCTGTTACGCAAGACCCTTCTGTGGTGTCTTCACCACTCTCAGGATTAGAAGATCCAGATCTCTCAGACTCACCAGAAACAGAACCAAAGCCACTCAACTCATCCATCGTATATGCATCTTACCCTACTAATCAAGGCTTATACTCACTCTTTGACACACCCACAGTTGATCCAGATAATGCTGTATCATGTGATCTACAGGCTGGCATCCCATGTCCATCTATAGTGGTGTCAGAGTATTTTGACTCAGACTCACCTGCAAGTCCAGCTGACAGTGACACAAATCAAGATCCCATTATTACATTTCCGGACTATTCCTCTGACCTTCCTCCTGAGCAAATGACATCAGTCTCAACCACTGAGTCTAGCTCAGTAGAAACTCAACCAAACCCTGAGGCAGAGTCTCAAGACTTAGAATGGCCTCCTGTGCCAGAACCATTGGACACTACCCCCATATATCATGCTGATCTGGTTCACTTTGACTTAGTTATGCTGACTTCCTTAGATCAAGATGACCTTGACTCAGTGTTTATGGACCCTGAACCAGAGCCTTTTGACTTGAGTGCTGACTCTTCATTTAATGCTGAGGATTTAGATCCACCTGCATACCAGTCAGATTCTCCAAGTTCACCCCAACCAGCAGCAGATCCTGCTACAACAAGCTTCGTGAGTACACCACCAGTGTTTGTCTATCGAGAATCAGCTGTGGAGCCTCATCTAGCTCATGTGCCTCATTATGTAGCCTCAGAGTTACACAAAGTACCATTTCCACTGGTCACTGTCACAATATCTCCTCCTAGTTCAATATCTCCTGATTCATCACTGGAAATAGACTTTGAGCCTACAAGTCCAGTCCCAGATTCTCCTCAACCAGATACTTCCTCGGCAGTTCTCCAAGAGCGTATGGAGCCAGATGATAATATAGCAGAGTCACAAGGGTGTGTGGTTGTATCCCAGGATACTGGTGGCTTTGGAGAAGACTTAGAAGAGGGCATGAGCCCAGAGAGAGCATCAGTTGACCAGGCCTTTATGTGGTACAGGTGGCAGAAGAGGGGTCAGAGGCGAGACTCTTTGCGCAGGAGTGCCAGTGTTGAACTGTGGAGCGGCAGATACGAATACAACAGTGCAGAAATCACATATGTGTCTCTCACACTGTAAACTCTTACCTCATTTTCAGCAAATAAAATGTAGCTCAAAATATATTTAAGGCTCACAGTTTGTAGCTGCCAGTGCAATGTAGAGCAAATCCCAGATGTGAATGTCTTGTTAATGCGCGTTCAAGCAAGGACTTCCCTCTTCTCAATCCAGCTGGGAAAAGACTGCCACCAGTAGCTAAACTGAACACCATGGGATTCCAAAGAACTGCAAAAATATAGTAAAACTTTGTGATGAAATGTGTTGAGTATTCCAAAAACATTTTCTGAAAGGAGGACGGACTGCATTAAAATAGTGACGCTACTGTTCTAAATTATCTTCCAGAACTTTTTATTCAAGTAGACTGCTTTAAATTTTCAAACAGACTAATAATGTTTTATTTTCTATCAAAAATGTCTCCATCATACAGATTTAGAGATTCTTTATAGAGGTAGAGGTAAAAGATGGCAGGATGTATACAAGATGTTGACAATTTCTGCAGTGATGATGGAAACTTTCCTCTCTTTGTCTGGTTTTTGTTTTGCCACGTCAGTGTGGGGTGAAGTAAATCTTTGTAGTTATCATATAACTATGAAAACATTCTGTTTACTGAGCTGTCAGGCGGGCTTTGCCGTTAAGTGGAAAAGAGGATGTGATGCTGTGAAATGCTGTTTGCACAATCTTAGATAAAGATGGAATACTGTACCATTGCAGTTGTGTGCAAACATTTGAACAACTTCTGAACCTTGTTGATTACTCGACATCAGGTGAAAACAATCCCTTATAGCAAATATATATTTAAAGTAAGTATTTATAAAAAAAAAAAAAAAAAAAAAAAAGAATTAATGCACTTTATCTTTTATTTTTCTAAACTGAAATTAAGGACTATTAATATAATATTGATAGTAAAAAATCTGGCTTTTACAGAAGGGTGTCCACATTTTTGCATGCAACTATAGGATGTCCCAAAAAATGTATACACACTTTATAAACAAGGTGTTTATCATAATTTGGTTCATTTTTAACATGTAAAAGATTTTACACAATTTTATTGTTTTGTCAAAACCTGTTCTCAAACTGATGAGTACATTGGTGTGAGGTCTGGTGAATAACAAACAATTGAGTTTTCAGCTGCTAAAAGGTGTAGTTCCATATTTGATGGGACACCCTGAAATATTTACTGGAAAATAACTCCAAATATGTTCTCAAATATATGCGAACCAGTACAGTTTCAGTATGTAGCCACTGAATACACAACCACATATTATCTACAAACACACACTTTGCTATTAAACATACTATACATATACACACATTTTTGCTGGATATAAATGTAAAATTATTGGTTTTTTAAGAAGAATGAAATTATAAGATTTGTCGGATAATCTGACAATTGAAGTAACAGGCATTGTTTAGAGGTGATTCTGTCTTTGTTTCTTTTTTTTACCATATTATATCATAATGCTCAGGAATCAAAGACTTAGAATGTAATACCAACGGGACAGAAGTGTAATTGCCTCTTAAATTGTGTCTCTTCCTGAAAGTAATGTTCATTATTATGTGGCTATTTTTATTGTGTTAGACGGTGAATGATGAAATTATTGTTAAACCAGTGCATGACAAATGACCTCTGTACTTTGTGCATTTCATAAAGTGTGCCTCAATGTTTCATATTTGATTTAGCTCATAATATGGTTTTGATATTCAGAGGATTAAAAGAGCCCAAGAATCTTGCAGAGTTTTGTAAGCAGCAGTGAGAAACAAGCTGTTCGCAGAATATATGGTTTCTGTGAGATCTGTCCAATTATGGGCTTTATGTGAAATCACCCACACGAGTCTGAGCTCCAATAAAGTGCAGTGGAACAAGAAGAATCTTTAAGCAGAACTTCCATGAGCTTGCATTGAGGGATATTTCCTCTCTGTCGTCTTGATTTGAATGCCCAAGGAGCACTTTGTGAAAGCTGGCTAAATTGGCCGAATCTTTATCTTTTTTCATTCTGAGCATCTTCAGAGTTGTATTTTTCACTCTCAGAAAAAAAGTACCTATACTACCTTATTGAGGTTAAAAATATTGCCACTGGGGTGATATTCTAAACCCTGGCTGCTTATTTGTTTCCTTTTAGTTTGGACCTTATAAAGACTAATATTTTACCTCTGATTGGGACTATCCTGTACCCATATAGGAAATGCATGTCTCCCATCATACAGAAGCTGTTACTCTCACTGTGCCAATAAATACATCAGAGGCAATGTGGAGTTTAGTGTCTTATCCAAACAGCATAATGTCAAACCACCAACCTTCTTACAGGCAGATGGCCGCTTTTCCTCCTGAACTACAGCCAGGTTGGTAATAAAAACCAAGATACTGTGAAAGAATTTTAAAAAATTAAAGTGTGTGTTGTTAAAAATTCACACACAACCCTTTTTTCTCTCCTCAAGACTGTTTTCTAAACAAACTATGGCCTATTATTCTACTCTGACATCAACAAGAAATGGTACATATATGCATTTTTTACTGCTTGGTAGCTCAAATTCTTGCACGTAGTTACCATTAGGTCCATTAGAAATCCAGATTGTACCCAAGGGGACAGAAATGCAGTAATATTGTACCTTTTCTTTACTGTTAGTTTGGATTTTATTAAAGTAGCACATAATTAAAATTGCACTGCAGTGGCATCATGTCTATTTGTAAGAAACTGCTTCAAGATTGGGGATTGGGTGAAGCAGTGCTTAACTAAATGTCAGTCTTGCACAGAAACACACCGTCCGACTTGTTTTAACATTACAGGAGTGAATGTTACATTGCAAAGAAAGCAAATAAGCCTAAATGAAAAGCAGAAATCTTCTGACCCACTTTAATTTACATAATTGCTCAGACTATTTCCTGCTTCGAATATTTTGTGAATCTCATTAAGATGAACCCTCACCGTGGCCATAAAAGCTCCCCATTCTGGAAAAAACAAGCACAAACACAAGCGAAGTCAGCATTCTCAGATGGTTTCCAGTTTTAGAAGACAGTAGCTGTGATAAGCCTTCAAGAAAAGAAAGCTTCTAAATGGGGATTTTAATTACTTTACCAAAGATTTTTCTTTTCTTTTAACCTGAGAAAGAGATATGACCAGTTTTATGGTTGAAAGAAACCAGGTTCACCAGCTGAGGAAGTGATCTTTTTATGTAATGTAATGATACTTTTGCTCCTGTAAATGCATTTTTCTGGTTTGGTGATGGTGTAAGCACCTCCATTTTGGCAATCTTTCCACGCTTTCAGCCATTGTTGTAGCTTTTTGTTTGGGAGTTTTAGAGGTTTCTGCTTACAGGCATGAAAAACTCCAAAATGTTGTTTTTGCTACCTACACGAAGTGGTTAAGCCCTCTTGTTGTTATTTAACAAATATAAATGAGAAATTGGAGAGCTTAATCATAGAGAGAATAATCATATAATAAAAGACTGATTGTAAAGATTATACTCATTGGTTGGAGGCTTGAACATAAAACCATCACATTACAAACAACAGTGTGTAATAATGATTATATTCCGGCATAATTGATACATAAATACAAGCTGACACCACAGAACTATTTCCATTATGGGAATGCATCTGATGCAGACAAGTGGCAACTTCAGAGATGGGGCATTTTGAGGTACGTGAAAACAGTACATGAAACCAGCTCCTGATAAACAATTTCAGGTCAGTGATTAACCCATGCTATGGCAGATAATCCATGTTCGTCACATCACATGAACCCTAAACATGAGTCTATGTGTCTACCTGAAAGAAAGGCTATTGATTGTTATGAAAATTAAAGCCTGAAAAAGCATTATAACATCACGAAAAAGCTGAGTTTAT
Source organism: Pseudomugil tenellus (assembly GCA_037177515.1). Taxonomy (NCBI): domain Eukaryota; kingdom Metazoa; phylum Chordata; class Actinopteri; order Atheriniformes; family Pseudomugilidae; genus Pseudomugil; species Pseudomugil tenellus. The sequence continues at coordinate 7,658,512 of JBAMHX010000022.1, forward strand.
TAATCATGCATTATGTTATATGTGAATCTAGCTGCATAGTTTCCTCTCAGAAAAAGCTTTTCATTGTTAACACGGGCTTGTCTTACAGGATGTTCAGTCTTATATTACAGATTACCACTTTAGTGAAGGATTTTTCTGTAGAAAGGCTACTTCTTTGTGTTCAGAAGTTGGCAAATATCACTGCAACATGAACCTCCCAGCCTAAAGAGTCTTCCTTAATCCAGTCTAAGCTTGTCTTCTGTAATCTTATCACATTGTGCTGTATGTTTGGGCAAATATGCCCGCTCGTCTGAATATCATCCCGGCTCCCTTGTTTTCAGGGATCCAGTTCTGCCTCCCTTCCACCTGCAGCATTGATTGGAGTCCCCAGCCAACCCCAGGTAAACCTGCAACCATAGGGCATTCTTTTATTGCCTTCTTTAAGCATGTAAGATATTGTTTTGATGAAAGATGAGCTGCCCTGTGGCAAGTTGAAGCTGAGGTATTGGGGATAAAATAAACAGAAGAAGTTGTTCTTTGAGTAAGTTGAAGTTTCTACAGTTCACACTCTCACAACAAAAATTTGGCAAAAATTTTTTTTAGAGCTTATACGAAATCAGTCTATATACCATAAATAAGACTCAGTCAGATTTAAAAAGAACATATGTCTTTTTAATAAAAAAACTATCTACCATTGTTGAGTTATTTTGGTTCGTTTTTCCTTAATGGATGTTTTTGTCTCCATGTTAGCCAAACTGATTACAGGACATAGTTGACCCATTATAACTGCACAGCAATTCTGCTCCGTTTTCACCATCTTTTGGGTCCAGGGAGTCTGTAGTCTTGACACATGTAATTGTTCAGAGTGCTTTCTTTGTCAGCACAAATTTGCATCATTTTCTAAAACCTGCTTTCTAACATCTCTCCATCCTGACATGTACAATATCACTCAGCACAGTCTCCCTCACACACTTCCAAACGCTGTAAGCTCTTATTGGGCTCTGTAGCGATCCATCGACATGACAAGAGGCTAATTTGTTTTCATGAAGGTTGAGGTGAAGAGCAGGCTGACGTGCATCTAGCTGTTACATCCATATGCTCGGAGCTGAAACAGGACAGTTGTTTTCATTAGTGACTGCAGAAGCCACTATTTAAAGCAGTCTTGGCAGTAAGAGTTCTGTGAACATTGAAAGAGCATCTGAGACATTACAGGCAAGTGAGGGTTTGCCCTCGATTCACAGCTCGAAAGGGAACTGGGCAAGAAATAAAGGCATTTGTCATTTTGTTGCAAGTGCATGTTTTTTAGTAAGTTATTTGTCACAGTTCTTAATACTTTAAAACTTTCAAAAGCCATCCGGGGTGGCTAAAAAAGTCTGAGCAATGACTCATGTATTCTACATTCTCTTAACTGTTGTTGCTTATTTCTGTATTACTTCCCTTTGTTGTTTTTTTTGTCTGCAGACCTTGTGATAGTGCCAATAATGGAGTTAACAGTCCATCTTCCTCTCCGTCCAATTTTACCTCCAGGTCATTTACATATCCTTAAAAGCCTGTTGTAAAACAAACTGCTGCATTTCCTTTGCAGTGATAAATCCAGTTGGAGAGAGAGACTCTAAGCATCGTGGCACTCAACTTCCATGTTAGTATACAAGGCAGTCCTGATGGATGGAGGGTTCCTAACAGAGATGGAGTGCTTAGAACCACTGCCTTTGTGCCTTCTACATTTTTACTTCACTTTAATCCATACAGCTGGCAAAGCGCTAGTAGTTTCTATGTGCATGTTTATTCGAGATAGAGCGATCAAGGCATTAACACAGAGAATAATTACACTGCCTCAGCTAGTATTCCAGCAGGTTGCAGTTCTACTCCCTCCCAGCTTCTCTGACTGTAGTTAAGGAAGGACAAAAGACTGAATATGAACAATGGATACAACCAGTATTTTCTCTGCTAACTGTCCATGTTGTTCTGCTTTTAGCCTATAGGTAGACAGCCTGATACTTTTTTAATTTCAGACAATTATGTTAACATATTTAGCTAATTTTCTTTTTTTTTTGCAGGGTTTGTGATAATAAAAAGATTTATTTTTAAATAAAGTGAATGAGAGAGTGAGCAGACATGCACTGTGTTCATCTAAATGCAGATAAATACTGCCACTGCCAAGATATGGGCAAGAATTATGACTCCCTTTTGCACGACTCGCTGGCTAATAATGACTCTATTTTGGTCTTCCTGCTGAATCATGCCCCTGGAATGGGTCATCTCTTTCCTTCCTTGAGCTCACAATGACACCCTGATTTATCCTCACTTTCTATCACACATGCACACACAAACTCTTTCTTCCACCCACTTTTCTTGCACAACCTATTTCCTGTCTTATGCATCTACATCCCTATTTCCTCTTTAACTCTTCAGGTATGAACTTTCACAACTGTTTTCTTTTCTCCTGAATGGACAGAAGCATGAGTCATTAAAAGCCGGGAGCACGATTCTCTTCACTGGCTAGACATCTAACTATTTATAAAGGCAACCAAAATATGGGTGAGAAAAAGGCCGAAGGGTGTTGAGGAGCTGAAGTGAAGCCTTGGGTCTGATGCTCTGTTCGTTTATTTATTTTCTTTTTCATGCTGCAAAACAACAACAACAAAAAATACTAATGTGTTTGCAGTGTAATTGTGCTATTCAGGCTACAGTGTAATTAGTGTGAAATGCTATTAATTCTGCTGCCCCCACAGATTTCGGGGGTCAGCATTGAGCTCATTACAACTCAAAATAGATCAGATTGAGTGTTAAGCAGAATTATTTAATTGTTTTGTGTCATGTAAGAATTTGTATAATGAAAACAGAGACACAAAGTTCCAAACATTTAGCCTCTAGCAGGGAAAACAGTAACCCAAAACTTAACCTTAAACAAGCAGTCTTCCTCCTGTCTCTCCTTATGTCTTCTGCTCTTGGCTCCAAAGTACCTGGAACACTCTCGGCTTTGATCAAAGTGCATGAAATATGCCTGCGCTTCTGATTTTTCAGCCTCTAGTAAGCAAGCTCCTTCCTCAAAGCTTTCCATAAAATAAAAGCGGTCAAAGCCGAGAAGGCGTTGGTGACCCATTCTTCAGTCCATCTCATTGTGGATTAAGTCCATCCTCTCATTTGCACTTGAAAGAAAGTAATCCCTCTTCTTTCTGTCATCAAATGGACACAATAAGAAGATGAGAGCTGTCAGCCCTCCATAAAGGCTGATTACACAAGTGTTGTTTATTACCTCCCTGAATTTATACCATCATCCATGTTTAAGTTTTGTGTCATAAAACAAAAGCTTTGAGGTTTTTCAATGCTATCAACATTATATTAATTAATTTGAACTTGTTCATGTATGTATTCATAACATTTTTAATGTTTATATCCCTCTTTGGAGTGCTGAGACTATTTGGTAAGAAAGGTAGTGTGTAGGATATACTTCCAAAAGGTGGTAAAGATGGAAAATGTATTCAAATACAAAGCGCTGTTGTGAATTAAATATAGTGGCTGTCAGTGGTTCATTTTATCCAAGGGCTAGAGCGATAAAAACTTTTGGTGCTTTTTAGAGTTACTTATACCAAACAGTGCTCTGGTGCCTATCAAGCAAAGCTGGTATTGCTCCCCAAGCATAGGCTTAAAATCTGTTTTTACAAACTGTAGTGAAAAGGAAATCGAATGGCCCACAGATTCTAAAATAATTGTTTGTGATTACAAACATCCAAATACTGTTCATCATGTGGCTTCATCGAGAGATTGATAATTAGCAAACTGATAATTAATCTTTAAGATTTTCTTTATCTTTGTTGAGGGCTATTTTTACGTCAAGCTAAAGACATCAGCACATCAAAATGAAGCTTTTAAGATTTTGCTAAATCATTTTTAGACCCGGAGAAACCTGGGAAACATTGATTAAATGTAGAAACATGCAGCAGAAACAAATTTAGCCAACATTTAGTGGATGAAGGACTCTCTTTACATCTTTGAAAACACAACTTTTAAAGAAGGCCTACAAATTTTCAAGTTGCCAATTAGCGACGGCTAATTCAACATCTTGCATTTTATGGGCTCTCTTCACTCAGTAAAAATATCATTATCTATTCTTCTCTTCCTCCGATAAAATAATTTTGTGTTTGCTTGATGAATCCGCCGTGCTGCGAGTTTAACACAGACATTTGCTCATGTTGAACGTGGGGCATAAAGGAAAACGTAGCTGTAGCATCAAACAGCATCCTGCTAGCTAAAGTTGTAAAGTGTGATCTTTCCACCTCGGGATGCTGTTTGGTGATAATGACTACAGATATAACTCACTTTGCAATCAAAACATGTGAAATATGTAGTTAGTTACAATGTTGATGTTATTTTTAACCTTTCATAACAAATATTTTCTTTCTTTCTCGAGAAAATACTTTCTGTCAGGAAATTGATGGATTATTAATTTTTTATTTTGGATCTGAACTTTTTCCAGCTATCACTTACACACCGAGCTACAAGAAGACGCCTCCTCCCGTCCC
>JBAMHX010000022.1:7664300-7682044 GCA_037177515.1 Pseudomugil tenellus
TAACAGATAAAGTATGTACACTAAGGTCTGATTGTCATTAGCTTAAGAATCCATACATCCATTATCTACTGCTGATTAATAAACAGGGGCACGGGGGGGCTGGAGCCAATCCCAGCTGATAAGGCGAGAGGCAAGGTAAACCCTGGACAAGTTACCAGTTCATCACACGGCCAACACGCATCGCCTGGAAAAGTTTTACCTAAAATATTCTTAATATTTAAGGTGAAAGGAAAAAGTTTTATAACCTATGTCTAGAGATATAATGTTTAATTGTATCAGTTTTTCTAAATAAATCAAGCGCACCATGAAGGGTAACTGCTGTGTTTCTTTTTACAGATTATATTAAAAAAGGTTTGCTTCAGATTCATTTAACATCAAAATTACATTAAAATGACATAAAATCCAAAAACTGCCAGATGTTGCCTTCAGGGATCAGCTATTTAATGAATGTTTCCTTCAAAGTCAATTGATCCCACTTATGTCACCGTGTGTCATTGTTCTGGATTACATTGCAGAAAGTTTTACTGACGTGGAGCACGTTTCTGTAACGTCATTCAGCCTTCAAAGCTCTTTGCACTTAATGAAAATTAGTTGCTTAAATTATGTGTAGACAATGAAGCAGCTTAATCTGTTCAGATGAGGCATTAAAAAAAGTAGTTCAAGCTGATGGTACATTCGATATTCAGGTTCATGTATGTCAGGGTTCTTCCTGACATCCTTTCGACATTCCGTAGCCCTTAAATGTGATTTAGTCACATGACCCATGATTAGCTATGGTTATAATCTATAGCTGCGGTGATTCCTTATGTTCTTTCTGATCAACCTCATTTCATTTTTTGGTATTAAATCTATGTCAATAGCAGTATATATTGTCATGCCCTGCTCCGGATTCTATCAGCCCAGTCACCATCACCTGCCACCAGACTCGTTATCCCAGATCACCTGCACCTGTTCCCGATCACTTCACAGCCATAAAGCACTCAGCTCCCAGTCTTTCCTTCGTCGGACATTGAATGTATGAATGTAAAACATATGCTAGTTCATGTTGCTCCTGCCTGCCCTATTCTGGATTCCCCACAGCCTGCCTTCCTTCCCTGCGTTAGGGTAATATCCATCCTCCAGATGCTACGACTAAGCTGTAATAGCTCATAGTTATTTTACTGGAACCTCAACCTTTTATGGAAACAGTTTTTGTAACACCACAAGATTACGTCCCCCTGTTGTCAAGCACTGTTGGAAATGACATAATTATTTTCTTTTACATCATTTCTTGCCCTAAATTACCCACGTCTAGATTATTTTTAATTGTTTTGCAGGTCTGAAATGGGTCTTTAATTTTTACATTTTTTTTAAATGAATAAATATTTTTGAATAAAAATCTCACATGTTGAGCACTAATTTTAGATAAGCTCTCTATAAGAACAGCAGAGCAAAATTAATATGATTTTTCAAACCGCAACGCATGTCAGCAGTTTGCTCATATTCGAAGTGTTTGCTTATATTCGAAGTGTTTGCCACTGATGCGTGTACAGTTCCAGCATTAATTAAAGACACTTTTTGCGATGAAATCAGTTGGATGTAAATGACGGTTTCCCACTTTCAAGGTTGCATTAATTTCCTGGCTCATGTAAGCATAGAAATTCACTCACTCACATGCAAAACACTGTCTAGCTGTGCATTCATTAATTTCCCTCCTCTGTTGCCAACGTATTTTGCCTTGACTGAATTAGCCAATTATCTACTTAAAACACAAGACATCCTAACTCCCACTCTCATCCTCATCTTACCACATGTTCTGTTAGGGCTTGCACTCTCAAACCTGATATCTCTCTCACACGCATAAAGTAGTCACGGTTTCCTGTCAGCTGGAGTCAGAGTCAGTCATGTAGGGATGATGGTGCCACCTGACTGCGGTGATGAATGTTTACTTTGGTAGGGGAAAACAGCAGTGCTGTGATGTAAAAGCCTCGTCACGCATCATCACAGTCACAACAGTCAACATGCAGTCCTCATCCTTATAGAGCAGCATCACTCATTAAACTCATCATTTACCTTTTTAAACAGTTTTACCAGAGTAGGCCACTCTTATTCCAACTTTTTTTAGTAGATGAGAAAAGGTAAGGGTGGATTTAAGGACTGTTGTGCATATTTGTGCATTTGTGTTTCCATAAGTGGCAGGAACTGAAAATTATATTGGCTTTGAAATTGACTTCACTCTTGTGTGTAAAGTCCAAAAGCATTTTAGATTATCAGCACAGGTGTTGTGAAGGGACAAAAATGCAGAAAACCTTTGCTTCAGCCTCAGAACACTGTTTGCTTTCAAACTCTTGCATTAAATGTAAATGTTTGAGCCCTGTGTCTGCTTTTCAGGCCTCTGTTAAAAAACTTCAAATAAAATGAGTACATCTCTACAAACGCAAGGTTTACTTGTGAGATTTGTTAAGATTTATAAACATCAGTGTTTGCGCTACTAGGGAAATATGAATGTAGATGGTTTTAGGCCAATTTGAGGAGGAATATCTGATTGGAAGGATGCAGCTGCAGCTCTAAACCGCTACTGAATCATATTAAAGCATGTGAACATTTTCTCTGTAAAGGTTAACTCCAAAACAAACGTATTACCATCACTGTAATATGTTTGCATTTAAATTCTAGCAGCTAAACTTTTACTTTAATATTTTTTTTAGTAAGCAGAAACAAAGTAAGTACACACTTAACACTTATTTTTATCCTCAGCAGCAAATAGATGGATCATCGGAACATGTAGGCCTTCATCTTTTTCATAGTGAAATGGAAATGCTTAATTTCATAGGGTTATTATGACATAATAACTCCTTTTAAAGAGCTGATTAATGTAATTATGATAGCAAGGAATCTGTCATTTTTCTTTTAAGTTGAGCAAATGCAGTGTTTAAACAAGAATCCCATTAAAACGCAAAAGAGACAAAGGGTTAAATGGCTAACTCAGGATATGAAATACTGATGGTGGTGATGTGGTTAGCCCTGCAGCTTCATAACAAGGAGCTTTGCTGGTTCGAAACTCTGCTCATGCAATGAACTTTCTGTGCAGAGTTTGCATGTTTTCCCGGTGGTAGTTAGTTAGCGTGGGTTCTCTCTGGGTACTCCAGCTTCCTCACACCATCCAAAAACATGCATGTTAGGCTCATTGGTCATCCTCAGCTGTCCTTAGGAGTAAATATGTGGTAGATTGTCTGCTTGTTTGTCTCTCTGTGTTGCTCTGCAACCCAGAATTGGATGAAGCCATTTAGAAAATGGGCGAATGCCAAATGAGACTTTTGTAGAGGATGATAGAAGGCCTTCAACCCACAACTGCAGCATTCTCTGAAATCCTAGAGATGCTGCTGCACACATCCCTTTTTATTGAAACTGTCCTAGATCTGGCATATCTGCATTTTTACTCCCAATCATGTCCAGTTGTTTGGTTATTTTGTTTTGGTTTTGCTAATAAAAATGACATGACAAACAAATTATGCCGCAGGTCTTTGGATATTGTGTTAAATATTGATTTAACACCATGACCTCTGCTTCACCCACCACTAGTGATATAATTCACCATAATTAGCCCCATTCGGTGCTGACTTTACCTTAAAATGGGTTGACGTATTTTAGATATAATCTTTAACCTTGTGGACTTAGTGTTGTGTTGTTTATCCACAGTGCTTCCCACTGGGACCACTTCACAGCCACTTTCATCGCTTCCCGTTAAACTGCAAAATGATAACATTCAAAAGTGCCATTTTATTCGTGACAAAATTTTTTAAGTGACACCATAATAAGGTTGTGTAGAAAGAAAAGTCAAAGATTTTTAACTCAAATACAGTCGTCTGAAAGAAGTCACCAGGTGTTTTTATGCTGTTTATATACACACGCCTGGGTTTTATTGTGCACGTATACCAAAGTGTCTTCAAGATAGGTAAGCCTGCCAGGCATAAATTGCAGAACCTCCAGGGCGCTTTGTCTTTCATCAGTCCTAATAGTCTTTTCATGAGCTGGACTTTGCTCTGTGTCCAACACAAAGTAATGGAGGTCACCTCAGCGAGCTGCTACACATTTATTTCCTCCTCACTAACAGCTTTCTGAAACAGCCTGACAGAATACAAAAGAGCTCTCCAAAAATGTCACTCCTGAGCTTTAATACTAGCACTCTATAGAAAGGTAGGGTTGACATTTCCTAATAATAGAATCACGGCCCGTTGTGAACCAGAACCTTTCACTTGTAAGTATACTACAATATTACACTGAGCTGCAGTTTGTAAATGGCAAGCTCCTTCAAGGACAACTATATTTTTTGGGTGTTTTTGAAAGACATTAGTGCAGATTGGGAGAATTTTTCTATATGAGAAACACCAATATATCGCATGCAAACCAGCGTGCTACGCTTTTAGCTAAATAATAAAAGAATGTGATTAAAACAAATTAAAACTTGTGCCTAGGTGACAAAAAAGTTTTAGCTGAATCTTGTCTTACTAATGTGGACCTTAGGGAGGTGTTTGCTAAAAAATCAGATCACATTTTGGTTTGTTACCATGGTTGTCTGTGTGAATGCAGAGCAAATCCATCTAGTAGTTGTTGAGAAACTGTGCTGTATACTGGTGGTGACGGATGCTGTCAAGGCATCTCCCAACTCCTTGGGACTAGAGCCCTATCTAGAGAGAGGTGTTTTGTCCCTTGATGAGCCCTGAGAAGAGCTTTTCTGGATATACTTGGTAAAATAAAACATGCTGCCATTGAACGGGTCACCTGTTCCTTGCAGAACTACAGCATGCCATGCATGCACATTTATTTGTATGCACTAAAAAATGCTTAGAAAATAAAAATAACCACATCTGTGAAGATCAGAGCCTAATATGTGTGTGTCTAATCCTAAATGTGTGTGTGGATGCAAACACACATTTGTAAATTACACAAAGTTACTCAGAAATTGTTCTATAGATTGGAAAATAGTTGGAAATTTCATATCCAACTATTATGAGTCATTTCAGCCTATACCTGATTTTTTTTACTTTCTGTTTATAAAAACACACCTGAATTTGAAGAACCTGATTGGTTAAAACGTTTCAATCGTGTTAAAGTGGTCAACAAAAGAACACCATCCTAGACCAGATAGATATGATAATAGCAGTGGAAACAAAGGCGTATTGTTTCCTACCACGGACTTAGTGCCTGTCTCAATATCCGGCCTGAATTATTACATATTTTATTTGTACACCTTTGCTGGTACCAGCTTTTTTAAGGCTCTATTGGGAAACAGAGAAAAAAGACTGATATAACAAAAGAAGACAAAGGGAAGCTTCAGTCAGCATAAGAAGATTTTAACAATAAGCCTGCAGGAAATTAATGTGAATGCTTGACAATGACAGAGGTGAAAGACAGAAATTAAATGAGGTGATGAGCAAATGGAAGAATAGAAATAAAAAACTTGATGGGAACACACTTTTCTTTAAAGCCTTTAACACATGTGACTCCAGGGACTCGTGTAGGCAGCGATAAAGAATCTCTGAGCCTGCATCCACTCCTGGATCACAGTTGTAGCCCTGCAGGAGCAGCTGGAATCACTATCAATCTCCCCCCTTTCCCATTTCCATTATATTCACTAATATTACCCATTCTGTCATGTGTGTGGTCCCATAGCTGTCAGATCAATCCATACTACTTAAATTAGAGTGTTCAGCCTTTCCCTGGCTGAGTTTGTCAGTTATTTGTGTTAACAAGCCGCAGTGGTTTAATTCTCTTGTAGATTTTTTTAACCATTTAGTTGCAGTTCGACAGGCTGAAAAAGTAACAAAAGAAATGTATTCAATTTATATTTCAAAAATATGCATCTCTTAAACTAAAAAGAAACTATTTTGGTTCTCCCGTTAACTATGTTCATTATCCAAACACAAATAAGATACATATTAGGTGTGAACCCACTCGAACAAATGTTTTTTCTGTTTTTTTTGTTTGTTTGTTTGTTTGTTTGTTTGTTTTTTAAGGGTTTTTTGTATAACATAAAGACATCAGTTCTGCGGAGTTATGTTTAGTCAAAAAGGATTAAACACTATTGGCCTCCTTAAGGTCACAATAATTGTCTTGTGAAAAGTTCATTGGTGGTTAATTGTGTTTATGGCCACCTGAAACTATCAGTTATGTGCTGAGGTTATAATGAAACACAGAAAAAAAGCCAGACTAAAGACCTGTATATCATGGACATGCTTTCTTTACTTAATGACGTGAGGATCGTTTGGGCAGAAAAGTTTCAAGTGTCATCTTAAAAACCTTTCAAAAAGCAATGGAACAGTTTCCTCTGAGGATCGCACCACGAAAGGGAGAAACTAAGCAGTTCACTCTGCTACTGAGAAGTTTAAAACCGTAACCAACACTGGACACCAGCAACAAACTCAGATTACAATTACATCGACGCGACCAAACGTTGGCAGACTTTCACACAATCAAGGATTAATTCTTCATCCGTCTTGCATCTCATCTCTTCTCTGAGCTCTTTTGTTGAATGAGCGGTGGTGCACGTCCTAAACAACCAGTATGCTCTTATCCAGGTTCTGGATGGGATTTGGTTCTGTAAAGCAAGACACAGCATGTCACATGTTGCTCCAGGCTGGAAACGCAAAGTTTTTTGGCCCCGGGACGCTGCAGGCAAATGAAAGCCCCAGAAATTTGCATAATGAACGTCAGTGTGCCATCAAACAACTCAGATCCACATAGCTTTAAAGTTGGAAACGTATGTTGGTTTACTTTTAAGCAATAAACACACTGTCACATCAATCGTAGGGACATCTGTCCTCTGTGGAAGACATCTACAGGGATGAAAAGAAAGTATTTTGCAAGGAACTGCAACTCTACTTTTGATTTGTCCTCCATTTGGTCAAGTCCCCATAATATTCACATGCGACACTTAAACCAACCTTTCGTGGAGAACAGTAGCCATGTCACTGTAAGGTGGTCTGTGGCCGTCTGTTAACCCTGCACTAGATCCGCCCACTCATCTCAGCTTGTTGCTTGTCTCAGCTGGGGCTCCAGAGTCCAGGTCCCTCTCTCCAAGTTAAAATGGTTTTACGCAGGCAAAAAAGAGTCAGACATGGACCACAGAGTAACAGAACAGCAGCCAACAAGCACTTGGTTTGTGTGAATCCTGTCAAGAATGATGGAAAAGTTATGACCTTAGAAAGATGGCTGAGAGACTGCCAAGAGAGTTCAAAGTGGTTAACAAAGCCAAATTATGTGTAATTTCATATTTCTGATGTCTTTAATTATTTAGGAATTATAGTTGCATTTAATGCTAAAGTATTTCCAGTTTGTGGTTTTCTTTTGACACTTAATTCATTTCCAAGAGTTAAGTTCTGAAAATGCTTTTAGCAGTTCAGCTAATCATAGATGTGAAGCTAAAACATACGTTCATGTGTGCAATGTTGCAAATCCTACTTCACAATGAATTCCTGTACAAGCCAAAAACAAACAAAAAAAATTTCAGCAAACTTCTTCAACTTCAAGCCTTTGCAGCCTCCATAAATCACACAATGATTGCTTTCTGACTTGCTGGGTGCAGTTAAGTTGTGCTTAACCCAGGAGCACAGGGAAATGGCAGCTCACATAATGAGAAACACTGTTTGCTTGTATCCTTTCTTCACATTAGGTGGAAGCAGCCACTGATTCTGAGTCTGAAAGCAAAGGCTCCCGGGAGTACCACTCTGTTGGGATCCAGGTAGAGGATGACAAGAAAGGGTGAGCTAATGGCTCTGAAATTTAACTTCATGGCAGAAATTGTGTCTTTGATGTTTGATCTCACAGCAATGACCGAGATTATTTGTCATTTCGTGCCCATTCATCCATACTTTTTAACTCTTTGCTCTGCAGACAGGGAAGGTTCAAACGCTCCAACAGCGTGACTGCAGCTGTGCAGGCTGACCTGGAGCTGGAGGGCTTTCCCACCATGGAGGACAAGGGTCTGCAGTTTGGTGGGGGGTTCCAGCGACATTCTGAGCCTAGCACACCGACCCAGTACGGGGCAGTGAGGACGGTCCGCACACAGGGCCTCTTCAGCTACCGTGAGGATTACCGCACCCCTGCTGAACCACCGAGTCCTCGGGAGACCACCAGCGAAACTACATGGCAGCTAGAACCCCCTTCCTCTAGGGATGGTGCAGTCTCATCAGTTGAATCTGGGAGGGTGTCACCTTCCCTACGGAGGGACGGGAGCTGGTTCATGCAACTGCTTCACAATGAAACCAAGAGGATGGAGGGATGGTGTAAGGAAATGGAAACAGAAGCTGAGGAGAATGATTTGTCAGAGGACAGTGAGTATTTGTCTGAGTGCTTCATGGATTGTAAAATGTGTGGCATTGTGTCTGTTGGACTAATTAGGTGTGCGTGTGTTTCAGTACTGGGTAAAATCCGAAGTGCAGTGGGAAGTGCTCAGCTGCTCATGTCTCAGAAATTCCAGCAATTCTACTGGCTGTGTCAGCAAAACCTGGTAAGACATGATTGTTTTAGTCACACTGTCTCGTTGTTCTGGGTTCTGGTTTTCTCCTGGATCATCATCCATGACCACAAAGGCATAAAGCTAAAAAGCAAGAGGTGTTTGGAATAAAGAAAAGCTGGAAAGACAATTCATCAGCCAAAGAAAACCTGTTGCCATTTCTTAGTTTCATGGACAAATTATCATTTGATGTTTTTGCTGCCTCTAACAAACTGGATCAAAATTCCCTGCATTTATCATTGATTATCAGTGTTGCAGCTTTCAGTAATCATTAACTATCCTGGTCAGTTATATGAGCACTGTACAAATGTGGATGGATTTTTATTCAGCCAAATTCAGACCAAATACTATATCCTGCTGAAGGAGACCGTATCATGCATGTTTAGACAACAACTTTTGCTCCCACCCTCACAAAACCCATATGTAATGATATAAAATTCATACCCTGGCTTTGTTTGTGAAAGCCTCACAAATTAAAGGCTTAAAAACACTTGTCATGCCGTTTCATCAGCCAGCTTCTCCTGAAAATCGGAATGAAAATGCTTCAAAGACAGATGCTGTGCGCAGAGCTCTTCTCTGGGAGGAGCTCCAGGATTTAATGCACGCATCGACACAGCCAGAGCTTAAAAATCTTGACTCTTGCTAAATCTGCCAGCTCTTGGATATTTGAAACCTTAAGACCTTTGAGACACTTTGTAGAACATCTCGTTGAAGGGTCAGAGAAAAGCTGATGAAATTCCAGGGCCGTCATTCGGTAATTAAAGATAACAGGAGCCTGGCTTAACTTACATCATGAACATTATGACACATAAAATCTAGAGTAATTTTGATAATAGATTAATAATAATCACATAATAATCAGCATTTATCAAAGCAAAATATCGGCTTGCTGTAGGATTTCTGCTTTTGTCACATTTTGCCGCATTTCCTATTTATGGAGTCATCCATAAATCCATTATCTGTACCACTTATTCCAATTCAGAGGTTGCAGGTATCTGGAAGCTATCCCATCAACCAGTGGGTGAGAAGCACACTGCTTACTGGGATTAATCCTGGACTGGTCGCCAGTCCATCACAGGGCCAGCACAGAGACAGTCAGTAACACACACATTCACTGCTAAGGACAATTTCCAATGACCAATTAATCTAACATGCATGTGTTTGGAGAACTGGGGAGAACTTTATGGGTTCATAATGAGTTTAATTCTCTTTTGAGGATCATCCTCATTTACAAAAATGTACAGAATTTTTTAGTAAGTTATCTGAAATTGTTATAAAGAAGAACCGAATTCCCCGGAAGCATTGGAGTAATGCAATAACATAACCATGACAACAGCATGGAAAATACCAGATGCTTCTATCAAACTAAATCTATTGAAGCAACTTCCAGGAGTCACCACATCCAAATGTCACAAGGTTTAGAGCATGAATATCTGTGTGTACCGAACTGACACGTCTTATCAAAGGAGCTTTATGCAAATGGCCTTTCATTTGATCAAAGCAGGAGATACAGGAGATTCTGTTGGTTTTTACAGAAAGCAAAAAAAAAAAAAAAAACTGACATGTTATCATTAATAGTTTTGAAACATATTTTGAGGTAGATAAATTGCATTTTGGATTCCATAAACCGTTTTAGCTGTTTTTATGTTTTATTAACACTCCTTTGTCTCCAACTATTTCTTCCTTGTGAGTATATAGCTGCATTCCTGTTTTCAGTGTATTATTTTAAAATAGAGATTTTAGCATTTTTTTAAATGCTAAAAACTGAAGATTTTTGGTATTGTTTCTGTAATTATAAAACACATAAACGCTTCTATTGGAATGGACTGCTTTAATGGGAGGAAAAGTGCAGAAAGCGCATTTAAACATCTAACAGGAACTCATGACTCATTAAAACCTACATCTAGCCAGTTTTGGAGACAATGAAGCCCCTCTCAATCAGATGGTCTTTTCATCCCAGAAACTGAGTGATGAAACGGACTGAACTAAAAAACACAGTTTATTATTTCAGACCTCATTCATAAAAAAGTATGCAAGTATTGTCTCCCATCAAAAATTGTTTTCCTTTTTTGGCAGCTAAAAACGATGTTCAAATGGAAATCTAAATGAATCTGATGAGGACATCTAGTGGATCTAATCTGAAGTGTAGTAACCAGAGCTCCCTGGATAACTACAAATGACATATTATCTGCCTTCTTTTACCTCATCCTGTAGGACCCCAGTGCCATGCCGCGACCCACCTCTCAGGACCTGGCTGGGTTCTGGGACCTGCTGCAGCTCTCCATCGACGACGTCAGCATGAAGTTTGACCAGCTGCAGCAGATCAAGAACAACAGCTGGAGGCTCATGGACAGCCCTGAAAAGAAGGTGAAGAGTCAGACAGCCTCCACATGGAACTACAGTTTCATCAGAAAATTCTAAATACTCTGGTTGGAGTAAGAAAATGATAAAAGCATTGGTATTCATTATTGATTGTGTCTCTATCCTGCAGCCACCAGCTCCTGTACCAAAGAAGACAGTTCGACAAAAGAGTGCAGTGATTAGGGAGAAATCCCTGGACCTCCCGGATAGGCACCGGCAGGAGGCCCGTCGACGGCTCATGGCAGCCAAGCGGGCAGCCTCATTCCGGCAAAACTCTGCCTCAGAGCGGGCGGACAGCATCGAGATCTATATTCCAGAGGCTCAGACTAGACTTTGAGAAGATGTAGGGTCAGGGTCAACACGTGTCCCTGCTCCTACATTCTAACAACTTTAAAACTAGCCTTTTTTTCTAGACTGCTACTCTCTCTCTACTCGTACTTTACCCATCTGTCGTCTGATAGCCATCCTCAGTGCCCATGCTAACAACACCGGACTGTAGGATGTGCCGAAGCTCACATTGTACGTCTGACATGGGTTGGATGAGTTGTTGTCTTGGTTTGCTGGGGATTATGGCGCCCCACATATAAGCTCTGTCATGTCCTGGATGGGTATGTCTGTTGTTTATGAGCATTAGAAAAGTGCCATTTAAAAAGTGCAGCTTTGATAACCTACCAGCAACCAGACCGTTGAGCTAAAAACGAGTCAAATGTGTTTATTTCAAGTTGTTCAAAAATGGTGAAAGTTTGTAATCCTTAAGTATTTTTCAATCTTTTGGGATTACTTTTTGTTTCTGTACTCTTTTAGAGGGTTAATCAAAAGCTAAATATCATTAATTTGTTGTTCAATTTCAAAACTCTGAAAAGTGCCAATGCGTTTTAAATACCTCAACGACATGCAGTGGCACCAGCCACCCACTGGAGGTTATTCAGGCAGCCCTTAGTAAGCTCTGGACTGGTCAGTGTTGGAAAAATGCAGCTTTCTACCCAATTTGGTCATAGTCTAGCATTTGTCATGGTCTGGATTGGTGGAGGAAGGACATCTGTCAGCTCATCAAAGTGCACCTAACACACAACGTTCCTATAGATCTCATGTCCCCAATGCCAACTTTCAGACATTTACTTGAAGATAAAACCATGCAAGTGTTGTGCCAACATTTTCATTATGTCAATGCAGTAGCGAAAAAAAACTATGAAGGTTTGTGTAAGTCTTTAGATCAATATGTGTAGACAAATGCACTTATGCACTTATTACAATTCTCTCTATTTCCAAGGGAAATGTACATACCCAAGTTCAGAATTGTTCTGTTGTATTTTGGAATTGTGAGTGGGACGATCATGCTTTTTTTTAACAACTGCATGAAAGCCGCTTGTTTGCACTCATTATTGCTTTTGACAAATCTGCATTTGTTTCACACATGAAGAAACTTGATCGCTGTGTTTTCATCTTTTCTCAGCCCCTTTAAAGCTGCGTCCTCAGCCACAGTTAATGAGGAATGATAGAAGTAACCATCAAAACATAAACAAACTATCTGCATATGTCTTTCTTTAATCTAAGCGACGCCTCCTGATTTGGAAAGTTCCTGAAAAGTTCTACATTGGTGGAAGTCCGTCTCCCTCGCCTGTACCCCCAAGCAAAATTATAAACGAGTCCCTCAAGGAAAAGATGAGAAATAATGAACTGAAAATGGAGCAACAGCATTCTAAAGGGATTCAAGCTGCAAATATCAAACAGCTCAAATTTTGCAATTAGCCTGATGAAGGGAAGTATGAGGTAAATAGGATAGTAACTGTCTGTAATCCAACCCCTGCATGCTATAACATAAGAACAAGACTCTACACTGATTGGTTACTCATCAAAGAAATAAAGAATCACTGCAGATCAATATAAATCTCTATTAGACACGTGTTCTGTTAGAATAAAGAGGTTTCCAGGATGACAATGTTCCCATCCAGTAGGGTAGACACAGTCTCAGAAAGGTTTGATGATTATGTTTTGTGGCATTTGCAGTCACCAGATCTAAACCCAGCTGAAACCTATGCAAAGTGTGGGACAGGCTATATAAAGAGGGGAATTTCTTTTCATAAAGGATAAATAATCTTTCAGTAAATTCCACAGTAATTCCTCAGTAAATTTAAAAATGATGTAGAGGCGGAAGCTCTGGCTGGCGGCCAAACAATTTGGCGCCCATATATTAATCAGTGTGTTTGTGCAGAAACAAATTCTAAAAATTTTCTTCAGCACATATTTACAAATAAGCTGCTTAGAGTAGATTTTACCCAGCTCGGTTTGTGTTTCACTGTGCATAAAAGGTGGCTGACATTCAGTATTTTTTTATTTCTTTTACTTGGAACACCACAGTGTGTCATATTACATTCATCAAACCTTTTCACTCCTTTTTGCTGAAACGCACTTCTAATCTGAATTACTTCATGATCTAAGACAAGATGCAACTCAGTCTCTGAGAATGATCAACTGTCATCGATTGCTTCTACTAAAAACACACCATCAGTCTATTATCATATTTATAACTCCTTATTCTGTCACTTTTAGAGCTTTTTGCGCCTTGTATTTTATTATAAATCGTTAATTAAATCTTTGCTATTAGGTAAAAACATCATGATTGCATACACTGCAGTAAACTGCAAAAAGTATAATATAAATCGAGTATAACTCCTTTTATTTGCTACCGACAGGCTCTGGTTGTTATCATCAGTGTGTGACAGCATTATGGGCAGAATGTCTACAGAGATAGACCCTTTTGTTTGTATTTCATTTCACTCAGTCTCGGTTGTGTTGTTCCTCTTAGTCTCTGCGTTATTTGCACAGAGGTGCATGTTATTAGATGTTTGCTGAAGGAGAAGTGAAAGGTGAAATATTTATATGCAGCTGCATGAGAGAGAGGAATTCTGAGTTTCAACTTATTTCTGCTGAACATTCGGTTAAGAGTCAGCTGCTGAGATTACATATTTGAGTTTGATGGACATTGTTTCTTGTTGTATACACAGACTGAGAGCTCCTAAACCGAATAGAAGACACAGAGATAGTGTAGCATCAATAAAACGTTATCTGATGAAATTACCTCTACTCCCTTTGCAGCAGGTCTTTCCACTTTTGGAGAAGCACTTTTCTTCTCCAAAAGGTGCTCTCATGTTAGATTTTCTCTCCCATTTGATTAGCGGTAATCATCCTTGCTGTTTATGACCGAAGATATTTCCATCCATTTGTAGCACAGCTAGCTCCAAGTTGCCTCAGTCCCTCAAACTTCCTGTGACAGCTTTGTGAAGTGTGGCTCAACATTTTAGTGATGCTGCTTATAAAAGTGCAAATGCTGTTTTAAAGGGCATTGCATTAAGGACTCTGTTGTGTTAATAGTCTTCTCAGGGCAGCTCCTTCTGCTCAAACTTTTACACTTCATCAATCATTCAGACCAGGAGGTAACAAGGGGCGGAGCTAAGTGGTGGCAAGGGTGGCTATGCCCACTTCAGGTGATTGGCTATGACAAAACTTTCATTTCTATTTTGTTGGTGAATGTCTGTGCCAGATTCAATACAGGAAACCGTATGGATATCAACCATAAAGACATAAAAGCAGAGTTCTTTTCTTGGGGTTAGAATATTTTGAGGGTATGTGTTTTATGTGGTTTTGTACATAAAAAAATACACATACTGTAAGATTGCTGTCAATCTGTTAAGTCCAGTGTCAAGTGGGCTCTGTAGCCATTTTGACTAAAAACTGAGATTTGCTCTGGTTTTCAGCCTACACTTTGTATTTTACCCAATTATTACCCCAAGAAATAGTTTTTCCAGCATACCTCAGACAACAAATGTCCCAGCTAAAATTCTTAAACTGTAGATTGAGACTTTATAGCAGAGCCCCACTTCAGTTACAGATTTAGCGTTTCCTAGTATCAAAAGATAAAAGTACATACATATACAACCAGGAAAAAAAACAAAATTTGTTATTGGAGCGACTGGGACCTTTAACAGTATGAAAGCAGGTTTCTGGAAAGTATCTGGATGTGTGATGCCAGGCTGTTGGCAGAGCAGAGACGTTCTCCTGCTGTTGCCTGAGTGGCAGGCAAACGGGAGGAGGACAGACTCTGCCTGACATATGCTGGCTTAGAGGAGACGAGAGCTCTGCACTGAGCCGCCAACTGCTGCTGCTGTATGCTGTTTGTAACTGGAAGGGTTGTTTGGTGAGGATCGCTAGGCACTGTGCTTGGTAATTTTCAGGCTGCCTTCGTCTTAGCAAAGCAGCTTATGTAAGATTTTTGGTCCTTAGTGAGATCAAGCGAACAGCCTTTAAGGCCTTTCATAGCTTGTGTTGATAAATGTGTTGCTGAACGTTGGCCTGTACTGTAGAACTTCAGCATCACCACTACACATGTTTGCCTCTGTCAGTCCCCGCCGGGCTCATTTCACCGAAAGCTGTCACTGAAACATCAGAGGAGTTTCTGCATTATGCAAAATGAGCAAGGCTGTGAAGAAGTGTTGCATTTCCATGACCTAGGTTCAGTTGGAAGCATTTCCCCTGCTCCTCCAAGAGGCACTAACTGCACTGAGACCATTTATCTCATCAGACTGTGAATTAACCACTTCAAGTAGCAAAGTAAGATCAGTGCCACGCCTCAAGGGAGCAGAAAATGCTTGAAAAGATTTGCCCATAAAAAGACCTAAGCAAATTTACAGCTGAAGTTTGAGGTAAGAACTGGGTCTACAGAAGTGAGCATTCTCTTTCTGTAAAGGAATATAATTAAAGCCCTTTTTTGCTCTGATCCTGGAGCAGAGCCTTTCTGCTCTAATAGCAGGTTAAAGATTGCCTCATAATGTTTATTTTTCTTTTTTGTAATACATTAATCCCATTTTTCCTCCCTTTAGATCTCTCTTATATGAACAAGACCACCTCATACAAAGCAAACCTGTATTTACTTTCTTCAATGTAAACTTGTGTGGAAATTGTGCACACTAGGGCTCCTCAGATTTAAAGTTATTTGCCAAAACATTAAAGAAAACTATGACAGAAAACTGTAACACCATCATTTAATGTTGATTAAATGTCAAGAGGGCAGCAGTTAACCATATATTCCATCTTTTTTACTTATTTAGCAGACTGTAAAATCATCATTTAGCAGCATCACCCTTAATGAGTTTATGTAATTGAATCATTTCGTTTCCTCATGTACAATCTTTATTGTTTGGGCTTAGATTATAACACTACAAGGCTTTACTTCCAAAATAACTTTTTTTTTTACTCTATTTTCCCCTTATGTGAAAAATACTCAAGGGGACAGTTTCATCAGCGCACTGTGGAAAGGGCATAACTAAGACTGATACAACACTTCCTTGAACTTGGAATGTGAACTCTATAACTAGATAAAATAAAAATGTAGTTGTTTAGCTAAAACTATTTTCATCTCTTGTATATCTTATAGTGAGGATGAATATAATGCCAAATATTCATTATTTGTAAAGAAATATATATATATATATAGATATATAAATATAAAATATACGCTACATAAAACATGACTATTTTCTGCTCTTGCTCCGTTGTCATTTTTTTTTTTTACTGTTTATTTAATAAGCTGATACGATGGCATGTGAAACACTGATTCTGAATGTAGGCTTATTTATTTATTTTTTTTGTTGATAATTGAGACATTGCCCCACTGATATATGTTTGTTTCTCACATGTGCATTTCTCAGTGTGTGTGAATTCAGTGCAAGTTGAGACATCATTGAGCTATTTTTGAATAATTTGAGTTAAATGTGCATTTTTTTTCTTTCTTTTGTCCGAGCTGAGCTACTTGAAGATTTTGCCTCTTTGAGGGGTTTGATCATTGCTTATGTCATCCAGTGTAAATAATTCTAAAATTAAAATTTTTTTGGAGAAAAAAGAAAGTTTGGACAAGTTTGTCTTCCATGTGAAGAGAAGCCAGTAAAGGTAAAAAAAAAAAAAAAGCTTTAAATGCAGCTGAGTAAAAATAATAATCTTAGTCAAGTGTTATAAATTGATTTTAGATGCATTTGTATTGTATCTATCCTACCATGAACAGCTCTTCAATGTTCACTGGGAACCATATCTCATAGGATTTTTGCTCACATTATGAAGAATCAATTAATTTATCTAAATTGTTTTAACATTGCTTTGGTTTTATATCGTGTAGCTTCCTAAAAAAAAAAAAAAAAAAAAAAAAAAAAAAAAAAAAAAAAAACGTGGTCACCGGATAAAGATTAAGTTTAGCCCTATATCATCTGTCAAAAAATCTGTGCCCTTACTAATCATTGTTTATGGTCAAGTGTATCAGAGACATGGGTCTCTTTTTTTGTTCTCAAGCCGGGCGACTCAGTTGGTTCCTTCAAACAAACCAAATGTTATAAATAATTTCACATGTAACATTTTTAAACAGTCTGGCTTTTACGCAGGAAACATAATGAAGTTGAAGCAGAATCAGGTTGGAAAACTATTCCTGACTGGTAACAATGCTGAACATGTTGTATTAAAAATGTTTTTTCCCTTTTTAATTAATGGTCAAAGACATTCAGAGGTTTTCAGGAAAGATGACATCTGCTATGTAAATCCATCAGGTTGTCTCCAACCTGGAAGGAGGATGAGTGAAACGCTTTCACTCTGCATGATGAAATCTGCGATGAGATGAAACAAACACTGGCACAAAGAAAATGTTTGTGCATTATCAAGCCATCTTGATATCTTTCCAAAATGTCCCATTCTACTAGTCATATATGTGGGGGGTGTTATTAATATTTTTCTGTTTCTTTGATTTTAAAGACAAAGCAAAGGATGTCAGTTAAGGTCTTTCTTTCTTTCTTTCTTTCTTTCTTTCTTTCTTTCTTTCTTTCTTTCTTTCTTTCTTTCTTTCTTTCTTTCT
>JBAMHX010000022.1:7683563-7697712 GCA_037177515.1 Pseudomugil tenellus
CTTTCTTTCTTTCTTTCTTTCTTTCTTTCTTTCTTTCTTTCTTTCTTTCTTTCTTTCTTTCTTTCTTTCTTTCCCTCCACCATCTAGTTCCTGGGCAAGCCCTTTCCTGGCTGGAGCAGGAAACATCCAAAATCAATTGCCATCAAAGAGCATCTTTGGACACCTAGGGTTGTAGTTTTATAATCTCGTTGCTACTGTACATTTTTAGGAGTACAGACAATAAATAAATAAAAGCACCCCAACACAAGTCGAGGTTGTTATGAAGTCAAGACAAACCCACCATTACAATCTCAAATCTCGAATTACAACACTGCCACCTTGAGGACAAAGTCATGTATTACAGTCTTTTTTTAATTAAAAATGTTTATATTTTAGTTTAGATTTCAATATCTAGATTTATTTTGCTTATCTTTATGATAATAATAATAATAATAATAATAATAATAATAATAATATCTTTCAATTTATCAGAGCAGTTCCATTAATACATTTTTTGAGGGAAGTTACAACTTCTTTCATATAAGATGTAAAAATGCATTAATATAAATTTCATCTTTAGGAAGTAAATTTACACCTAAAGTATTTCAAACCAGGTTTGAAGAATGTAAGTATTATATATATTTTTTAATTAGGAACAGATATCAAAATTTAGCATTTTCACAAATAGAATAAAGTGGGCTTTAATTAATCTAATCACTACGTAATATAATGAAACTTTCCAATTGACTTGATATTCATGATCGCAAGGCATCTATTGGAGGTCAATGAATGGGAATCCATCCTAAAACTGGGACATTTTGCAGCAGCTGTTATGCTCGAATATGTTTTATCACCATTGCCAAAATGGCGCTACTGGTGCTCCTGTAATGTGTGCTGAAATTGACAGAAAAACATTGTATACTGATTTTGTCTCGGTTGCTGATTTTTCTCCCCTTTAGGCTTGTTCTACACGCAGCTGTTGCTCTACCTTGTGTGTGTGAGACACAATGCCTTCACTGTCATCAGTGCAGTTTCTCCAGCTTTAGCTACTGTGTTGTTCACCTCATAAAGGTAAGACAGTATCACAGAGTCCCATATGCTTATCTATGCACTTGCTGGAGTTGCATTCTGCTTGTGTAGATGGTGTACTAATCAAGGATGTGCTGTCTGTCAAAGCTCCGCCACCCTGCCACACACTTTACAATGTTGTGAGAACATCATGAAGATTGACAGGAGAATCACCCTTTTCATGTTGCCCATCGTCACTAACATCAGCTTGAACAGCACCACCTTTTATAAAGTGATTGAAGACATTTTCATCTTCCAGCTAAACTACATTCATCTGGAAATTGGTCAGATAACTACAATAGGGTCAGTCATTTGCTGTTCTTTGATAAAATCTTAGTGTGAATTTAATGGGGTTATATAGAGGAAATTAGAAAAATTTTCGTAATATGGTCTCAAAATAACCGTTTACAGAATGGTGTGTGTGTGCTTGATTTGAAGCCTAGTAGCAGTCATCTCCAGTTTAGGAGCTGCAGGAATCCCAGCTACTGCAGCTGTGACAACCCTCTTTATCCTGACAGTAGCCGGTCTTCCTCCAAATGATGCTTCTCTTCTGGTGGTTGTGGAATGGCTCTTTAAGTTTTAAAATTTTCTGAAATCTTATCCCAAATATAAAATTCTGCATAAACATTTTCTAATTGGCCTTAAACCAAATTAGATCTAATTTGTCATTTGAGTAACAATTATTAAAAGCTTAGTCCAAAAACCAGTCGTAGTTGCATTATGTCAACATGTATAAACCTGAATTGCTCTACATCTTGCAATTTTTTTTATTTATTTGTCTCAGAAACAGATAACAGTTTTTTTATGAGACACATTAACTACCATGATACAGAGCATATGCAGCACAGTTCTAAGGAGTTGACAGAGACTAATTTAGGGAAATCAAACTAAACTTAGAGCTCCAAATAAAAGGATCAATTGTTGTTTTTGTTCATTAAAAGATGTTTCTTTAACAGATTGTCTTAAATCATTCTAACTATATTGCACTTTGTTCTTTTTGGAAAGCATGTTTGAAAGTGACATGGGCCTTTCCTTTGAGGAGATCCAGGAACACACCACCAGCCTTTCCGACTCTTTCCACAGTGTGACAAAACCTACCAACACAGTGCAACTCAACACCAGTTGTTTTTGTTTTGTTTTGATATCTTGTGTTTATGCTGTTTTTGTGATTTTTTTCTGTGATTTTCTACATTTATAATAATTGAGTTAAATTAGAAGATGTTGCAGCACATCCCCACCACAAAGCATTACAGATATGATCTCGCTTTTGTTTCATAGCTGGGTTTATTAAAGATGTCTTTAGTCCATGGAGCTAAAAAAGTTCAACTGAACTTATATGTGTGTTAATATTCAATCATTTTTCTTGATGTGATTTATAGAATTTGTAATCTAAATAGATTACTTTTATCAACAAAATGTTATATACTGTATGTTATATTTAGTCATTATTGTCCTGAAGCAATTTCTTGCTTTTTTCAGCTTATCTCCACATTTGTATTTGTACAACAATGTCTTTTTTAGACTGTAGCTGTCATTTGTAATCTGGAGGCACAGGCATAAAAAATTACTTTTAGTGGTACAGCAGCAGATGTAGAGATGACTCACAATGGATCCTGATCCTCTCATGAAAATTACCTCTAAATATACAAACCTTACATGGCTCTAAAGAAAGCAACATTTTATTAAATATTACATTTTAGATTTATTTCATTCTTAACTTTGATAGCTTATTATAAGGGTTAAATCTTTGATGATTCCAAGACAGATTTGCTGGTTGTGCTGTGTGTGTTTTATAGTTTGGGACAAACCAAAAGGACACATTTTTCCTCCAACAAACCAACTTTGCAGGCTGAAGATAATAAACCTCAACAGACATGGAGCAGAACTGGACAGTAACTTCCAAATTAAATGCTACAGGGTACAACACGTCATATCCACTCCATCACATGCTAAAGTTTGATCAGTGGTTCCTGATGAAGAATTAACATTATCCAAAACCTGTACAAGCCATACCATGTTCGCTAAACATATTGAAGCCAAGTTAAGAACTGACAGTATGTAAGACACAGAACATGTGGACAAACAAAAATAATGTTATTTATTCTCCATCCAAATCTTGCAAAGTTACATTCATTCTGAAACAGAGCCAACATTATTTTTAGTGATGCAAAACACATGCAGTTGTATACATTCTGTATCACCTCTAATTTATTCTAACTTGTTGCAGACATAAAATATGCAATTACATTAGATTTGCAGTTGCCCACCACATGTACATTTATACAGTTTTGATAATTTACTTGGACAGTAAATTAATCTTGCATTCACGGTTAATGGATGATTCTATCAAAAGGCAGTTCAGTATAAAACACTACAGTGCCTTTCATTTCTTGTAATCCTAAAATCATGTATAAAGGGTAAATTATTGTTTGGATGATGCTAAAATTTCAGTGAGGCAGAAATAATCATTGTGTAAAACTGAGCCAAACCCCAGAGCAATGACTCTCATCTAAGACTGGATATACTTCTGGGCCTGAATATGCAGACCAGCATTAAGCTTGGCTGTAGCAGTTTGGATCATATGATGTCAAACAGTCATACAAATTGACTTTTCAGTCAGCAGACACATCAGTGGGATTAATTAGAGCTTGTTATTTTTATCTGTGACAGAAACGCCAAACATTTGTATGAAGCATTTATGTTCACATTCTCAGATCTAATCTATAATATATAAAGAAACTATAAAGAGCATCATGCCTAACTTAACATGCAGTCTTGAAAAGTGCTTTTTTTTTATCTTTCAACCCTTATTTAACCCAAAAAATCCCATTGAGATTAAAAACCTCTTTTTAAAGAGAATTCTGGCCAAGAGGCGACTTTGGACATTAGCACTTTGATACAGGGTTTATTTTAGAACTGACTGTCTTTAAAAAAAAATGTTTAAGTGCTAATGTCATTGCATCCTCATTTACTTCATTACTGTGGATGTTATGTGAGCAAATTGCTAGATCTGACATGTTTTATGCAATATTGTAAATTCATTAATATACACGTTTCTATTCAAATAAAAAAGTGAAACAAATGAAAAAAAATGAATTTATTCTATGTGATGTTTATTATAGGTTATCTTAATTCGTGAACAGTTTATAACAGTTGATAAAAACCACGCGACATAAATAACCAATTAGATTTATGACTGAGCTCAGCTCGCCAATGGGATGTCTTAGAAGGCGGGACTTCCTGTCTGGATGTCATATGACCAAATTGGAATCGTATGGTGTGAGATTTCCTGTTGTTAGAGCTACAGTTTCACACGAACACCATGTTCAGATGAAACCCCTTCGTCAGTCACGGAATAATAGGTTTGTTGTCACCAACTCTTCTTTAAATTACTTTGTTATTTCTAGCTTATATCGGCCGCGTATGTGGTTGTTTTTCCTGTGTTATTACAGTTGTGACTAGAGTGACTCATCGTGTTTGTAAAGGAAAAAGCTAGAAGTTTCACTAGCAAATAGTTCTTAAAGCTCTTTCTCCTTATTAGAGAGTAACATAAATACATATAAGAGGAGTTAGAGGTACAGTTATTAAAACTGTATCTGTTAGAACAAAAAATTGTTTTGTTAAATAAATGCGACTTAACCATAGACTGTATATAAAATAGACTTAATTAAGATTGGAGTGGTTTAGCTAATCTCATCTGTTATGTGAAGATGTTAACATGCATCAGTCTTTGTTGAAAGAAGTTATATTTTATTGCAGGAGATCCGTACATCATGCATGTATCAGCTGGAGCTTCCACCTTCACCTGAAGCCCCTCAAACACCATGTCTCTTGAGCAGCAGACCAGCCCTTTACCTCAGCCCAGCGCTGAGTATTTCTCATGGGACTTTCGCCTCCAGCTTATTGTTCTGGGGTTTGGCTTCTACACAGCTATATTCCTCCTCTCCCACCTCCTATCCACGGTATTGAGCCGCACATACAACTCTCTACTTGCCAAAGAGAAGGTTTTCTGGAACCTTGCAGCCACCCGGGCAGTGTTTGGCATCCAGAGTACTGCGGCAGGACTGCAGACCCTGACTGCCGACTCTGCTTTAAGCAGAGACAAAGTGAGAGGCCAAGAGAACTGGTCATGGTTTCATGTGCTCACGGCTACGGGCTTTTTTGTATTTGAGAATGTAACACTTCATGCTTCCAATGTGGCGTTTCGGTCCTTTGACCTCCCTCTGGCGACGCACCACTTCTTTGCCCTGTCTGGATTTGCAGGGGCCGTTGTGTGTGATTCTCAGGGCCACTTCCTGGCGATGGTGACACTCTTGCTGGAGATGAGCACACCGTTCACCTGTATATCCTGGATGTTACTGAAGGTCCTGTTTATTTTCTACAATCACCTCTGTATAAGTATTAATATGTAGATTCCAACATCTCAGATGTACTTTATCCTTTTGTTGTTAAAGTTTTGAAATTACCAGAAGCATCCTACAGTTTCAGTTCCTCCTAGATCTTGTGTATTGTTTGACTGTAAAGCAAAAAGGTTTTGTATTCCAAGAAAGAGGAAGTTCTGTTTTTAAAGACACTTTTGCCATATGTAGACATTTTCAAATTGAAGGTTTTACTTGTGCAAACTTGCTCACATCTCCATATTTGTCTCTTTGTCGGTTCCTACAGGCTGGCTGGGCAAGCTCTTTTTTCTGGAAAGCCAACCAGTGGGTGATGATCCACATGTTCCACTGTCGCATGGTGCTCACGTATTACATGTGGTGGATAACAGCAACACACTGGGGAGAGATCAACGCTCACATAGCCCTGCCGCAACGTATTCTCTTCTTTTCTGGTCTCGCCTTGCTCACAGTTATCATCAATCCCATTTGGACGCACAAGAAGACCATGCAGCTGCTAAATCCTGTGGACTGGAACTTTGGTAACAAACCGGGCCCACCAAATGGCACCGCAGAGGGTCAGAGTGGGGTTTCTGTGAAACCACATGCCAACTGAAGAGCATTTAAGAGACTATTCCTTATTTGGGTCTTCATTTTTCAAGGAAAATTTGATGAGGGTGAAATGATGTCTGTTTTGTTCTACTTTTATTGCCCCATGAAAATGGAACCCAAGCACTTGTTTCCTGGTTTTGTTGGGATTGTCTGATGGCATCATGGTACGGGTTGCTACAGTGTCTTCTATCAGATATTATTTTCACACATTTTATATTATTTTTGGTTGTAGAATGAGATTTAGCTATTTGCATCAACTCTAAAGAAAAAAGTATTTATTCAAAATAAACGTATGAATTGTTATAGGAAAAAGTCAAATTTCACAAAATCGAAATTTTGATCTGTTGGGTAAAAAGCTTCTAGTCTGTTGCTATAGATTGTCAAGGTTGATCAGTTTATTACAATAAGTCTGTGTTTGATATAAGACTGGACAGATGTTTCCTTGTCAAGTAGGACAAGAATGCTGCCTTTGTCATTCGCAACATGGCCAGAAAATTTAATTAAGTTTTAGGAATGAGCCTTTTTCTTTAGATCTGTTTGATACTAATTGAAGAGATCACTTCATTCGTGGTGGTTTTGAACTTTTAAGTTTCACACAGCAAAGAGAGAAAGATATTTTAGCTGTTGAACAGAATCTTCATTATTGTTGAAAGAAGGGTCAGGGATTGTCCCCTTCACAAAGGCTTTATTGTCCAAAATGGAGATGTGACGTGATGAAACTGAAACTGTATTCACAGAAAACAAAGTTGCATTTGAACTACTTTTTTTTTTTTTTCCAGTATTGTAAGCAAAGCGATTTAAACGGGAGCAGCTATTCTGACGTAGTGCTTTAGATTTAAATGTTTCATTCATAAAATTCTGTAAGATGTGTGATTTTGGACACAACAGCTACGTAATTTGGAAGTGACCTATCTCACATCTGGCACATGTGACGCATGCACTTTGTGTTTGACCTCTCTGCAAACATTTGTTCTTTTTTTTGCAATCTTGTCTTTATCGTGGTGTAATAGTATCTTACTAACTCTGCTAATGTTTTCTTATGTTCTGTGCTTAAATTGAACAACTGCAAACTGATTTACCAAGTTTTTCCTGGAAAACATGATCCAACAATCCAAAAACTCCAGCAGGTATAGAATATCATTATTATTGTTTATATTATTTGTGGGACATTTGGCTTCCTGCTGTGCTAAATAGGATTTTGTATTATTGACTTAACTTTGCCGAGTCGCATCAGCCAGCTCCATTGTCTAGATGATTATTGACCTACATGAATTTCATCTGCATTTCTTCAACATGAACAAATGTTTCCAATGTAAATTTTACAAAAGGAAATTAAAAACTTGCTTTGGATGGTTTAACATTTTTACCTCACTTTAACTTAAATTATTTTAGAAATTCCTTTATGAGGTAAGATTGGACTTGTCATTATACAAATATAGCCTAAACTTAGTTAGTTTTGTTGGTTTTACTTTAGCAAAAGATTAAACGTGTATGTGTTTACATGCTGAGAACTGCATTCAACATCCAAAATATTTTTTTTTTCTCTTTTTAGGCTCATCTTAATTTCTCAAATTTACTTCTCCATCTTCTCTTGCCTCCACCTTCCTGCCTGTAACCAGAAGTCGCTCACAGCCTAAACGTTAAAGATGTGTCAAATCCTAAAATTTTACCAGCAAGAAAGTCTAATTTGCTTCATGCCTGTCACCTCATCTCTCATTGTTTATCCTCACTTTCTTATCTTTTTTTATGATAAAAAGAACTAAGACATAAGAATGAGCAATGGGACAATTAAACTGTATCCAATGGTCTTGCGTGTACTTCAAATTTAAGACTGTTAAAATCTGCCTCTAGGTGTCAGTATTGGATTAATTAATCCTTTCATACTGTACATCCACATCTCCATCAACACTTATTTTCCACACTATATTATTACATCTATACAATATTTGTGAGGCAAGTTTAGCAGAACATTTCTGACATAATGGGAACAAAATCATTTGACTTTATTATTACCCTGCATATAGTTAGTTTAGTTAAATACAAAGTTATTTTCTACACATTCAGAGCCGCCTCAGAAGTCACGTGGACAGTTTGGTGTAACTCCTGTTACATCCTACCGGGAAGACGCTGGATTTTTGAATGACGTTCCATTCAGCCAATCACCTCTCGCGCTGATCAACGTGTTGACCAATCAGCTTCTGAAAGGAGGTAGAGCGTTTTCCATGGATGGAGTCTGCTTACATCGAAGGGAGCCAAGTTAAACGAAGGGCGAGAAGTGAATGTATTTTGATTAGTTGAAAGTCATGTTGAAGTCGGAAACGTTTTAAGTTAAACACTTACACGGTGTTGTTGGCTAAATATACCGCAATTATTTTATGGGAATGACATAACATGGTGAGTTAAGATGCATTTTCCAAGTTTCTTACAAACTTTAAGTAACTATTGTTGAATGCTGTACGTTGAAGTGAGTTTTCAAATCGAGTTATAAATTAAATACAAAACGTGAGGTTTTGTTTAAGACATATAGAGTTAGGAGGACTTTTTTAAAATTGCTTTTTGAGCAGTGTATTGAGAGATGGTTGTAACGTGGCGCCTTAGTTAACATTGTAATGTTGCCAATACTGTCTGCGTCCAGCTAGAAAACACAAATGCTCAAATAATCCAAAAGTTTGTCTACACATACACTGTTAGTTATGTGTATATGTGTTTTAACTTTACGAAAAATCTTTACAAAACGTGTTGTGCTGTCTTTAATTAATAACACAATTAATCAAAGCTATCACTTGTCAAATAATATTATGAAAATCATGTTTTCATGTAATATTTTAAAAAAGATAAGCAATTTCTTTGTGGATGCAGTTGAGCCTGCAAAGATTGTAGCATTAATTATATTTATATATAAACTATTAAAGTTAAGCAAACTGCTGCAAGATGAAAAAATATCTGATTCCATATAGAAATTAACCTCAAAATCATTAAGTCACTGAGCTGCTGCTCAACTCCAAATTCAAGTAGTCATGCATAGCATTCCTCAGTGAAAGCACTGCACAGCTTCAGTCAACTGGAAGATCAGTCTTAACAGGTTATAAAACATTTAATTCAACTGTTTCCCTTAAAAGTCTTGTTTCTGTGGCTTCAGGAAATTGTTAGGCTTTTGTAAACCCACAAACGATGGCTTATATACAAAGAGTTCTTTAAACTTGAATTGTATTGTCTAGTGCCATGCATGTCCAGTTCATTGTGTCTGTACAATGGTGAGTTGCAACACTTGGATGGTCACACACACGTGCATGTACACAGAAGCCTGCTGGTAATTTGTTTAACAAATATGCAGGGTATCCTGGCTGCAAATACAGATGCTTAATGCCTCCCTCTGCTGTAATAACCCCCAAAGAAGCCCGTCTATAGAGCACGGGCCATTTAGTAGATGCTCAAATTCACTGCAGTTGCTCATTGTAAGCCCTCATACAGATTATTTAGTTATTTGTGTGACTAATTCGGCTGTATTTCTTACATAGATGTGTTTGTTCAGTTTCTTCTCCGGTATTTCATCGTGAGTTTGAAAACATGGTATAATCAGCCAGAATAGTATTCTTGGCTGCGATTGTTATACTTTCTGAAAGCAGATGTATTTCACTGGAGGAACACCAGGGATTGTTAATTGATAAAGTAAACGTGACCGGGAAAAAACTCTACTTTGGCTATTGTGATTCATGAAAAAGCTGTCTGTTTAGCATGACCAAAATTAGATGCTAGAGCACATTGCAACTTGGCATACCAGTCATTTTTGGAAAAGCTGTCACGGAGTCCTTCTCCACCCACCACTTGACCAATGCTCCACCGAGGCAGGACGAGGATTTGCAAAATAGTTCAGCAACAGCTGGGAAAGAAAAATCCCACAGCTCTTCTGCAGGTGTATGTGAGAACTCGCATACCACACACTGTTTGGCAGCTGGGAATGCATTTAGAGCCAGAACTTTAAAAAAAGGTAACAATACAACTCCACATGTTAAGGTATGTATCACAATATCATCAAAAAATGTACTTTAAAAATGCAAATAACAGTTTTAGCACCATATTGTGCTGGGCTGTTTTTTAATGAGAGTATAAATTAAACCCATGGTCCACAGCAGTCTTTGTTCCAGATCCTTCCTCCACCCCTTTTCATTGTGATCGTAAAGACAGATACTCTTAAAACTTACATTTTCTAATTAATGTGACTGTGTTGCTCCATTCAAAATTAAATTCCTTCACATCTAGTCAGTCAACAACAACCACTTGGAGTAGCACTTATCCACTGCTTACTGCACGCAGAATAGTGTGGTATAATGTTCAGGGAAGTGTTGGGCTCTTGAAGCTTTAGTGTAGCTCACTGGGTGGATGGGGAACAGTTTGGAGTGACTGCCAAGATGCCCTCTGCTTTCAGAGTGTTAGCATTTCATTCTGTATACTGATTTCTAAAGCCGTGTTAGTAATTTGTCAATAAGTTCCAGCCACAATTAAATAAACAACATTAAAAACTATTGATGTTGTAGAGCTGATAATATAAAAATCATGTCAGCCACAGGCTTATTGTAGCTCCTGTAATGTAATGGTGCCCCTTTGCTAGCTTAGCATCAAACACTTTCCGTGCAGAAATGTTTCTTCTGTAGCTCAGATGTTAGCAAACGAGTTCAATTGATCCCTCATCTGAAATTACATAACCAGCCCCGGGGGGGCTTTTTATTGAAGTAAATGTCCTACAATCCACAATTAAAACTTGTAGCTGATGGAGAATGCCAGACTTATCATCTGTTCCTTCAACTTCTCAGAAGGAAAGAATGTTTAAAGAGTCAGCTCTTTCGTCTGCTTGTAAGCTTCCTCCACCCAGTTTGAGGTCAGGGTGGGTGGCGCACAGTAATGTGGTGTGTTGTCAAGGGTTTTTTTTTTTTTTAATGAGATGCTGTGAATGAGATAAGCGATGTCATGTCTAAACCAACCATGGGATTTTAATTCAGGACCTGTTTGTTTAAATAAAAATTTAAAAAAAGAAAACGCAAAGAATAATAAAGATTTGACAATGAAGTAATCCTCTCTTATTTTGAAAGAGACTATACAAACCACAAGTACAAGTTGTTGAAGTTTAATCACGCAGAAGATAGGAAAGATTTCACTTTTTGCTATGCTGCAGGGCAATATCTTGTCTTCCTCTCAAATATATTACCATGTATTGTTAAGCCTGTTCATCCACTCTTAGAAGGCCTGAAATCTCTTTTCGGGCGAGGTCTGATTACTGTAATCCTGGCAGAAGGACACACTGCCAAATAAAACGGCCACCTAAAGTGCTGCAAATCCAAAGACGGACCCTCACAGCAACAACAAGTCTTCCTCTCTCACAACCCCACGTTGTGCTCCAAGCTTTTGTTTAAGACTTGCAGCTTGTGTGCAGAATGCCACTTGTCAGTAAAGTGCACCAGCCAGGGCATTTAATGCTGAATGGGTCTCAGCATAACACACAATGCTGACCTGACAGATGTCTGGCTGTGGCTTTTTAAAACACATGTTGAAAACTGGAGTAATTACAAGACAACTATCATTTAAAGCAAGGAGAACACACTTTTCTCTCCTAGTTTTTAGGTTATTTTGGAACTTGGTGTTGCTGAAAAACACATAAAATTGCAATAAAACCTTTTGAGATGAAAATATCAGTAGCACATTTGTATACTTTCTGTCCATCCTTCGCTCAGACTGTTTAACAGTTGTCCATTCAACTTTCACACAACAAAATACGTTGACAGTATTTTTGCTACCTACTTATTCAATGTCCTTTAACATGTGTATGTTATTAAGAACACACAAGTGAACAAATTGTATACGTTAAACCAACAAGCCAGGGGATTTTTTCTGTCTGTATTAACATGGCTCAGCCTGCTGTGCATGTAATGACATGCTTGGCCTTTCATCAAGAGTGTGGATGACTAAAACCTTTCAAGCGTCTTTCTCTTACTCTTCAGTCATTGCACTAAAATTGCACTGTACTACAGTACCTTTATAATTAAACGCGCTAAACAGATAAGCTGAGTAATTATAAATTAATTATGGGGACTGTTGTTGGCCTCTTGATAAGGGTGTGTAAGCCAGACTAGTTAAACACTTTATATGTTACAATACAACAGTGCTGACAGGTCAGGGACACATAAGTACAGGCTGAACCACATTTGAGTTCATACCACACCGCAAGAGGTGCAAAATGTCATTTGTGGAAAGGTGCATTAAGTTTTCTGAAGCGCTGTAATAACAGTTTTTTTCAATCAGTGTATTCTAACATAGAGAAAAGTCACCTTTTGAATCTCCTGGTCAGGAAAGACTGTTATCTCCTGCTCCAAAACCTGCAGCTTGCTTCTTTTCATACACACACATATCACTTTTCCCAGTGTTGCAGGATGTGTCCCGAGGATGTCTTCATCAGCTGTACTCCAACAGTGTATCCAATCCTGTCTGACTATTTGAATTCTTCTCCATTGTGAAGTCTAAAATCTCCTCAGGCAATGTATACCCTACCTGTCTCTGTTAGCGCTAGCATTATCTGCTGTACTGGATCCACCAAACACTAGCCCAGTATGTTCAAATCATCTGTTCTGGCATTTTGCCCACTGGAGTAGGACAAAGGACAAAGAGACAGAGGATTTCACATTATTTATAGACAAAACAAGCTTTTAGTCTGGGAGAGCTGTTGTTCTTGCTTGCTTGTGTGGATTAGTCTTAGAAATAAACCAACTGTGAACATGTGTTGTGGCTTGTATCGAACCAAGATTGTGAGGGTAGATCATAAGGGCATATATTCCTCAACAGCGCCTGCTTCATGCTGCAGCTTGTTGTCAGAGCTCAGTCATCTGTTTGTGAGGATATTTACAAGATAAAACATCTGGAAATAGATTTTATTTTACATACACAGTTGACAGAAACCTTCACCTGTGGATACAAAACTGTACATCAGCAAACAATGTCTGAGCTGCTGAGGAATGCGATGTCTCTCATGCCCATGCAGGTCCAAAGGTCTCCCCTGCCTCAGCATGTTAATGACATTTCTCTGGGCCTAAATGAATGGTTGCTACTCTGAATAAATGTGCTACAGAGCCTTTTTTTTTAGTCTGTCAGTCAAAATTCAGATCTCAGAGAAACTCATAGATAAAATCAAATATTAATGCTTTTGATTCACAGCAACATATATTTATAATGTGACTCTTTATAATCCATCTTAATCATTGTTTTTTTTTCTTTCAAGGCTTAATAAAAATGTAGTGATTAGACAAATAAGCATAGCTAAAACAAAATAGGCTTGTGTTCAAATGAAGACATGACTTTTGATGAATAAATAGGTTTTAAGACTTCCAGTAAATGTGCTCATGGATGTAAAGAGAATCTAAGATGCAAGGAAGAGCCTTGATTATTTTAGGTATGTAATCCTCACACTCCATGTTTAGATATCATTCACTTCAAACACAAGTAGGGAAGCGTGTTTACACCCTTGCATTTACAAATGGTCACATTACCACATGACAGTTTACTTGCACACATGCCATTGTTAACGTTGCCTTGGAGCATGTTAAGAGTGTTTTTTGTTTTCATTCACTCCTCTATTTGTCTGCATTAGGTTTGCTTCATATTCTGTTGTTGACACAAAAGGTACCAGACTGTGACCACTTGCCATGTCCTTTTCTTTGTGCCTCTTCTATTTTATAGAGCTTTGGTCAACATATTATTTGTATTTATACAAATAATATGTATCAAATATGCCTAATTTATGATATATGGTAACTTCTGTTTCCAAAATTAGCATGGAAATGTGTTGTGTGTCAAGCTGAATATAACGTTCTCCTATTTTTGTCTTTTTTTGTAGGAATGTGGCTGCTGTAGTTGATCCCCTGCATACTGCTGTGTGTAGAAGTTGTTCATGAGAAGAACTGCAAGCATGGACACAGAAGACTTTCCTCCCCCACCCCCTGAAAGTAAAACCAACTAAATCTTTTCTGACATGCATATAATGTGCAACTACATTTATGTCACATTGCTGAAATGTGGCTGGTTACCCCAGTTGGTTAGAGCGTGGCGCTAATAACTTTTTTTTGCAGGTT
>JBAMHX010000022.1:7697990-7719215 GCA_037177515.1 Pseudomugil tenellus
CTGCAAGCATGGACACAGAAGACTTTCCTCCCCCACCCCCTGAAAGTAAAACCAACTAAATCTTTTCTGACATGCATGCATATATTATGTCACATTGCTGAAATGTGGCTGGTTACCCCAGTTGGTTAGAGCGTGGCGCTAATAACTTTTTTTTGCAGGTTTGATTCCCATATGGACCATAGAGATGCATTAAGTCATACCACGGTTTGGTTAATTAGTACTAGGAAAGTTGCTGACTGAAAGAGTAAACAACAGATTCCTCTCCTCCACTTCTGTGGAGTGTGTGGGCAGAGGAATGAAAGGAATACAGAGGATAAAATGTGCTGCACCACAGTGAAAACCAGACAATATCCCTCAGTTTGAGACTGAATACTACTGTAGAAACACACACGGACTCACACATCGCCTCTGGGGACAGAGGCAGACCAGCGAAATGCTTCGTCTCCAGCTGGCCAGTGTCTTGCTTTGTTGCCAGGGGGATGCAGGAGGGGATCGTAACCCGGTGACTCATTTGAGCATTATGTAGCACAGTGAAGATAAGTCCCTAGAACAGAATCCATATTGTCATTATGAATTGACAATGGATACCCCTTCTAGTCAGCATGTGAGATTTACATGTATGTTTTACTAGCATCCTGTATTTTGGATTCTTTCAAGGCAGGAAATTCGCAGAGTCCTCATTTCCAGTTGTTGGAATATTGAACAAAATTAAATAATAAAGAGTATTCTCGGATGAACAGGGATGTTAGAAATGTGTTTGCCTTCTGGGGTCACGATGCAGCTTAATTCTTGTCCGTCACCTTCTCCACACATAGCTGTGGATGTATTATTAAATGGCGAACCAGCTGACATTCACAGACTAAAAAAGTCCGATCAAATCATGACCTTCTCATTCTGGTTCATCGTTCCCGGCTCTGTTTATATGATTATGGATCCGTCTGTCCCGGAATTGCATAGAGCAGAAGCAAGCTCTATCCATGTTTTATCACTCTGTCTCACGCTATTTGTTAGTACACAGATGGAAAAAAGAGAGATAACATCTCAGTTTCCAGGCTTGCACTTTGCTCCTCTTTTCTCTTGCACCATCAGTCACGGATTCAGATGTATGTGGGGTCACAAAACTGACCTGGAACATTAGTCACAGACCATTTTCTCACACTGTGGTGAGCGGGAACAACTACCTGTCATAGCCTGAGGGAGTCACACTGGTGATTTAAAACTGTGTGCATGACCACGAGGTACTTCAAAGTCATCACGTTTCCGACCGTAGGTTTCTTTCTGATTAGATTTGCTCGGTCACTATCAGCTGAACGCAGTGGCTTGTTGCAACACAACTCTTATGAGTTGGAGTTTAGGTTTTTATAGCATATAGAACACGAGTCAGGTTAGAAAAAACTGCCGAAACCCGGGATTGAACCAGAGACCTTCAGATCTTCAGTCTAACGCTCTCCCAACTGAGCTATTTCGGCATGGATAGGAGTACCAGGGAAGCCAAAAACGGCGTGGGAATGCGGAATTTCTCTGGTGTCTTTAGGGACACAGTCAAGATATTAATTATTGATTAGATTTTAGACTCCATGTTAATTTACTCAAGCTGTACAACCGTTGAGTGTGAAGAATCTGTGGAATTTGTGAGCGACAAGTAAAGGACACCTAATAAGATGGCTCTGTTGATTTTAAGCAGTGAATAATCCTTTGCCTTCTCCACTCGAGACTTTTATCTTTCTCTACAACCCTGAATAAAACCCAATTCCTTGTCTTTAAACATCCTGTGCCAGAACAGAAGAAGCCTTTTTGTTTAAAAGTTGAGACTGTACCGATTTCAGCTTTTTATTTACCAAAACTTCCCAGATTCAAACCAACATTTTATTCATGTCATCAGAAATATTGCATAGGCTCAGGCTGTGCTTCTCACTGAAGGGAGTAGCAGCTCGCTTTCCTCCTGGCCTAATTGCAGAGTGGAAACTGGAAAGATATTTGTTGTTCCCTTCCTGTCTACTTCCAAGCGAGTGCTCGAACCTGAATGTGATGACTTTGAAGGCTCGTGTTGTCCTGGCCCAGTTTGGGTTTGCCATACAGCTGGCATCTTTTTGTGATAACCCTTGGAGTGAAATTTTCTGTAAGAAAACACTGCTTTAGCAGATCCCACGCTCAGCAAACCAGCTCATCTTTAATCTCATGTTGTTATGAAAGCAGCATATAAAACATTATATTAAAATCTGCTGAAATGTAGCAAAATATGTGGATCAGTATAACTTGAGATTGTATTACATTTTTGGGATTAACTACTTTTTTTTGTACCTCTTAGGACATGATACAAACATAGAAATTAATGATATAGATCTAATATTTTCTTAATGAGTATAGAATCTAATCTTTTAAACCTCTGAAACCTCTGTGCAGTATTGGCAGACGGTGTCCCATGTACAGATGAAGACGAAGGAGAAGCCTTTGACTTTGATGACAGCGGTGACGACTTACCTGAAGCACCTCCAGCTCCCCAAGCTATTATCAGCAAGGATCAAAGCCAGGACGGCTTCGTGACCAGTCACGCACCGTTAGACCCCCCAGCACTTTCCTCCACTGCTCCATCATCTGTGGATGCAACAGTTACCACGAGCAGATCCTCCTCAAGTGGTGCCACAGCAGAAGCAGAGGGGACATCTGTCGCTGAGGCGACTAATGACGGGGAAAAAGATTTACCACCACCTCCATCTCCACCCCTTCCTCTTGATGATGACATGCAAACAAAGCCCCAAACTACAGGTTTGTAAAGCAAAGTGTTGACTTTTCACTGCTGCCACAACTCTGTGTTTTCAGGCTCATTTTAGCTAGAGCAGATTTTCTAAGCACTAATATTGTGCCTAGAATGTGGTAAACTTAAAAATAAAAGCCTCAAATTAACCACAGTAGGTGTGTTTTGGCAGTAATTTAAAAAAAATCTTCACATTCTTTTGGCAATGTGTTTACATTATCTGGCTCCAGTCCAGCCCTTCGGCTCAGGCTAAAGTTAGGCAGTAAAGAAGAAGAGCTGTCTTCCTCATGACGCCTTGTATCTCTCGCTTCCTGGCACTGGACATTGTCTGGTTTTTATCACTGAAAGTCATGACAGGCAGGTTTAACCGCTGCTTATTCCCACTTGCTCATTCTGAAGCGTGCTGTGTTCAAGCTGCTGCCCGCAATAAATGGAAACCTAACATTTGCTTGTTATTAGCATTATGTTTTGTTGTTTGTGTTCTCATGCATTACCTTTCTACCTTGAAATATTTGCCAGCTTAAAATAACTCACAGAAAAAAATGATATTTCATGAAAGTAGTTATAAACAGTTTACAAAACTGTAATCCTGAATAAGTAAGACTTCTTATTGCAAAATAATGTTTATACTATATTTGAAAATTACGTCTTATTTTTGGAAAATCAGAGCAAATAAAATTAAACTTAAGGAAAAACTTTTTTCTATTCTGTCTGCAGCTGTCTATAAAAGATCAGATTAACTTATATTTTATTGCATTTACCCTAGAATTTTTCTATTGTTTAGATAATCTGTAAATGCAACTGTGTAAATCAGCTGTATCCTCTTTTCCTTACCAGACGACCCCCACCCTCCACAGGCCATTCCAAGTACCTCCTCCCCAGGCAAAGTGAACCCCTACTCTGTGATTGATATCACTCCTGTCCAACACTCACAGCCCGAGCACCATCATGGACCCTCCTCTTCCACTTCCTCTCTAAGTGAGCCAAAAGAACAAGAGGGAGAAATCCAGGATATTTACACAGGTTCTGGTGGTATCACCTCAGGATACTCTGTGCCAGTGCCATGTGGCTATGCCACCCCCTCGGGTGTACCTCTCATCACACCAGCCTACACCACTCCTGTCATCATTCGACATCTCTCCATGGATGAAGATGGTAAAGTAAAGCCCGAGCTGGGAAAACCTTCTCTTTCAGTAACAGTTCATGTAATATTTATGATTTCTGAAAAGTCAGATCAAACAAACTTTTCAAACAAAGTTTTCCTGTTTCACTACACTGAAACTTGGAGATACAAGGATTTGACACATAAAGCTGTCGCTGCTGCTTCCCTTTCTTCTGTCTCTTTTTTTTCCTAAAGCCTTGCTGCAAGGAAACAGGAACTAAATATAGCCCTCCCCAAACATCTGTGTTGGCTGTGAGGCTTTTCCGGTTTCCCTAAAATCTTGCAGTAGCAGAGTCCAACCCTGAGGATTGGCAGGCTCAGCTGCCTAATTGCACCGTTATTATCTAGCAAAGGTCACACTATGTTGAAATACTCTTATTTTTATGGCAGTAAAAGTCTCTGAGCTGTTTAGGCTAAAAGATATTTACATTTGTTAAGTTCATTCAGACACAGAGCTAAAATTATGACCTTGTTCTGACATGTAAATTTTTTTATGGGTGGGGTGCAAGAGGAATTATAAATTGAAGCAAGACAATTTATTTTAATATATGCACATTTTGATTTTCATTCAATTTATTTTAAATGATGCTGATGAAGTCGTCAGTGACACCCAGTGGCACAAAAAAAGCTTCAGTCGAAATGGTGTTCCCTTTTGGAAAAATTAACATTTATTTAATTACTTGGAATTTTTCTAAATTCTCTGACTCGTGTTAGGTTTTTTGCACCCAGAGCTTAAAACACAGATGCTTGCAACAAAAATGTTGCTTTCTAACTTGTTTAATATTTCTTTTTTCTCTCCTTTAGTGACAGTCGTAGGAACTAGCAACATCTCTGCTGACAGGTGAGACTATTTAAACATTTATTGTCCCTTTTTTTTTTTTTTTAAAGAAGGGTATACAAAGATTACTCCCTTTTTTTCATATTAAAAGTATTTTTTAGTAAATATAGTTTTTAATAAATACTATACATTAGGGGTGTAACAATTCATCTAGTACATCAATAATAAAAATAATTATTATAATAATAGGCTGAACAGGACAGCCCGGGGGAACGAACCCCGGCGGGCCCAGGCCGGTAATCGTGGACCTTTGCTGGGCGCCCAGGGCACCCAGAGCAGGCAGGGCAAAGGGCCCAAGGCCCCAAAAACCCGGAGGCTACCCCCACCCCAATCCTTTACGATACCATCCGTGGGGGCGGATG
The DNA here is from genome assembly GCA_037177515.1 of Pseudomugil tenellus. Taxonomy (NCBI): domain Eukaryota; kingdom Metazoa; phylum Chordata; class Actinopteri; order Atheriniformes; family Pseudomugilidae; genus Pseudomugil; species Pseudomugil tenellus. The sequence goes on from JBAMHX010000022.1 coordinate 7,703,108, forward strand.
GTATTGTTCCAAATAAACCAGTATCGTTGATGAATCGTATCGGCAGCCACAAATCATAATATGAAACGAATTGTCATTGAAATGAATTGTTACACCCCTACTATACATACATGGTCCAGCACCTCACTGTTAGTATAAGTAGATTTATTTGTTTCTTTGCCTAAGAAAGAAGAAATGATCGGTTGGTGTAAGAATACTTGTTTGTTTTGATGTTTTCAAGTGTTTTCAGTGAAGAGTATCCAGCTATTACAGAGGAAGATGCTTTGGCTAAGTGGGCATCTGATCCTGCCAACACTGCATGGATGGAAAGTAAGGAATGATCACAAGTGTTAAGTAGAAATACTACAATATTGCTGTTATTTCAGTTCATTTTACTTGTTTGTACTCACACAGTGCCAGCTTTCAGTGTGCCATTATCCTTTTCTTTTCCTTTTCGATCGTCTTTTGACACAACTGAATTCTCAGGCACTTCCTTCCCTGTTCTTTTGAGGAAGTGTGTCATTGTATCTGCTTTTCTTTTAAATCTCGCTTACATCCTGATTGCTGTGTGTGTTGCCCAGCACTGTAATGTGTTTAACGTTGCACGTTTTTCCTACGCGCTTCAGATCCAGATGAGGTGATCTACGATGATGTGCCTAGAGAAAACTCTGACTCTAACACAGGTTTGTAGTCTTTCATTGTAAAAATTTTCCAAATTCAGCATAAACTTCCTGTCTTTAATTTGAAGCCAGGCAGCACTGCTGTCTTTCGTTTTTAGATTTCTGAAGTGCTCCATTTTTTTAAAGGGTATTCAAAGTACTTCAGCTTATCATATAATGTAGTATATAACACCACACAGCCATGGAATCTCAAATTGATCTAATATCAGCACTTTCTTGACCTGGTCTCAGTAGAAAAAATGCACAGAAAGACCTTGCTTCAGAATATACTTGGAATTGCGTTTCTTATTGAGTATATTTTATGTGCATTTGCATCCTTCAGTAAAAGTTCAAGTTAATATTACTTACTTATGATTGGACAACCTAAAACACTTAGACTCGCCAATCTGGGATCTGTATATAGTATTGCTTAACACATTTTAATGTTTGCCCTCTCCATTCACACAGATCCAGATGAGATGATCTATGATGATGTGGAGTTTGGTGAGGAGGGTGGCTGCAATAGCTCACTTGACAATGGCTGGAGCTCCAGTGAGTTTGAAAGCTATGATGAGGCCAGTGACGGGGAAGGTCGTCCTGAGAACGGCCTTCCCCACGCCTTCATGAGAGGAAAACCACCCCAGAGGAAGACCCATGTGTGTATAACAATTACCATCCCATTTCCCTGCCTGGCTCCCCGCCAGTAACTAAAACCTGTTTCAGTATATTAAATAGTGATCGGCTCTTTTTTTTCAACCCTCCATATATCACTTATAAATTAGGGTATAATTGATAAATTACCACGATATGTTAGAAGATATAAATTTACTGTTTACTGTGACATTCAGGCTATTTATATGCTTGTTTTTGGTCCTTTAACATCTACAGAAATGAAAATTATTGTCGTGCTTTGCAGTCACTTCACTTCACAATATGATGTTTTGGTTGTGAAAATTTCTCTTCTCTTCATTCATTATGTGCTCCAACACTCTAAATGTGTCTAAACTTGATGTTTAGAAAATCACTTTGCACACCTACAAAAATAAAAGTTAAAAAGGGGTTTTATTCTAAATTTTGTGAATATTGTATGGAGCTGAAAAGCATTGACTTTAGTTAAATACAGTAGAGTATAAACTTGCTGAATTTGTTTTAAAAATCACACAAATATGATAAGCGATCCAACAAAAATGTCAGAAGATAATCTGAAATCAATAATATTTCAATAATTCAATGTCTGACTATTTATTAAGCTGAAAAATGAGCATTTTGTTATATTTCATTACCCCAAAAAGCAAAATGCATAATATTTTTCCCTCTGTACTTGACTAATTTAAAAATAAATATAAAATTTTGCTGGTACTGGGATCGTTTAACTCCCCTCAGCAAAAGGAAAATTTTGCAGAAGAATAATATCAGCAGTCTAATGACAAAGATGTCAAACGAGTTTGCTGGGACCCTGAGGTCCAAAACCATAACCAGTAACGCTTGCTTTGCTTTTGTTTAGCTCTCTCAAGATCTGACACGCTTGAAAGAACACTATGAGAAAAAGATGAAAGATCTTATGGCAAATACAGTGGGATCGGTAGAGCTGCATCAGCTAAAACAGAAACATGAGCAGAAGGTAAACTACCTGAGGCTCACCTCGTTTGTCTGTGCTAAAGTAGTCCCAACCCTTTTAGTCTGGCTAACTCCATTCTTGGCATTTTAGTCACTTACATGTACCTTCATCCCGCTGTGGTGCGGATGACTTGTGGTGGCGGTGGTGGTACTGGTGATGGGTTTGCAAACAGGTTGTTTGCATTACTGCTGCACTGACATATCTCACTTCATGTTCAGGCATTTGAGTTTGGAAAGATTAGAATATGAATTATTTTAACAAAAAGAGTGACACAGTGAACTGAGACACCACCAACAGAGTTCTTGTTGATTTCAACATAGCTGAGGTTGTTATTTCCAAATCTTTTCATATTAAAAACGAGTCATTTTATTTTAAAACATTGTTGATGTCACAGTTACTGTCTGACTTTGGTGAGCTCTCCTCTGTTGTCCCATAACACTGTTTCTAACACCATTCCTGTCCAAAGAAGCTCAGTCCAGTTGCCGTTTAGTCCTAACTTTAGAAAAAATAACATAATTTAATCATACACTAAATATACAATTATGAAAATATAACTTGTTTCTTTTTTTCCTCATCAAAGATGCAAAAGCTAGTGAAGGCAGCGAAGGAAGGGACTAAAGATGGTCTTGAGAAAACCAAAGCTGCAGTGAAGAAGGGACGATCATTCATCAAAACAAAATCATTTTGTCATGGTATGAAATCCTAGATAATACCTACCACCATCAATAATCCACACCATGCTTTTGGTTCTTCAGTTTATGTTGAGTCAACCTCAGTGTGACAGTTATTTTATCATCTGTTGTCGTTCCGTTTGCTCTGTCCTCTATCTTTTAGAAAGGAAGTCAGCCTTTCTTGAGGAATCTGAGCTATTTATTGAGGTGGACTGTTTTAATGTTGAGCCAGTTCTATGTGCAGCACCAGAAGGTCTCTCGCAGCAGCAGGTAACAAATGTGCCCTTTTTTTTCTTTTCTTTTTTTTGCATTTCATGTAACTTAAATGAAACCAAGCTACATGTATGAAGACAAATGACCAGCAGCTTTGTATTTTTTTTTCTAAAGCTTGTTAGAAGATGTATATTGGGGTCTATTTTGGAAAGTGAGAAGAACTATCTCGATGCACTCAAGAGAATATTAGAGGTATGCAAGTGCATCTGCCTAAAAAAGTTTTAATCCGTTTTGAAAAGATGTTTATTTCAGGTCATTGTGTTTGCTTTCTCAGCAATATGAAAAGCCCCTGTCCCAGATTGAGCCCAGATTGCTCAGTGACAGGAAACTGAAGATGACCTTTTATCGTGTGCGTGAGATCCTGCAGTGCCATTTCCTGTTCCAGATTGCACTGGCAAGCCGTGTGGCTGAGTGGGATGGCCTGGAAATGATCGGGGATGTTTTTGTGGCATCGGTAAGCAGAGATGATCATTTGAAATAAAACTGTATTATGCTAAACACAAACTGGGCATATAGTTAAAGTTGGGTGGAATTTGTCACCATTTATTGATCTTAAGAGGAAATGTGCATAAGATACACTCCTTGTCTTACAAACTTAGTTCATGCTGAAAGCATTTAGTTTTCATGCAGATACAGAGTGCCATTCTGTCTCTTATCAGTAGTTTTTAATAGTTTTCTCTTGAGCCTCCCTATCTATGTACAAAATGTTGAGCCAAATCAAGCCAAACTCATCTTCAGGAATGCAGATAGTGATTTAGATTTTTAAATCTAACAACCCCAAAATATTTGTAATATTACAGGAGTATCATAGTTGTTTTTACACACTTGTATATTTATTAGTTTTTATAAGTGGAGTACCTAAGTTTTACCTTTCTTTAATTTAAATTAAAACAAAACAGGAGAAAAAAACATATGTATGTCATAACTTAGAAAACCAGACACAGGTTATGTAGACAGTGTAAAATGGTATAAAAATAGCCATTATGTGTTGTTGTTTTTTTTCTGTATAACTGTGGAAGAATGCAACTAAAAAGATAAGAGCAAATACCAACAGGAGAATATGGCAGCAGATTTTTGCACCTTTTTTTTTTCATGGGCACCACCCACATGCTTAGCTGTGTTGCTTATTCCAGAGAAGCACAATTCCTGCAAGTTGTACCTCCTTTTAAAAGAGACTAATCAGGCTTTTTAATAATGCAGCACTATGCCCTGTGGTGTTATTAAAGAGAAATAATCAACCAAACACAAATTTACTTAATGAATTGCTGAATGAGTAAAAACTTCACTTCATGAGTTCTTCACATTGTCTTTGTAAAGAAATGTAGACATTTTCTCATGTAATGCCTCATCTGCAGCATCATATATGTAAATGTCTTCCAAAACAGCCATAAATACAGTAATGCTTCCTATCCAGACATACATATTAATCTGTTTTTGATAACAGTTTTCTAAGTCCATGGTGCTGGACGCCTACAGTGAGTATGTAAACAACTTCAGCAATGCAATGGCAATTGTAAGAAAGACCTGTGCCTGCAAACCTGGTTTCCTGGAGTTCCTGAAGGTTAGAGAAACATGCTAGCTCAAGCACATTTATATAAACACAAACTATTCCGTGAAGATGCCAATAGGTTTGCTTCTGCTTTGACTCTGTCTTCTCATGTGCAGCACCGTCAGGAGACCAGCAGTGACCGAATGACTCTTTATGGCCTGATGATGAAACCTATTCAGAGATTTCCGCAGTTCATTTTGCTCCTTCAGGTATTACAAACTCTTCTTCGTGGTATTCTATATTGTAAAATGCTGATAGCAGTATAGTTTATGTACTCACCAACAGAGGGAGTAGTATACAAAGAAATAGAGAACTTTGTTTTTCAAGACCAATAGCAAGGGAGTTGCTCTGAAGGGACATGGTTTCCTCATTTCTTTTATCCCTGCTTTCATTACCCTTCTTTTTTTATACTGTGTCTCATGTCAGGTTTTTCTTTCCTTGAATTATACACGTCTAACATCAGATCAGTGGGCATAAGTACCAGATAATATTATGTTATATTGATGTTTATGATACAAAGACTTTTAAAATCCTCATTAATCTTGAAGATGTGATCGAGAAAGAACATAAATGTTGAAGTAGAGCACCCAGCTTTTACCAATTGATGGAGAAATTCAGTGAGTTGTAGGCATGCTTTTTATTTAATTTATTCGTGCTTCATTTCTCTCATCCACATCAGGACATGCTGAAGAACACACCAGTAGGTCATGCAGACCGTCTGCCTTTGCAGATGGCCCTGACTGAACTGGAGACGCTGGCAGAAAAGCTCAATGAAAAGAAGAGGGAAGCTGACCAGCGCTGCGAGATTCGCCACATTGCAAAGGCCATGAATGAACGCTACCTCAATAAGGTCTGTTCATTTCTATTGGGTGCTGTGTTATGATTAAAAATAGTAGGTATGATTAGAGATTTGCCTTGTCCCTCTGTGGGTGGCCATCAGGAACACGAGTTTGTTTCTGCACAATACTTCCTGACAGAATGTTGTATTTTTAGACCAGGATGACATGTGGACCAAACGCAAGCCATCCCCACGGTGTAATTATTTGTCTGTCTGCAGCCACCTTCTCTGGCATCCATATACACAGATTTAAAGGATACCCTGCATGAGCCAGAAGGGTTTTGTTCCTCACAGGCTTTAATTAGTCACAGCCACTAACTTGTATAGTTTTCCAAAATTAGCACATTCACAGAAATGTTATAGGAAACATAAGGGAAGCTGGATGGAAAAGGACCAATACAGCCCAATGAAATATAAAATTTTTTTAAAGCTGTCGTTAACGGATTACTTAAGCAAACTTTATTCAGTGATACATATTTCCACTGACTTGTCTTTAGCTTCTGAGTAATGGCAGCCGCTACCTGATCCGATCAGACGACATGGTGGAGACAGTCTACAATGAGCGCGGTGAAATCATCAAAACCAAGGAGAGACGGCTCTTCCTGCTAAATGATGTACTCATGTGCGCCACACCCAACATCCGGTAAGACAGACCACAATCCAGACCTGTTGTTATTCTTTCATTTGCTCATTTTTTTCATGTTTTTTGTTTTGTTTTTCTGAAGTAAAAGATTCTGTCATTTCTCTATCTTATAGTTTTATTAAGTAACTGTTGTGTGAACATCTATAATAGTGGTGACCAGTTTCCCCAGTGCAATCTGAACTGAAATGAAATGTGCAAATATTTAGGGAGATGGTGAGTAAACGCTGCATGTAACTGATGTCCTGGGGATAGCTTGACCACAGTGAGTCGGACTGAAGTTACTCACTGAGTTGCTTTTTTAACCACATGGACAGAGAATCCTACACCAAGGATTTTTAGCTTCTGTCCCTGTAATTGTATCATGTTGGTCTCCACATGCTCTGTCTAGCAAACATGTTTTAACATGTAGGAAAATTTGTTGTCCTTCTGTTTGCGTGTTATACATGACTTTTGGGTATGAATATGAATTTTTGCGTGTGTACCTCATTGAAAATGCGAGCATCAATCAGAGCTGTTTGCTGACTTGACCTTCATCTTTTTTTTTGCTCTGTCCAGATGTCAGGATGGCAGTGGGAGTGGTAGTGGAAATGCTCCAGTTGACCAGAAATTCCTTTTAAAGTGGAGTGTGCCCTTGAGCTTTGTGGAGGTGCTCGAGTTCGGATCCAGTGAGGACATGGTTGACAGCAGCCGCTACCAAGCCCCTCATTCTGGGGAGAAAGTGGTGATCAATGCTAAGCCAAGTATGAAAAACAATGTTCTTTTCTGTTATTTTGATTTATACGTCTTCCATTCTGTCACATATTTATTCACTCTGTGAAATGTTAAAATCTCGAGCTAATAGAAAATATGAAAAAGTTTAGTTATAAGGAGTTGATTTAAAAATCACATATTAAAGAAAACAGATTTGCAGACATTTAAAGGAACAAAAAAATCCAACTATAGATGAAAAATTTTATCTTTCCTGCATAAACCTTCCAGTCTGTGTTTTTTCACTCTGCAGTCGTTGCGCCTGCTGGCTGCTGAATTAAAACATTTCAGTTTTTCCACTAGGTTCTCCCTTGTCACACACAGCTGCTCAGCCACTTTAAAAGGCCCAGATCAGACAAACATGAGAGGAGAGAGAGTGTGCATGATTTTGTGGTCACACCACTGCAATTTTTATCCCAGGATTTGTGTTGTGTGTTTATGTCAAGACAATCTGCTGAGTTTCTTTGATAACGTATTATTTCTGGTCTGTCAGAGGTTATGAGTGTTCAAGCAGAGGTCAAAGGTGCACACTTTCAGTTGCCAGCGGCAGCAAGCTGGAATTGCTACCACTAAATTACATAGCCTGCTCTGTAGCTCACAAATACTCCCCATCTCAATCCTTTCACTTGCACAGTTCCCAATTTTTCCTTTTTTTCCTGCAAGGTGTCATCTCCATCAATGTTTCTTTGTGATGCAACAGGCAGCTAAATATCAGTTTGACTAAAAGCCTGTGCAGTTATAGTCCAGGGTTAGCTCTCACTTGTTCCTATCGCTCAGTTCAGTAAAATCTTTACTTTTACACTATTTTCCAAAACCATATAATGTTTTATCTCTTATTTGGTTTAGTTTTCTCTTTCTGCATCATTTCAATCAGGTCAGATGCATCACTTTACTTCATTTAGCCAAATCATCAGATGCTTTGTTAGATCAGTGTATGCTAGCAGTTGGAACAAACAGGCCAAAATTAGATATAGTAGAAACTTTTTTTTAGATTATTTGTGTTACCACATTACTTCTTAAAGATCCATTACATCCTTTATAAGGGTTTAATACATGATGGAAAGTTAACAAAATATAATGCTTTTCATTTATTTTTATTCAAACAAGCTTTAATATTTGTATTTATTTACAAATCTGTGTTCTGCAAATTTATATTGTCTAGGAACTTTTAACGAGAGGAAAGAAGAGTTTCTGAGTTGTCTGTCTTTAGCCAGTAGCAGCTCAGGAATCAGCCAGCTAGTAGGCATTGAAAAGCCTCTCAGCATATGATGTCATCTCTTTGCCTCTCTGTTTAGTTCATCTGCTGCATAGCAATAAGACCACCATGCAGACTGGTCATCTTCCTACTGCTCTCACTGTCTGGGTTTAATTTGTAGCTATATGATTTGTTTCTGTAAAGTGTGTAATTGCTGGGGTGACTGGTCAGACTCTGAAAATCCTTCCAGGCCTCCTTTGTTAGAAAACTTAGCATTTGGGTGCCACACAAAGCGCAGCTCAGAAAGCTGGATCCCAGTTGAAATGGGTTTCGCAGAGCCAGTCTAGTCTGTTGGAATGGTCACTATGCTTCATCGCTTTGCTTAGATGCTAATGCAGGTAATAAACAGCAAATGGTTGTATAAAGCTTTGCAACTGTAGCTTTAAATGATCCTGTATTAGGTTTCTATTTGTTCAAGCTGAGAGGAGAGAATTTATTACACCACAGTGGTCCATCACACACAATTCATTAGGATTTTAATACCAAATAAATAATTTAGATTGATATTAAATACTCAATGGGATCAAACATAAAACATCAATCACTCAAAGCATAATCAATATCCTATTTATATATATAATACAGATGTTCATTTAGTTTTTTACTCCAGACCTGCATTGTTAATAGTAAAATATCCTGCTGTATAATTTGGAAAATTATTTAATTCACAACCATAAATATAACATAGTAGGTCAGTGACCATGAAAACATCAACATGACTAAACACCTTCAAGTGTACAGCAGGAACCTTTGCTGTTGTGCTTTTGCATGTGTAAAAATATAAAAAAAAAAACAAAAAAAACAAATCCAAGTAGTTTTGTAGAAAAAAATCTCAAATTTTCTACAAATGCAGAATTTTGCAATGTAAAAATGACTAAAGATTTTACTGAGTGATAAGTGAGCTTAGACCTTCAGGACAGAACTGAACTGGGTTGTCATGGAGACACCAGTCAGACTTTGTGATAATTACAGATAAGAATGAGAGGAAAGCGAACAGACGTTTAACTATCTGCAGTGCTGTACACTCTTATCAGTTATCTTCTTCTGCAGCCACAATCGACCTTTTAAAAAAGAAAAAAAAAGCCTTTTTCTTGTTAAATGAGCTGTTTGAACATTTTTTTCTTTCAGCAAGCAAACAAAATTCACCAGCTGAAAGATGTTTGTCCAGTCAGCTCCCTTTGCTGCTCTAAACGGCTCAAATTAATGCATAGAATGAAACCTTCCTGTTTCTGAAATACTTTTGAAAATAAATGCAAGATATTAATCTGACCAGAATTTTACATCAAGAAATAAACATTCACATGTCAAAACAAAGCCAAGGGGAAAACCCTGTGAAATCAAAAGCAACAGGACAAAAGTGATATGTTGTAACTGTACAAACGTCTTCTCACTGGTCCGCTGCTCTTCCCATGGCAGTAACAGCAGTTTGTGATGCATGCCGATATCTGTTTCGTAAGTGGACATGGGCAATTTGCAATCCCTGACAAGTGCTACTTACACCTGACTGACCTGGCATCGGTCCCAGGTGTCGTGTCGTTACTTCAGGGCCAGCCTTCATGAAACGATTATCGCTCATTCCACTGGCTGCATTTCTTCTGCTTCAAACAGTTTGCCGTTGGGTCACTTGTGGCTGCGTGGAAACATGAGGGAAATATTCAGTTTTCTAACCCAGGACCATTGAGCCAGGATAGTTTATAATCTCACTTAAATGATATAAATTCATCAAGCTTTTTTTTTTGTACTGCAAGTAAACAAGTATGTTTTCAGTCTATGAACAAATAGAAATGAATGCATGCTTAAAAACTTAATGAATTTATTAATGTGTTACTTTTTGTGTGAGAGCACAAATCAAGCCATTTTTTAGTACATTTGCAACACATGCATTATTCCCAGCAAATCTATTGGAAACAATATTTAAAGGATAGGTATAAAAATCAAAAAATGGTACTTAGGACACACTTGCAGATGATTAAGGAATAGGGAGAAATTGTTTTAAATAGTAACATGCAATCCAAACTGGCCTCTGAAAGCTAACTGTGAATATTAGCATTTTTGTAAACAAAGACATGGGTTAAAATCACTGGCAAGTTTGCAGAGCTGTCACTGCTGCCGGTGGGAAACCAATTGATTGTCCTTTATTGATCTTTGTCCCATTTATTAACTGCTGCTCTCATCAGACTGACCTTCATCATTGCTGCTTCTGACAGCTGTGGACAGCTCAGGCTTTAAGATGCCAGCTAAATTTGTTTTTTTACTTTCAGGCACTTGACGGACAAGTTAAAAATATTATCTTCAAGTATTGAATCTTCCAGCGTTTTCATTGGAATCAATCAGGGTGATAAATAAGTGAATGAGTTTTAAAAGCGTCATCTTTCTGTGTAGACAAGCTGTACGTGGGCCCTGGTCAGCTGTACCAAGATCTGCAAAACCTAATCCATGATCTGAGTTTGGTCAACCAGATCTCCAGCATGATCAGCAGCCTCAAAGGAAACTACCAGGTACAGTAATGATGTAATATGCATTAGCATTACATTAAAGTCATATCACCCATAACTGTGGTTTATTCATTGGTTTAAATTATCACAAATATAAGAAATGAGACTATTTTTTAAATTAAATAAAAGGCTATATTAAGCATGTCAACTATCAGATGCTCGTTAAGGACTGGACTGTTATGTAGGCTCATAATATACAAGCTGAGGAATGTTTCATTGCCAGCAATTTGTCTTGAGGAGACTGTGAGTCTCCTGATTTGCTCCTTTCAACTCTGTCAAATGATGTGTCCACACATGGCTGCCTGTTCTAGTGAAATGGAGATTTCCTTTGCAGAGCGCAGGGTGCTTAAGTTCGCTGTGTCATAAGCAGAGTGGGAGGCATAAAGATGGAGAGGCTCTCAGAGAGACGCATGTCTGAGTAGATTGAAGAAGAGATGGAGAGGGATCCAGAGGCAAAGGGAAAGATAGAGGCTCGACTTAGACCGTCACAAGAACAAACTAAATCATACGGACAGTAATGTAATTATAAAACTGCAATGAGACGCTTTATTTTTTTATTTCTTTGTCTAAACATTTTGAGAGGTCAAGATATAAGTAATGACACCGCAATGAGAATCCTATGAGCCAATCCTTTGTCTTTAAACTAATCCACCAACAGTAATGGAACCATCTGGATTGAATTTGTTGGTTTTATGTTGATTCAACATCAAGATGCACTTTTAAATGCAGTTTTTCTTAATTAAATAAGAGGGAAATGTTAAAATAGCTATATAAATATAATTTATAGCCAATATAGTGTTAGCCAACATAAAAACTATAAATGCAGCAGGACTGGTGACATTTGGGGACAGCTGTTTCTGTCTCACATCATGTAGATGACAGGATGCATAGCAGATTCTCTAACTACAGCTTAAATCTTATTTGACTAAGTTTGATTATGCTTCTTTTTTTCTTTTTTTTTTTACTTTTCGTCCCTTTGCTTTGTTCTCCTTAATATCACGTCTTTTTTTTTACTTTTGTTTTCCTGCAGAATGTAAATCCCACCGTGGCACAGGACTGGGTATCGGGTCTCCAGAGACTGATACTGAAAAAGGAGGAGGAGATCAGGGCAGCTGACCGGTGCAGGATCCAACTCCAGCTGCCTGGCAAACAGGACAAGTATGTTGTTGTTTTTAATTTTTTTTGTTTTGTTTTTTTTTTTTCCCTCCCCCATCATTAACTTGCTTTCCCCCCTTTATGCTTAACATGTAATCGCTCTCGGTCTCAGGCTTTAACCCCCATAATGTTGTTTATCCTAGAATTGTCTTTATCCCTTTTTAACCTGCTTACCCCCACGTATCCTCCCACCCTTCCTGTATGCATTTGGCTTAATAAGATAATATTAGAGCACATTTGGATATTTAAAGTTTCTCCACCAGCTCTAATCAGACATGAATCACAAGAGAGGAAAAACACACGAGTATGTGCAGCCAGTCCACCCAGCTGCTGCTGAACACAAATACCCATGTTACACATTAACACACTCTTTTATAGTCTGCACATGGCCCCCCTAGGGTGCATCTTGTTTTGGCTCTTCCACATTCTCCATGACAATAAGTGTTTTGCTTCTCTCGCGTTACGTCTCGTCCAGACTCCATTACTCATCTCTGTTGCATTTAACTGCAGAGATTATCCCTGGTTATGTTTGGAAACACAGCTGTGCTTTCCTCCTTTCTCGCTTGATCTCTTCGTGGCAAACACTTCTCCCCCACCAGTCGATGACAAGAGTGATGCATTTCACACACGTCAACACACACAGCAGACCACAACAGCCTCACGTATAATGACTATACAAAGTCTATACAAGCAATAATTGACATTGACTTGTGTCACACTGTATCTCCTCAGCCTGTATTGACCAGTCAGACTCGTTCAACTTCAACACCACATTCCAGCTTAGACAAAGGGCTTTTTTATCTGATAGTATCAGGTACTTAAGTCTAAACTGTCCTAATCAGTGACTAGAATTTATCTGGAATTCTGTATGTGGAGTTTTAGACTGTAGAACATTAATTTATAATTCCAAGCACCAAATAGCTCCAACAGACTGATATTATGGTCAAGTTTGCAGCATTTACGTGTAAAATCAGCTCATGTAGATCCTCATATTTAGGATCTTCTTTTATCTTGTCAGTAATATGTGTTTGCTATGTCGTCTCTTTCGGCAGAATGGGTAAACTCACATACTTCAGTGCGGTCTTTAATACTCTCAGCCCAGCTATCAAACAGTCTTGGATCACTAACTTGCAGATGGCTAAACTGGCTCTAGGTACGGTTATTTTACCTGGTTTTATCATTTTGTTTGAATACATTTCTGAAGCATAATTGGAAATTTACTGTCATATCAGAGGAGGACAACCTGCAGGGTTGGTTCTTTGCAGAAGATGATGGAAATCAGATGAAAAAGCAAAAACACCCTCTACTGCTTCAACAAATGCCCGTTGTCATGTCAAAACTGCAGGAGTTCAAGGTGAGGCTATCTCCTTTCTTACAGCTTTTATTTTAAATGATAAAAGCTCAAGTTTGCACAAAAGGTATGACTGTTTTATTGAACAGACTGTAATGTAATCTTTTTATCTGTAAGGGTACAGACATATTGTGGCCTTCTTTTCAGATGTCTCTTCTGTAGGTTCCGATTACTGAACATTTTCAGTGATATCAGAGCTACGCAGAGTTGCTGCTGATTTTAAAATGAACTTTTTCATCTTAAACTGCTTTACAGAGAATTTCTCCAGTTGTGAGCATGTAGAAAACTTTTAATTTTTTAAACTGATGGAAATATATTCATATTAAAACAATAGTCCTGTAGGTACTTCATCACATGTCTCAGTAGTGCATTGGGAAAACATTGAATTTGCACATGTGTGATCCAACTTGTCATGGCTAGACTTATTTATTACCAATACACTGATTTGCATTGGTATTCATTCATGGGCTAGTTGCCTTAGCTAGTTAAAGAATAGTTTTAAAAAGGGACTTTAATGGTAATAGATTCAATTCACTTCATTTTACAGATGCATCAATTTGAGCCAATTCATATTTAATAGCCTAGTTAGGAAACCAAAAGATTGAATTAAACTTTTATCCAGGAAGACGTGCAGAAAAGGAGAAATACATTAATGACATTAATACTGTCATATATTAATACATGATGGAAATAGAGCAGAAGTGGCAAAAGGGAGTGTTCAGTGCATCATGGGACATGGCTACATAAGTAATGGTTGGTTAGACTACCCCTAAATATAAGATTTAGTAAAAAGGAAGGTTTTAAGCTTGATTTTAAAGGTATAAAGGGTGTCTGTCTCCAAAACACTCATTGGGAGCTGGTTCCATGAGAGAGGGGCCTGATAGCCAAAAGCTCTTCCTCCCATTGTGCTCTTAGATACTCTGGGGAATTTTAAGTCAACTTGCAGTCTGACAGAAAAGTACTCTGTCTAGAATAAATGGAACTAAGAGATCTCTGGTATTCAATGGAACTGGGTCATGGAGAGCTTTATATGTGGGGCGAAGAATTTTAAACTGTCCTAAATTTAGCAGGGAGCCAATGAAGAGATGCTAAGACTAGCGAAATGTGATCTCTTGTGCTAGTTCTCATCAGAACCCTCGCTGCAGCATTTTGGATGAGATCCTTAATTATTTCTATAGTTTCTGTGATTGCTGAAGTTCTTGTTAGCTAAACTTTTTATACTTCTGCTGCTTTGCATGAAATGCATTTAAATTGTGAACCGATGGACTATGAATTTAAGGTAGTAAGAGGAAATATACTGTGCTAATCACAGACCTGGTGAAGCTAACTTTACAACTCAACCAATCTGAAGAAAACCTTTAAAGTGCAGCTGACTTACTTCAGCTATGGAACAAGCAGTCTCTTATGCAACATGCACAGCTGACCAGTTGTCGGTCACTCAAAATCTAGAGAGGGTGTATTGTATGTAGGCCGGTTAGCTCAGTTGGTTAGAGCGTGGTGCTAATAACGCCAAGGTTGTGGGTTCGATCCCTGTACGGGCCATTTCCTTTAGATGTCCTACACTTTGTGGTTGTCATTTTCCAATGATGAGTCTGTGTTAAAATGGATTTAACAAAAATCAGTTCATTTAGTAGAACTCATAGGCTCTCATGAGGCTCTCTTAACTTCAGGAGATTAGTTCAGCTGAGTTGAGGAATTTTAAAGTTGACGATATCTTTTATTTAGTATGATTTCTTTCGAAGTGAACAAAATCATGTGCTTATTATTTATAATTGTCATATTTTCCTCCTTTATCTAAGGTGGAATGTGCTGTTCACAATCCAGAGCCCCACATCAACACAGAGAGCACTGCTGACAGTCCTGTCGTGGGTCATGGATGTGTGTGGGTGAGACATCTTCCTGCATGTAAATAAGGACTAAGATGGTGGCTCACATCTAAACAAAGCAACTAAATAAAATTTGATATCAAAGTGTTCTTTGTATTTGTCCCTAAATAAATATAGAAGTTACAGGTTCACAATTGGCTTTATGCACAGCTCCACTACTTCCTGAACTTAGACCAACTCTTTTGTTTCCTGTCTTTCATTATTGGATAAATTGATTAATCCTGGTGTGTCTGGCCATTGCTGTTGTGGTTACTGAAGTCAGACACACCTGGATTAATCAATCCATCTAATTCAGGAAGTTCAGGAAGTAGTGGAGCTGTGCATAAAGCCAATTGTGGGCCGAACATGGGTACAGATATTTCTACTCAAGATTATTTGGTGCTCATGAAACAAACACTTTAATATCCTTTGAAAAAGCCACTTCATGTGTTTTTAATCTTGCATAATATTGTATTTTTCTCAGCTACTCTATAAGAACTTTTAATTACGTTAATTAGATAATCACACTTTGTTTCATTACTCTTGTTCAGGTTGCAAGTTGCACCAACCAGATGGGTCAGATAGCTATAGTAGCAATGCAGAACTCCAGCCCGAAGGTGACAGAGTGTTTCAATGTGGAGTCTCGGATCCTCTGCATGACCTTTGTTCCAACAGAGCATCTTCAGGAAAATGGCGAAAAACTTTCTGAGAACAACCACGTTACCGTGTCGAAGGCCAGCGATACTCCCAGTGTCTGTTTAGGCATGGAGGAGGGCAGGTACAGTCATGTCTTCCCAAATGGTAACTAACCAGTAATTGTAAGAAAAATAAAGAAACAAGTAATTTTTTTAAAAACACTTAGAAAATTTGTTATATTTTAGTTAGTGCTCACATTTTACTTCATTTAAAGATATATTTTAATAAAGGCAGATATATTAAAGGAGAACTTCGCTTTTTTTTAACCTGGGGTCTGTTGTCATCTTTCCTTCCATACATGTGAGTGATGTAGA
>JBAMHX010000022.1:7725194-7744741 GCA_037177515.1 Pseudomugil tenellus
ATATATATATATATCAGTTTTTCTGTTAAATCTAGGAATATGGTTTTTCAAGTTTGGGGAATGGTAGCACCTGCCGTGGTTCCAGGAATAGTAATGTTCCTCTGACATGCACATGGCCATAATCAGTTTAACCCAATTAAGCTCATTATGTTGGACCACCTGCCTGTCCGCTTGCTTTTCCTCACCGAGGACTTGCAGTTGGTCCAGAGTGATGATTAAAGACGGAGAGGAAGGAGTGGTATGCTGGATGGGGGAAAAGACTGAATGTTTCATGAAGTACGTGGCAGATAGGATATGAATTATGATCATTGGAATACTTGGGGAAAAAAATGTAGGACATTTTTCTTCCAAGCTTCTCCATCTATTAATTTTTCTTTTAATGAAGGCTCTGTACTGAAACACTTTTGAATTCTCTGTAGCTAAAAGTGATTCCACCCACATGCTAGCTTAGAAATGAATAAATAAAGATTCTAAATCAAAATTTTACACTTCTGTCATCCAAGTTTGTCCATAAAAAGAAGCTGAAAGTTCAGCCTTATGAATGGCTTCCTTGTTTTGGTACGAATAAAGATTGCTCCACATAAATACATAGTTGCTTTTTGATTTAGCTCATAAAGTATAATCAAGGTATCCAGACATGACAGACTAACAACACGAGGATAGCTGCAGCCATAACAGACTTCCAGTTTTTGGTGTATTTATCTCTAGTTTTCAGACACACACTCAACACGTAGTGATTCTAAGATAAACTCTTCTAAACTTATGGTTTTCAGCACTGGACACAGTACAACTCATAGATACTTTTTTGTTTGTTTTCAGTGTCCAGATTTAGCTTTTAATGCTATTTAAGTAAACTTAAATAGAAATTTAAGTAAACTTAAATAGATGTAATGCAGTAGTGAGTGTAGGTGACAAACATGCTCATTATGATCAATCTGAAATGTAAGTGTCTCCAAACTTATTCTCTGGTTCTGTTTTTAATGATTACACACATTGTTGGTAACTTTCAGTCTAGCTAGCCCTGAAAAATCTGTTAAAATTTTTACTTGATAATATTAACCCCTTCAGCCCCTGCATCGATTTGATGGATATAACATATTAGATATAACCTAACATCAGTTGGACTTTGTTTTTAACGCAGGTCTGAAAGGGTTAAAATGATTTCCTGTTAAAGGTTCAAAGACTTCAGTGGCAGATATTCATCCTCGGTCTAAATTGCATGTGAATGTGTTGCATCTAGAGGCAGCTGGAGGCCCACCAGGAGGAGGGAATGGTAGTGTCTCATATGGTGGTGGCCGGGGTGGGCATCTGGATCGCGTTCAGCTCGAGTTCCACACTGCGCCTCTTCCACACTGAGACCTTGGAGCACCTGCAGGACATAAACATCGCCACACCTGTTAATAATATACTACCTGGTAAGACTGAAAGCCAGTTTTCAAAACACATCAGCATTCAGGACTTGTGTAGTAGAAGTTATCTTGGTATTTTTATGTTGAGTAGCATGTTGTATAACAACGCATGGTTCTTTAACGAACAGCATTTCTTCATGTTCTGTTTTCAGCATCTGCGTTCCATCTTTTACATATTCTTACATTTTTAACACATAGAATCTGGATAGATTGTATCATTTAGTCTGGAAATTGCCTCAGTAGCAGCTGTATTAAGGTGAAACAACCTTTCAACAGTGTCAGTGACAGATTTGCTCTCCAAAGAAATGGATCTGGATTCACATCAACATTTAATGGCTTCTTTCTTTTGGCCACAATCCATCTCTTCCCCAAGGTGAAGACAGACTGGCAGGACACTGCACAGCAATGATAAAACACCTCTGCCTCAACTCTGACTTAATTTAAGTAATAAATGAATATATAGTAGTCATTTCATGCTGTCAAGGTTAAAGTTATAATCGTATTAGAGCTTGTTCATAGAGGACAAGACTGCTAGTCCACTATCACCTGCTGGTGTACATTTCTATGTTGTAGATTATTCAAAACTAAATTTCCTTAAATTGATTTAAAATGAAACAATGGACTCACTACAGTTAGATATCGAGGTCTGGAACCAGGCAAGGAGTTCCTTATTCTGTCTCTTCTGTTCTGTTTCCACCTTCACCTCTCTGTTTGCCTCCTCTGCCTTCCGTTGTCACTCAGTAAGATTATCCATTCCTTACAGAGAATATAGCACTTAACAGGGTGGCAAACTGTCTCAACAAAGTAAAGTTGGCCTTTATTTTGATTTCTGAACATGGGACCATCTAGTCAAAGTAAAATGCAGCCCTGCATCATTTGTCTGTGATACAGGTTACGTTACCTGCCTCTCTCTGTTTCCATCAGTGATTAGCTGTCATCAATAGTACATGTTCCTGTTAGGTTTTGTTTTGACAAGGTTTCCATCCTGTACTTCTTTTCTTTTGAATTTTTTTTTAACCTACACCATGAACCAGAAGCAGCTTCTTTTGTCTTTGCTCTTCGGGTTTATAAACAAGCTGTAGATTAGGCATTATTTAGTTACAAAGTGTGAACCTGTACAGCAAATGTGCAGCTCATTAAGCTTGATGATAAAACCAAAATGTCTGACATTAAGAGAAAAAAAGTTCTTTGGGTTAATATGATATTCATTTAAGTAGATTAAGCAGAAAACACAATGTAGAGGTAGCAGATAATTCTTCCTCTTTGACAGACTCTGTGATATTCTGGATGTGGCATCACAACTGAGTGCAGTCGTTCTGGGAACGGTGGATTATCCCTACTTTGAAGAGGAATTTACTTCACTTACAGCATTGCATCATAATGGCTTGCCGTTAGCTCTGTGATTGCAGTGGACTCTGCAGCTCCAAACCTATCATTAACGTGTTCTGTTATCTGAATTGTAGTGTCAGAAGTGAGACAAATGAGCCGTGACTCGCAGATGATTTCAGTCCAAATGGGCTTTATATTGGAGAGCAAATATTTGTTTTTAGGGTTTTGGAGAAAAATGTGTCACTGTGTAAGCAGTCCCTAAAACCAGCTTGCATCATATCCAAATGTTTGGTTAATATGTCCTTTAACACCACGATTAGTTTCGTTACCATGGCAAAGGTTGCCATTGCAATGGATGATAATATATTCAGTGTGAAGCAGTTGGTTGTGAAATCGGGGCAACTTCCTGCCTTGTATATTCCTGCTGCTGAGTTCAAATCATAAATGCCCCAGACTGCCCCAGAGCGACCTGCTGCTTTGGATCTTGTAATCTGCAGCATTATATCAGCGTGACCCAAAAACACAAACTAAAAGCATGATTTTAGTTGTGGGGAGATTGTGTCTAAAGCTATGAAATTGGGATTTGCTCAATCCAATCAGCTGTTTTCAGTCCTTGTTTTCCTCCTTAAAGCATGCGGCTCTGCTTCGCTTTACATTTTATAAAACAAGCAGAATCTCACAGCACTGAACTCTGGCTTTAAGCCGAGGATGTTTTGTGATGATGGTGTGTTCTCTGCCTCATTAGCAGCACGTTCATTAGTTCTGCTCTCAGTCTCCTTAAATGTCTTTCAGAGCAGCTTTTCATCCAGAATCAATAGCTGTCAATGTTTAAAAATAAATAAACAACAAAAAAGCACATCCCACTCTTAGCTTTTGGTATCCATGGTTACAAGTTATCCCTCTGTGGCACAAAGATAAACAGCATCCTCGCATGATCATTCTTCTGCTTGTAGATAAACTATATTTCTGGATCATTTAAGTTTCCTTGAGGAAATCCCTAATTGCAAGTAAAAATGTAGGAGCTGTATGCACTCTGTGCTGATACTGTGGGAGAAACTCCCTGTGAAGTAAAATGTTACAGTGGAAGAACTCTATCACTCGCAGATGTGGCTGATAAAAGCTGTAGGACTTCAACGGCCTTATTAACTAATGGGATCCATAAAACCACAGAGGAAGCTGATCCAGGGTCAGATCTGCACATACAAACGCTTTCATCCTCTGGGCCTCTCCATTAAGAGCTTGCTTCCTCTGATAACAATATTAGCGTTATGGACTGAAACGTCAAAGTTTTCCTACTGTCTTAAATGTTAGCAAGGTTGCATGAAATTCTCTTATTTCTGATTTCCCACCATGTTTCACTGCAGTGTTTGATCACTGCAAATGTAGAAGAGAAGAAGACAAGAAAAGTTCATTTCTACTCAAACTGATGTATCATACACACCAAATTGTTTGGACTTGAGGGATGGCTGCAGTTGATGCGTTTGATGAACAAAGTTCTGCAATTCTTTGTCTTATTGTTTATTTTCAGATGCACGATAATGACATCAGGGCATCAGAAAATAGCAAGAAATGTAATTTAACTAAAGGCTGTTTTTTTCCAGGAAGGTCATATTATTTTGTGAGCTTTTAATGAAATTATGGCTTGACAGAAGAATCAGCCTGATTATTGATCCTGAAAAAACAATGTAACCACAGCAGACTGATATGGGATGTTCTCTGTGCGATTGTCTTTCAATGCTGCATTGTTGAATGCATACGGTGCTCTAGGTGGGACTATCCTCCTCATGTTCAAGCATGTTGAAGCAATCCTGCCAACTCCCTGCTCAGCACACACAAAAGTTCCTTATCCAAGCAGTACACCCACAAATGACTAATATGCTGTAATAGCCATCATTTGTGAGAAAGTTCATGTCATTAAATACATTTTTTTAAGTAAATTTGGACACACAACCATCCTCTAGACAAACACGCTGCCTGGTACCAATAATTTTATGTTAAAGAGAAATAATAGAGGATGTCTCAGGGTGGTGGCTTTCCGGCTGCTGTGAGTGTCCAGCTTTGTCTGCTGCCGTGACCTAAATATGCAGCCATGCATGGCCTAATGAGGGACAAATATCAGGGGGTTAGTAAATAACACCTCCAGTTCTTTGTTTGTTCACCACCATTGTTGCACATCTCCCTAAAAGAATAAACGAATGAACATCCCTTTCCACCAACACATACATGAAAAGCTAATTGAATAACATCTAGTCTGTTAACATGTCAAAGGGACACTTTTGTGAGGGTTAGATTGTTTTTTTGTTTTTTCTTCATGCCACCATCATTTATGCTTCCAATTTGTCCAGAAGTTTGATTCCCACTAAACTTCACTGCAGAATAGTACAGGACGAAAGTCTGGCATGCAGTCACAGTGACTGACACAGCGATTACTCACAATGTGCTGATGGGACGTATTTCTAGACTGACTGAATAGCTGATATAGTGTATTTTTGTAATGTTTGGGATCTACTCCTCTTTCCTGCTGTTGAGTGTCAGAACTAAGTGCTGATCAAAGAGGTTCACTGGTGTAGGATCTGGGCTAGAGCCAGGCCGTGTTGACGTTCTCTCCGGGTTTATTTTAGTTCACCCTCTGGGCGGGGAACTCCAAATATTATGAAAGGAGGAAGTTGAGCAAGGCCCCTGACCAGGAGTCTGAGTGTTTCTCCTAACTTTGGGCCCTCATTAGAAGCACATGTGGTCAAGAGCTGGCGCTAAACTGTACCAGCCTGCCGATCTGGCAGGATTCTGGAAAGTAAAGCAGCAAGGCGTAGGCGCCCCATGCACGGGGTCAGCTATGTTGAGGGGATTCGGGAGATAGACTGGCAGTAATTTTTCCCAAAGCCCAAGAGGATTAAACTAAGGGAGGAAATTCAAGTCCTGCTCTTACAGCAGTAATGACTAATGCCAGTATCGCCTCCCATGAAGCAGGTCTGAAAAGATTGATTATGCAAAACCAAAGATTCCTTTTACAATTAAAAAAATATGATTGAGAAAGAAATATTTGGCCCGATACCAGCTTTTGCAAAGCTGATTCATGACTAAGCTCCCCAGTGAGGCTGGTCGGAGCTGAATACAGAATTTTGCAATAACAGCAACCCGACTTTATTGTAGTCTTTCCTGAAAGGTGTTGTAAACTTAACAATCGCAGCTTTTACAGCCTGATGAAGCTTCAGTGATTTTTCTCAACAAGAAGGGAAAGAAAAAAGGTCAGGACAACATTGTCCCGCTGTAATTGCCATAAGTTTTCTGAATAGAAGCAGAGCTTCTTCCTTAATTGCAGGATAACGCTTCATTCATCCTGTTACGTAACACTTTTGTGTTTGTTTGTTTGACTCAAAGCCGACAGTAATGGTGCATTTTTTTCTTTGTTCAGATGCTTGAAAAGGGGCTGCCGTTTTTTTCCAAGCTCCTCTTCGCGTTGCCCTGGAGACAAAGCAGCTTTGAACATCGTGGCTGCACAAATGCCACCATGTACTAAAAACAATACACACTTCCCTCCTCCAGCACGTTGTATTCAGGTCTGGTGAAGTGACCCATTAACTGCGCTTTTATTTTTTTACCAGGAGACATTCTGTGTAAGAGGATTCCTCTGCCAAATTCTGCCTCTTTGGATGCAAATATCAGCTGATTTACTCCAGAAAGCAAAGCAATGCATTTAAGACTAAACTGATGTCTTTCTGCAGGGAACCAAAGAGTACTGGTCAGTAGTCTGTTGGTTTGCCACGGTCTGCTGCTGGTGGGGACCAACTTGGGAGTGACTGTGGCGCTGTCTGTCCCCAGACTGCAAGGCATCCCTAAAGTAACGGGTAACACACATTTCCTAACTTTTAGCCATCTTTTTTTTTTTTAAATTATTCACTTCGAAGAAAAATAATTTTTTAAAAGGCTGCAGCCAAGAGGTTTTTGGCCTATTTTTCCTCACAAATCTCTAGTTATTCCATACTTTGTAACATAAAGCATAACTGAACAGCTTTATCATTCCTACAGCAAATGCAACAAAGAAAACATAGAAATTAAATGAGATTTTTCCCAATTTACTGCTGTTTCTGCAGGAATTCACCGAAGAGCTTGTTGTAAAGTTTAAGAGATTTAGCTTAGATGTAGCTAGCATCCCTTCTTGCACTAACATTTAATTTCAAAGTCTGAGTTTCCAGACCACAAATTCCATCACAAGGTGACCTTTTTAAATGATAACGATCAAACTTTAAGGTGGTGTAGTATGACTTTTTTAGAAGCAGACTCACAACTTGTTTTGTTCTTAGGTCGGGGTATGGTGTCCTTTCACGCACATAACGGACCTGTCAAGTTCCTCACCATGGCTGCGGCGGTGTGCAACCGCCCGTCAGGCCTGACGTCTTCCAGCCATTCTTCACTCCAGCCAACGGAGTCACAAGATGTTGAATCCACTCAACCTCCTTTGGATTCAGGTTCAACCCCCCCTCAGGGACGAGGTGTTTGGTTGGGAGAGGTGGGCTGCACCACCATGGCTCTCCAGGACTCTCTCTCCTCCTCATCGTGCGGCTCTATTGCTCTCTCGCAGGGATCTCTGGAGCACGGGCCAGAAGATGGGGCACTTTATGACATGCTTCATGACCCAGCCCATCAACAGAGGGGACAACGCTCAGGCAAGGTGGATGTCAGCTCTCTGCTAGTGGTATCTGGAGGCCTGGGTCATCGCAAGGTGAACAAAAAGACCAAACAGTCCCGCCATGAGGACACCACTTCCACCATCATGATCTGGCAGATCCCATTGCTGAACATGTGACACAAGCGCTGCATCAATGGAAAAATGATCCATTATGTCCTTTGTTTTTATGTTTGTGGGCTCAGTCAAAACAACTAAGTGTCTTATTTAAACCTGGGCTTGTTCTCAGAATATTCTTACCTTGTGAAGCAAAGGATCAGCAGCTTCAGCCCAGCCGAGAAAACACTGTACTTACTGAGAATATATTTAGAAAACCCTGAAAGGTTTCTAACAATATGTAACATGGCTAATGCATGTAATCTCCAGCATTTGTGCCATATAGTTTATACACAACTGCAGTATTTAAATGAGCGTTTGGAAAAAGAAATCAAAGGGCAGAAAAAGACAAACCTGTTTGGAGAGCTCAAATGGTAATGACAGGGCTTTGAAACTGTGAGTTTCTCATGATATTAGAGCGAGAGCAGGTTTTTAGGAGGGAACTTTCCATCATATGTCAGTTGCAGAGTTGGAAATTTGAAGTAACTCGGGATTGGGTGTGTGTGAAGTTAACGTTCAGAGAGAGAGGAGCGGGTTTAGAAGGAATCACTGAATTACTAGATAAGCCTGTTTGGTTTGTCCAATCTGTTAACAGAAAAGGGAATGAAAATAGAAGTGAAATGCAAACAGTTGAAGTAGTTGGACAGGGTTCAAGGGCATTCCTGGCTGGCCAGGTTTGTATTCATAAAGGAAGGGAAATGGGTTTACACAAAGTGATTTTGTTTTCTTTCTCTTTTTTTTCTTAATGCATCAATATATCATGTAAGGATACAAAATGGAAAAAAGATTTATTCTATTGCCACTTGTGTGTACTTGTGTATATTAACAGATCCATAAACATTGTTTTATCAAGCAGACTTGTGGAGTCATTCAATGAGTACATTTTCAAAGCATGTACTCATTTCTGAATGACCTTTATTTTTAATTTACCCGTTCTAGTCAGTAGTTTTACTCTGTTTAAAAATGACCAACTTGGAACTTATCAGCACATTTTCTTATGCAATGTTCAAGACAAGCAACAGAATCTGCAGATAAATGAAGAAAAACGGTGTCAGTGAGGTTCTTTCTCTTTCCTCACTCTAACCTTGTACTCCTCTGGGATTGTGCGCAACAATCAGTACATGCCAGGACTAGCAATGTGCCTGGGGGGCCGCACGAACTGAGCCTGATGTAGCTCTTCCGGGATTTTTCCTACTGCCGAACAGAGTGGGTCAAGTCTCTCTTCAAACGCCCACGTCTACTGTTGTGCAACCATCTTTCACTACGAGATCAGTTTAAACTAAACACACAAGATGGTTTACAAACGTTGCAACTCGCTGCATGTTAACTTCTCCTCCTGTACCCGACTGCTGACATCATTCAGTCTCACTATGCTCAGTGAGACAGTTATTAGTTTGTCTCGCGCTTCTTTTGTTTTTCCTTATGACCCTGAGGTTTCCATGGCAACGCTCATTTGCTCCTGTACTGGTCCTTGGACAGCTTTTCTTCCTACTGTTTGACATTAAAGCGTGCCTGCTGCTGAATGCCCTCCCATATCACAGGACTGAGAGTTGGGGGATGTCCTGGTGACTCCTCTAGGAGAGGTATTAATATGGATATTTTTTTTAATCTTGGGGTTTTTTTCTCATATTGGGTTTGTTTTAACACAAATATTTGTGCTTTAACAAGTTCAAGTTTAGCTTTAAATTTGCCCTCAGAAAGATCACGTGACTCGTGTTTTTTCAACTTTTTGGGTTAAATCTACTAATATTGTTGCACAGAACTGCAGGAGACACTGTTAACACATCCTGCTTTTCCTCTGAGACAGATTGGCAAATGTTTGTCCTAACAGGATAGGGGATGGGATTTAATTCTGACCCCCTCCTCCTCCTCACTCATCGTGGTACCCATGACAGAGATGATGCGTGAAGGAATGTCGCATCTCTAGGATGCGTTCACAACAGATGGAGCCTCGTGCTGCTAAGTGTAGGGTTAATGCAGTCTGAAGGGGGCGTGGCTAAGATAAATAATAACCGCCTCACTTTTGTCAGCTGTAAAGGGAGGAAAAAAAGAAAAGAAAACAACATCAATACCAAACAGAGCAGGGAGCGAGCATCGCCACACTGGAGAAGCCGCTGGATGTGCGCAAGAGCTCAAACACTGGAGGATTTTTTTTTTTACGCCTCATCTGAAGGAGGTGCGACCAGCAATGAGTGTGTCTGGTGTGTCCTGCCTCTTCTACACCCCCCTGCTGATTTCAGATCAGGATCGGAGAAAACGCCACTTGGAGGAGTCTGTAGGTGTGGAGATTAGTGATGAATGGGTGGCATAAACCGTGTGAAGAAGTGAGGTCGTCCAGAAGGTCGCGCGCTGGCTGCTTCTTCAGGACAGCCTTACGTAACTGAGCTTTGTGGAGGGACTGGCAGAGAGAAACGGTTCCGACCTGTTTAACCGCAGCTACAAAGCGCAGGTATGTGTCATTAGATCGTTTGTGAACGTTCATATACATTTTGGAGTCACGTGCCGCTTATATGAAAATGTTGCAGCGTAAATATTTCTGTGCCTTCATGATTCAAACGAATGAACCATCTTTTCATCATTTGATGGACAAAATCTGCGGATTGAGAAGTTTTTGATGCCTTTACAAAACGTCCTGTACCTATTATATGTGACAATCTGCGATCAAAGCAACACCATTTGCGCATGCGTTCTGAATGTGTCCAGATTATCACATATAAAGACCAGGCAGGATGATCATTGCAGTAGGTCAGACAGTTTGCAGCCACTAGAAGCTGTTTGTTTGCATTGACTCCTTTATTAAGCTGCAAATGTTCCTGTAGGAAGCCTGGCTCAAACGGATTGCTACAGAAGTGTTTCACACTGCACAACTGGAAAAAAAAGCTGTTCTATTTGCCTTAATGTCCCAGATTTCCAAGGTTTATCAGAGAAAGGGCGCCCCTTAGAGATTGGAAACGTCTTCACAGTTTTCCCCTCTTTCCTTTGCTTAAATTCCCTCCTTGTTTTTTCTCTCATAGGTGCAGAAAACAGTCACAGTTTGTTCATTCTCTCAGCATGAGCAGAGAGGACGCTGGCTCCGGTCACCAGTGAGCTCAGTGACATGAACGACGGCCACAGGCAAAGTGGGGGGGCTATCACTGTGGAGGCTGACCCCTTCCTCCACACAGTGAACCCAGACCTTGTCACACTTACGGACAAAAACAGGAACCTATGTCCAGGTTTTGTCCAGGGATTCCTTCAGGATGAGGAGGATTTCAGCTCTCCTCCAGCGTTTGAGAAGGAATACCTTCTGGATGGGAGACTGATGGAGAATAACCACATCGATCATCAGAAAGAAAACAGCTCATATATCACAAGAGCTGATCAGTTTTGCCTTTCAAGTGTCAAGGAAGGTTCAGATGTCCCACCTTATGCTGTGTCTTCTTTGTCCAATCACGTTGCCGGCCTGCAACAAAATTGCTCCAGCAGTGAAATCCACAATGGAGCAAGAGCAAAAGTGTCTTTCAGCGCCGATTCCTCCGTGTGCCAAGCCAAACAGGAAACCGATTGGTCTCTCCTCAAATCAAACCTTGAACGCAGAGACAGCAGCCAGGAAGCTGAAAATGCACAATCTAAAAAAGACACTGATTTAGTCATCGAAGTAGGCGGGCAGAGCATCAACGCTCACAAGTCTGTCCTTGCAGAGAAGAGTGATTACTTCAAAGCTCGGCTGTCGCGCAACATCCTGAAAGTGAAGGGCATGAGCTACAACACTTTGTCTACCTTGATAGACTATATTTACACTTCTCGGATAAGCGTGAGCAAGGACAATGTTGTTGATGTCATCACGGGGGCTAAAATCCTCCAGATCCCCTGCGCTGTCCAGGCAGCCATGGACTCCATGTCTGAGCAAATCACAGCAGAGAACTGCTACGAGATCCTGACCATTGCCAAGAAGCAGCGACTCAGTGAGCTAAAGGAGACTGCATATGGATTCATGAGCAACAACTTCCTCCAGATCCTAAAAGACCCTGCCGTCTACGGCCGTCTGACTGGATCTGAGCGAGATCTGATCCTGAAGAAGAGAATGGATGGGAGGAAGACTCTGATGGTTGCAGAGATAAATGATGTGTTTGATCGAGTCGGAAGCCGGCCTCCAAGTCGCTGTGGCAGTCGACCACAGAGTCCCTTATCTGTCGGGTCTTTGGAGGACAATCACATGATTTACTGCTTTTATGAAGCAGAAAATGACTGGCGACCTTTGACGGTAATGCCGGATGACATAAACACTAAAGGGTGTGGGATCTGCACCATGTATAACTACCTGTTTGTGGCAGGTGGAATAAAGGGCTACGGGGACAGGGGTAAGGTCTCAGACAAGGTCTTCTGCTTCAACCCCATAACCAACCGCTGGGCTGAGGTCAGACCTATGAACCAGGCACGTGCCCAGCTAAAGCTTGTATCCATGGATGGCTACCTGTACGCCATTGGAGGGGAATGTTTATTTACAGTGGAAAAATATGACCCCCGAATGGACCGCTGGACAACGATTGCCCCTTTGCCCAAGGGAGCATTTGCAGTGGCTCACGAAGCCACTACCTGCAGCGGAGAACTCTACGTTTCAGGGGGCTCCCTTTTCTATCGTCTCCTCAAGTACGACCCCAAGAGAGATGAGTGGCAGGAGTGCCCGTACAACAACAGCAGGAAGAAGTCCACTGACATGGTGGCGCTGAAAAGCTTCATCTACCGCTTTGATGTGAACCGGGAGCAGGGAATCAACGTGTTCAAGTACAACACCATCGTGAAAATGTGGCATGACTGTGCTTCTCAGAGGCTCGGGAGTCATTTACCCTTCAGGTGTGCCGTTATTGGGAACTGCATCTACTGTGTGAACAAAAGTCAGACTCTTCAGTTTGTGGTGGAGGAGGAGAAGGCCTACTTTATCGAGGAGGCGTTGAAGGCACCAGTTGAAGCGAAGGGTGTGCTTTTTCCTTTTGTTCTCAGTTTGCCTGAGAAGCCTGAAAAAGTTGCATAGAGCGTGTGTTTGTGCGTGTGAATCATAACGGTTTGTCAGTAAGCAGAAGACCTTATATACACTCCTCAATGTCAGCTTTTTATCTAAGTGTCTCATTGCCTGCTTGCAATGGAATGTGTGTATTTGCATGGCTATTTAATGCATCTACAGCCTTAAAAAACTGTTTTTTCTGTTAAATGAAATGGTTTTTAGAAGTGACTGTAGATAAAAACGAGATGAAAGTGAGGTTTTTTTCATGTGTTCACTTTTGTTTGGTGCACTTTTGTAATTACAGATAGAATAGATATTATTTAGTTCTTAAATAGCTGAATGGTGACCTTGGTAACAAAAAAGTATTTGAAAACTGGATTTGAAAAAAGTGGAAGCAGTTTTAGTGCTCTTTATGATGCTACACAGGCTCTATGCAAAATGAGTTAGAAAGCACAAGTCTGCAGTAATTCTGTGTTATTTATAAGTTACTGTGCAGGAGGAGCACAATAGCGTCTCAAAGGCCCTCAAATTTCTACTGCACAGCATTTGATTTAACCCAAGACCTAAAGATAAACTACTGTGGCTGAAAGCAAGCAAAGATGTCTTCCCCTGAAGGGAGTCAGGGAGCTTGTTGAATCTGTAATGCTTTAAGATAACTTCAAACTTTATATTTATCAACATAGATCAGTAAACTGAACAGATTAATAAAATTACATAAATTACATATATTTTTTACATTAACAGCATATTTTACTTAGAGTGCTCACTAGATTGTCAATAGTGTCTCAATTAAGGACATTTGCCAAAGGAAGCTGTTCAGTCAGGCTGCATTAAAACTGGAAAAAAAAACTATTTTATGTGTTAAATACTTTATATAAAAAAGAAGAATTTATCCAACTTAAACTGACACAAGTAAAAACAAAAAGCAATATTTGTCTTTAGCTAGAAGAGAAATCCTGCGCTAGTTCTGGAAAATGTTAGAGATCATCTCTGTAACACTGTTTGATCAAATGCCACATCAGTCAATTTATTGTCTTATGACACTAATAAGCCATGATATTGGTGCACATTAATACAATATTCCAATAAATCATCTTTTTATTTT
This sequence comes from Pseudomugil tenellus, assembly GCA_037177515.1. Lineage (NCBI taxonomy): Eukaryota > Metazoa > Chordata > Actinopteri > Atheriniformes > Pseudomugilidae > Pseudomugil > Pseudomugil tenellus. Next base: position 7,738,799 of record JBAMHX010000022.1, read on the forward strand.
TAGATATTTTGCAGCGTTTCTCTGCTGCTGCAATAACACAGTGGAAGTTTGGTATAGAAGCTAATGCTGATATGTTTTTTGAACAGATAGCTTATAATATTACTTGTAGAGGTGATGAACTAATTCAGGTTTAATGGATGTGGTTTTGATATTCTGCAGGCTGAAAAATCTGTGTTTTTGTGAGCTTTTTGTATGGATTGTGGCAGTTTGGGATCTGCTGCTGTGATGAGCTATGAAGTAACTCAGTGCAAGGCTTCCAATTCATAATATTTGAAGTGGGCTTGCAAAAAAGCTGTTGGATAGTGCATATCAGTAAAAACGAAGTGCTTCAAATAAAATATATTGTGTCTGAAAGTGATGTCATTTATTTATTTATTTTACAGTATAGCTGTTAAGAGCGCTTGTGGCTAATCTAGTGACGAGCAACGCTCCCATCTAGTGGACACAAGCTGTAACAGCATCCAGTAACACCCAACATAACATTTGAAAAGCTTGTTTTCTGCATGTTTACTAACAGAAAATTTGCAAGAATTGATGCAATATTCTGTATATTAAAAAGATACAGTTTATTTCAACATCAAACCTATATAAACTCATCATAAAGTGTTTATCATTTTACTTCATATTTAATTTGTCATACAAATATATAATGAGATACTGCATTGTAAATTTATGATAATAAGTGAGAATACATGTCAAGTTCTATTAATCTATTTTATGCTGCTTAAAATGTTATGTAGGATCCAATTTGAGCAAATCCCATGATTTTTTTCTGTCTCCCAGCTACCTCCTTCAGATTAATTCATGGGCAGTGTCCCAGAGCCAGCTGAGCAACAGAATTTCTCCAGCGAATCCCGAGTCTCTCCCAAGGCAAATGTCTGACTGGATATCCCAAAAAACAAAGAGGGGAAAGGAGCTGTAAAATAATTTCAAATGGCAAAACAACAAAGTTGTAATAAAATCCCATTTAATAAAAAGTGGGGGCTTTAAATGATGGAAAAAGAAAACAAAATACTACATTTTGCAAAAGTGTCTTTTAGTCTTTAAAAAATATATATTTTATACTGAAGAAAAGCTGGAGCATGGAAACAGAATATTATTTGTTAGATTAACTACAGGTAAGTCACATGTTGCGTAAAATATTAACTTGTATTCGCAAAGGATATGTTGATTTAATCATCTACATAAAATGTACTAATATTAACTAAATTACTACACACAAACACTGGCTTTGTTTGCAGTGATGATGTTTTATCTTGTTATTCCAGCACTAAAGATGATTTCACTGTAGAAATAAAAGATTTATTTGATGTTTGCATTCGTGTAGCGCTCAGATAAAGCAGGAAGAAACATCCTGGCGTCCCTGTGGATTTGCATAGACACAAAAAATAATTTCTCTAAGTGACCCTGAAGGAACAAAGGTAGTGTGACTTTTTTCATGCCTTTAGCAGACATTTTTTAAATATATTGTTCAAAGATTTGAGTTTCTCTTCTTTTCTGTCTACACGCAACCACATAGTAGAATAACATAATGTGATATCTTATCTTTATTCTTACTCATGAATCCTTCAGCAAAGCATTTTCATACTAAATAACTTGCATCGATCAGTTGTGACCACTTCTTGTATTTTTCTACTTTCCTTATGCAAACACTGGAGGGCAGTATGAGCTTACTGTAAAGAAGAAAAATTCTACAGTTTCGTTTTTTCCCTCATTTGAAGATGAGTACGTCTGCTCTTCATGCTGCACTATGTAGTCACAGCTGAATTCCTGAATTTTAGGAGCAACGCACAGAATACAGCTGGATGCTCTGATCTTTAAAAAGTGTTTAAATAAAAATGTGAGGATGACTATCAGATGTTTAAATAAATATTTCTTGCAGATATTATATTCTTAGCTGTGAAGTCTTTATTTTTAAATACATCTTTAACATTATCGTAACATTAAGGGAAGGGAAAATGTGTTGCTGGTGTGACTTATGAAGGTTACTTTCAAACTATGATCAGTAGATGTGAATGTATTGATTGGCAGGATTAGATAATTATGAAGTGCAAAATACAACCCCATTAATAAAAAAAAAAAGCTAGGATTTTGTAAAAAAAAAAAAAAAAAAAGGTAAATATAAATAAGATGCAATGATCACTCAATCTGCTGAAGGCAACAAGTCTGAAACCATTTGGAGGATGATGTTAACTCCTCTGTTAGAATTCTCTGTTTTCTTCCTGGTACTGGGGAAAGTAGCTGATGGACTTTTGGAGAACAGTGTTGCCCCAATGTTTCTATTTCTTTTCTTTTTTTGGAACAGTGCTTGTAAAAGGTTATGCAAGATGTTGGATGTACTGGGAGATCATTTGACATTCTTTTCTTGTAACTTGAGCTGAAATGTCATTTCATAAATGATATTTAACAGCAACCTTACCTGCAGCATGAAGGATTCCCTTTAAATTGAAAATGTTAAGTCTTCATTTATGCATATAATCCGTTAATCACTCGTTTTTGTCTTTTATACTTTGTCTTGAAACAGCTACATGTATAAAACATCTACACTGGTGATCTGGTGTCCATATGTTTTCAGTTCTAAAGCTTGAAATGAGCTACGAATAAAGCTGAAGCTCTATGCAGAGTTAGTCTGTTAAAGTGAGGCCTTACAATTCTAATTCTGCTGCTAATTTGGATGAATACATACCCTCACCGGCCATTTATGATGATAATGACGTTCCACATCCCAAAGCTGCTCGGTTGGATTGAGATCTTGTAGCTGTGGAGGTCACTGGACTATGAGTTTTTGGAAATTGTCACGTTCAAAAACCCACTTTGAGATGATTTGAGCTTTGTGACATGTTACATTATCCTCCTGAAAGCTGCCATCAGAAGATGCAACACTGTGGACATGAAGGGATAGATATGATCAGCTACAGTAATCAGGAAGGCTGTAGCTGTCAAACAACGCTCAGTTGGTACCAAGGGGCCCAAAGTGTGCCAAGAAAATATCTCACACACTATTATACCATCAGCAGCCTGTATTGTTTACACAAGGCTCGATGGATTCATGCCTTTGTGGTATTTTCACTAAATTCTGACCCTACCATCTGAATGTTGCAGCTCAAACAGACACTCGTCAGACTAAGCAGCTTTTTTCCATCTTTTATTGACTAATTTTTGTGGGTCTGTGTGAATTGTATCTTTCTAGTTTCCAATTCAGCTGATAGGATTGGCATCCAGAGTTGTTTTCAGTTGCTGTACTCCCATCTGCTTCAAGGTTGGATGTGTTACTACTGATGCTTTTCTGCAACCGGTCTGCTCATTCCCTTCTGACCCGGCATGAATAAGGCATTTCCCTCCACACAAATATCACTAGATATTTTATCTTAGTCTGACCATTCTCTTTAAACCCTGGATAAGATTGTCTATGAAAAACCCATCAGATCAACCGTTCCTAGAGATGGGATGCTCGAGCTGTCTGTTCGAGCAAGCGTTGAGCATGTAATACGGAAATGTCCCTGGCATTGCTCCGATATTCTGATTCAGCAGGCCTAAAGACACACGACTAAACTAGCAAGGCCTCGTCACGTCATCTGGCCATTTCGAGCACCTTGCAAGAACTTTCAAAGGGCTGGCTTGTCCAAAATGCTCAGAGCAACTGGGTTTATGCAAGAAGGAGATTCTGTTGCGGTTTGCATAATATCAATTACAAAACAGTTAGATCGAAAGCATCACAATACCATACATTAGACTGCATTAAGTTGACAGATATTTATATAGGCACATTTACTCACAAACACACATAACTTTTAGCCCAAATGTGATTGTTTATGTGTTTCCATGACAATGCTGAAACTTAGTGTCGAGCGTTGTGGGTTTTCCTCTCTCTTTTTCATTTTTTGGTATGTTTATCATTGAATCCTTGGATCATAAGTTGCTAAACTTGGTTACAAGGATTTAAGATTATATGAGTGACCCGGACGTGGCAAGCAGCAGACGGACACCAGCAGACCGACAGGAAAAAAAGAACATCCAAAGCAAGACAAAGGATTTTTATACTTTATACTTTATACTTTTATACAGATTTTATTCTCTTCGCACTGCAGAGGCTGATTTGTGATTATGTTATTTAAACATTCTGTTTCTAGTTGTTGTGGCGTTCTATAAGACAGCAGTGCAAAATTTGGATTCTTTGCAACCAGACAGATATTAAAATATACCAAAATACTTTCACAGTCATCACACACGTTTACGTACAGTTATAAACATACTGTATTGTCATATATTGCGAGCAGGTTTTGTTCAAAGCTGAAGAGGCAGTTTGCCAGAAAAGGAGCAGACTATTTTTTTTATATAAAAATCTATGTCAGCTCAGAGTTGCACAAGCATATGTCAGAAATATTTTTATTCAACTGAATAAAATCAGAAACATGATCACTGTTGCACAAGTACTCCTTCTCTTGTGTTTACTTCAGCTGCCACTTGTGATTACAGATTATAAACTATCTTATGTAAGTGACACCCAATGTATGTGTATGAAAAGGGACCCTTTCTTTTCCTTTCTGATACATGCCAATATGCACTGAGCTGCTACCATGGAACTGGCTGACAAGCTAATGCACTTCTGCCATGTGTTAACAACCAATTGAACAGGTGTGCCTATTAATGTGGCCTATGTGCACATCAACATATCTTCTCTGATTAAACTTTAAAAGCACGAGTGCCCAAGTCCAGTCGTTGAGATTTACTATCCTGCAACTTTTAGCTGTATCCCTTTTCCAGGACACCTGAATGAAATGAATGAGTCATTAGCAGGCCTCTGCGGAGCTGGATGACACATGCATGAGGAAATTCAGCCATTTGATTCAGGTGTGATGGAAGCGTTGCCTCTAAAAGTTGCAGGATACTAGGCCTGGACTTGTGCACAGCTGCTTTAAAGGTAAGCAGCATTGCTTTTCTTATGGAATACTAATCATATTTGCATAATTGGTTTTAGTCATTTAAATTCCCCCCAGGCTGCCCCCACCCTCTTTTCATCTTCAGCTAAATTTAGTGGGGATTCATCTGCTTTGTTTTTATTTAAAAAATAACAAGAAAACAAGGGGTATTAGTAGTTTTAAACATCAGAGTGCAGTGTTAGTTGATCACACATCTTGAAAGAACGAAGATAAAATTTCAAACGACTAACAGAGGCTCATATGATAAGCTGCTTCACAGATGAATGTAGCTGCCTCTGTTCCCGTAATGGGAAGTATGGGGAAGGGGGGGGAGGGGGGATTTCGCTTTTAATTTCCAGTTGATTATGTGTGATTATGTGGTAAAACAGCAAACTTGTGCTCCTGAAGAGGCTGGGAATGAGGAGTGTGGCCTGAGGAAAAGCATCCCATAATGGGCTTTTCTGCATCCACCCTGCACGCTGTCATTCCTGCCATTTGGAACACACACAGAATTATTTACACCTTCAAGGCAACTCATCTGAGCTGCACATCAGTCAATTAGTAAATCAGAAATTTTCTGTGATTCCAGTTTAGCGTGGAGTCCTTGGCTCTCTTTACCCACCCCCACCCCCCTTTTAGTCTCCCATCTTGACAGTGACAAATTACTCCTCTGCTCTGCGAGATTGAAAATTAAAAGCATTTAAAGTTGCTCATGCATTTATGCTAATGAGAAATTCAGCTATGATTTGCATGCGAAAGAGGCTCATCACTGCCCCCGCCACCCCCACCCTTGCATTTCTTTAGGCTCTTTATCTTTTTTTAATTCTTTACATGTTTGCAAGGAAGAAAATTCAGTGTATAAATAGTCTAAACATGTGACATTATGGCAGCTTGCGGCACATACAGGACTGCTCATTGTTACCTAAGTGTATCTCCGTGCTGTTTTCATGTTGTGGGGGGGGGGGGGGGGGGGGGGGGGGGGGGGGGGGGGGGGGGGGGGGGGGGGGGGGGGGGGGGGGGGGGG
>JBAMHX010000022.1:7744841-7773894 GCA_037177515.1 Pseudomugil tenellus
TGCGGCAAAGACAGGATTTCCCATTGTTACCTAAAGTGGTCTCTGTGTTGTTTTCCTGCTTTGACCCCCCCCCCCCCCCCCTTTCAGAAGGCATTCAGGCAAATTGGGTCATTGTGTCTGCATTTTCACATCATCCTGCAGAAAGAGCCACCACAAACATAATGACATGGTGCACTTACTGCTCATGCTGTCTCCGGACTGCATGCAGATCCAGGATGTTCTTGTGCAGCGCTGCCAATGCAAACTTTAAATCATAAACATAATTCTGTGGACATAATCTCTTATAGTGTAATGTAAAAATGTTTGTTTGGATGAAAACAGGCTTTGTTTTGCGATAAACATGTGCAGAACACTTTTTAACCTGGGGGATTAAAACTGTGCTTATTTGTTTTCCCTCCCTGTAAGCTCCATCCAAGTCTTCCACTCAAAATATCAAAGCGCACACTTCTTTTAATTTTGTTTGTTACTAAATGATTGTAACCTTGGAAACGAGATGCATTAATGAAGGTGGAAAATGAAATGGGACTTTAATTTGTTTCAGTGTTCATAGCTAGGTGGAATGGATTAGCTTTGATTGAGGTGCGAGATGAAGGAGGAAAGCGCTGACATGACATTCGTATTTGTCATCATGTCATTTCAAGAAGGATGCTGCAGCAATTATGAACGTGGGTACACGGCAATTAAAAGAGGTAGTATTCATTAATAATTTCTATATTAATTTTTCAGTGGCCGTGGAAAATGATTGCCACTGCACACGGGCTTTTCAATTATGCTGCATAATTAGAAATGTCAATATTAAGAAATAATTAAACTTAAGAAATGCATTAAGCTTGTCAGAAATACTTGAAAACTTATGACCATCAGTCACAAGATGTGTTCTTGAATACACTTTGCAGGGATTTGTAAATTAAAGATGAGACTTTGATCAATGTGGACGGCAAATTGGAGAGTTTGTACGTTTCACGATGACTCGATCGTTCTTTTCTTTCTACAGCTTTATAGCGATGACGCAGCCTGAGGTCACATTCATGTTGCATGAAGAGAAAAAGGCTCCTGCTTTGCTGAGCTTAGCTGGAAAAGTTTGCAATTCCCTCCTCTTTTATGAGCATGGTTAATGTTTACAGAAACTCATTTTAGTGTTATTATAAGGGGGGAAAAATCAGAGAAACTTACTTCATGATGTCTAGTTATAAACTCAGATGTTTGCATTCTGGGTTGTAGTTCTGCTTAGTCATTAATGTTTGTCTCTTAAACAAATAAGGAAAGCTTTGTGTGTTTTAACTGAGATACAACCTGGTTTTGAGCTGCCTTTTTCATCACAGGGATACATTTTCATTCTCATACAGATTTTGCAGGTAGCTGCATATTGATACTAGTAGATTTAACATGGACTAATAATCAAGTAGAGCCATCACCTGTTGACTGCAGTGAAGCTGACTGAAAGACAGACTTGAAAGCATTTGTACCTCAAAGCAACGGCAGCCTCTAATGATAGGATCGGTTTTGGCACAGCATGTTGGCTACGTTTCCCTTAAAGCCATGTGTGACAGCTCTTTAATTGGACTGTTCCATTCCCTCACGGCTGTAATACGTTACCAGGCAGCACCGCTGCGCTGTTTCTCTGTGATTATGAAGCGCTATACTCTAATGAAATCAAGGGATGCTGCACTATATGTCTGGATATGAAGGCAAACAATCGCATGCTCAGTACCCCTCTATCAGACTTGGTGGGATCACTTCTGCAATCAAGTGGAAACCGAGCACTTATGCATGTAAGGGAATAAGCAGCCCATACTCTGGTGTCACAGCTACAGTAATGCTTTTCCCCCTCCATAAGGGGATAATTACGAGAAACCATGTCCAATTACCTTTTGTGTGTCATTTGAAGTTCTTCAAGTCAGTAGCAAGGGTGACTTTAATATGGTTCACAAGTGTATGTATTGAGGGGGGGGGGGGGGTTCTTATCATGATTCACTCTACCTAAATATTAGTGGATAGTGGATCAATCCTAATTTTGATGATATCAATGCCAACATTAGCATCAGTTTTCATACTAGTATGATAAACATCATTGCTTTAACTTCCTGAGACTTGAGCTCCAGTTGGATTTTAGAGATGTCTTCTAGCTATCGGATCATGAGGAGCCAATACAGTTTTTTTTAATGAATTACTATAATGAATATGGATATCTATGATTATAGATATTTATTATTTATCGTGTAGCTATAAATATAATTTCAATAGAAAAACAGCTTTTCTGATGTCACCAAATGGCAGTGAAAGTGTTCAACAGGTTCCAGTTACACAGAGGTGATTGTGCGGACAACCAAATATGTGATCTCTTCGTATGAGGACTCATCTGATATCGATGACATCGGTGCCAACATTAGCATCTGTTGTGATACTAACATGATAAAGATCAATACTTTAATGTAAGACCTGAAAAAAGTCATAAAGTTCATAAATAATGAAAACACAATGGCTTTGGGAGGATTTGGTTCCCATTTGCCTGAAATCAGCTTCTCTCATCCAGATAATGCCCAATTTTTTAATAACTTTCTTGCTCATGAGTTACTGTGTTAATTAAACAATAAACCATTAATTAGTGTGTAAGTATTAACACTTTCATTTTGAGCGCTCTTTAAATAAGTATCAGAATCAATATCGACTTTACAAGCCCTTCGTTCTCTTGGAATCGGGTCGATACCAGATGTTGCAGAATCGCCCACCCTGAGTAAATAACACTCTTTAAATGCCAAAAGGCTTTAAGAAAGATTTGCATCTTCGACCTTGAAGAAGTTTATAGCTCTCTCTTTCTGTTTCTTGCTGTTACTGTTCATCTCCATTGACTGGAAAGAGGGGCAAAAAAAGACCCTTGTGAACCAGTGAGTGTATATATGAGAATAAAAGGGAACATGTGTGTATCTGCTCTGGCCTGTGGCTGCAGATTAGCCACGAGTGCCAGAGGATCGCCTCTGCTCTCTGACAAATGAGAAAAGCCATAGCGGCCCTGGCTAAAGTGACAAGCCAAATGGAAGCAATTCCTCCTGAGGCGGGGGGGACAGCTGTGACCAGGGCTTGCGATGCCACTGCAGACCGTACACTGTTTGTTACTCTCTCTCTACTGGTGATTGAGACCTAAACAAGACAATTGGCATTTCTTACCATGAAGTGGTGTTTGTCACTAACCCATGGGACCTCTCAGATGACCGTGCACCTTTTACCTGTGGTGGATTTTGCTAGGGGTGTTTGTTTTGTCCTGTCTTCGTCCCTTTTTCAACTATTTGTGAGCAATTCAAGCAAAACCCGCTCACATGATTGCAGAATCTTTCCTTTTTAAAAGTCATTTAGTCAAGCTAGCCTCACTTCACAGCCTTGTAGATGTGTGAGTAATTAACACTCGAGCCTGATGGATTAAATACCACCCTGCTGAGATTGACTCTGCCTGCTGCCGTTGGCATAGTGACCTCAGAGCAACGAGACACTTCCAGGGGAAAAGATGGCAAAAATGGCCTAGAGTGAGACATGAGGATGGAGAGAAATGTTGAGGGAGTTTATCAGTCTCAAACATATAAATAAATAAATAAGACCAGTAGCTGTGAAGTACTAGAATGGAAAGCCCTTAAATAAGGAGTCAAAGATGGATGGCTCAGGGTTAGAGGCTATTCCCACCACAGTCAAGTTGTCTGTCAAGAGATACAAGCTGCATCTCCATACTGTCTCTCCTCTTCCTCTGCTGAATCTCTCTCTCTCTCTCTCTCTCTTTTCTCGCTTTCTCATATCACCCAGGGCCAAGTGGATCAGACTTCACTTCGACACAGTCATCATAATTACTCCGTGCCAGAAGAATCAATTACAGCTAAGCACCATTGTTTCCAGAATGAAGCCAAACATTAAAGTTTAAAAATTCAGAATTATTAAAAAGTCATGCTCTCAGGGACACATACAGAATATTTACTGTTAACAAATACGTTAATAACTTCCCTCCCAATTATTAATTCATGCCTTACACTGGTCTCAGCAAAAGAAGTGTCTTGTGGTTAATTTCTCCGCATTTATACACTGTTAAATATGCATCAGCCCCTGATTATTCCATATGAGCACTTGGCAGATGTGACCAGATTAGTTGTTTTTATCTGACTGAGAAAGTCTGAGCTGAAGTTTTTCCACGCTGACATTAACAGTCTGCACGTGGTAGTTGTGTGTGTGAGTGTGTATTTTAGGAAATAGATTTTCTTTTGTGCATTATGCTGATGTAGGCGTGCTGAGAAAGCTTGACTCAGTTGATCACATTAGACGTTAACAATTCCAGGGACTCACGGAGGAGGATGGAGAACGGGTTCCCTAGACAACACACTGTTTTAAAGGCTTTTTCTTTGGTTACATTTGAGCTACGGTAAGGAATGCTGAAACGGCGTACAACCTTCATGCTTCAGGATGTTGTAGGTTTAAATAATGTAGTAGAGGTTACTAAGACCACAGGTTTTTTTTTCTGATGCCTCATATGTTTTATTTCAGTTTTGGAAAAGCTAATGTTCCTCGTGCATCACCACAGTGGTTTCCTAGCAGTCGTGTGCAGATGGATGCCCTATCTCCACCCAACCAGACCACTTTTCTTTACATCTGCAGGAAAAACATCTTCCATGTCCTTTAGCAATCTCAGAGTGGCCATAAAGTGTTCCTGGTTTCAGGCAGATGCCCTCCTCTTCTTCATTCCCACTAAGAGTAATGCATCATATTATGATCAAGGCGGGGAAAGGGGATTGACTTTTACTATTTAGCTGTTAAATATTAAGAGGCTGATCACTTTTAGTACTTAATCGCAACTGTTTGGATCACATTTCAGTCGCATTTAGGCAGGTAATTTCCTGCTTTTAGATCTCTGTTCATTAAATCAATGTGGACAGTTCAGGAGGTTCTGTATCCACTTGCTTTGATGCAGATTTTCTTTATAGTGTCTTACTGATGATACTTCTTATTCATTTCTTCAACCAGAGTTTCACTAGTTTGATTTATTACCTCATTAGTGTTTTATGCTCAGTTGTTGCTGTTGGGGTTCTATGAGATCCATAGGTTTACACGTTGTAACGGCCATTACAGCAAGCAGAAAACACTCTCCATTATAGGCTTCACAACCGTCCGTGAAATGCAGATATCACTCTATCCGGGAAGTCTGAATGGAATTAAACAAGACAGAAGAGCCAGCTGAGTAAATTGAAAACAATGTGGCAGAACTTGGAATGGTTCATAGCGTTGGAAGAGAACTGAGCAGGGTCTGCAAATTGGCTTTCAGATGGAGAAAAAAAACAACAAAAACAGAAAAAAACAATTGCCCTTTACTTCTGGGGTTGCATGTCATCTCTTTGAAACTCACTACTGGGCAGATTAAGGTCAAGTAGACCATTCCCCTTTTTCCTCCCCACTGAAGGTAGCAGAGGGAGGGCGGATAAAATGATGACAAGGAGGGATTGCAAGAGGAAGAGAGCGAGAGGGTAGAAAGTGGGATTTTGAAGGTCTTTGAAAGAGGTTTTACACCCATCCCTGGTGGTTTTCCTCTTTCACTCTGAGAACTGTGCTGATAATGGCTGCTTGTCGAGGGAGGATGAGCCCACCTGCTCTTTCTAACTCAGTCCTGCTGCTTCAGCTCAAACCTTGACATAAATACTAAAGAATGACAGGTGGGGGTTGTTAGTGCCCCCTTCAATATAGGTGTAAATGGTACAATGTTCTATGAAAGGACACCTGATAAATACATCTAAACTGACAGTACTTAACCTTAGGTGACTGATTTCCTGCCCCTTTCCTGACACAGCTGATGCAAAATTTACACAACTTTTTCATTTTTCAACATTTAGGGTCCAGACTCGGAAAGATCCTTTTTCTCTTTTTAATCTTCAAAGTCAACAAAAAATACTTCAGAGGTGAAACAAAACCATATTTTGTTTGGTTTGGATACTTTATTAAACACTGAAAAGCTTTCAGTCGCCTTTTCTTTTCAGCCCTTTTTGAAAAATTTAATAGAAACTGCTTAATCAGGTTTCACTCCACTCCTTTGCTGGTTCACTACAGGGTTTCCAGGTTTTTATCAAGCTACTTTCTTTGTATTCTGGGTGTGCTTTTCTTAACTCTGCCCTATCATGATATTAAATTAAGTTAATTTTGACAGCAAACTTATAAAGTCTGTGTTTCCAAACTTCCTCCATTGTAGAATGAGCTTAGTGGGCTTTTTTCCATTTCAGATCAGGGATCTCATTTCTGGTCTTCACATTAAATGGATCCACTGAGTTCTGCACAATGACCACACCTAATCTGAGTCCAGTATGTATGAGCAGGGACACATTTGCAATTTTAGCTTTAAATGGTGCAGAAACATATCTGCATTTTCCCTCAGATTTGTGCCAGCGTTTCCTCTTTCCTCACAAGTTGCTCAAACATCAGCAACTCAAAAATGTATATGTGTATGTTTTTAATGTTTAATTATTTTTTTTTTTAAAAAAAGCACGAACTAAATTCTTCCCATCTAAGGAGACGTTGAAAGGAACTCTTGTAGAATTTATGCAAGCCGTGATTCAAATAAATTAACAATAAACATATTTTTTTGTTTATTTTTTGTTTGTGGAAAATTGTGTGTGTATACTGAAGGGGTTTAATTTTAATGGGTTTATGGACAAACATCATTGAAGATGTGTTTTTGAATGTTTCTTACCCCACATTTTAGTGAGAATATTAACATCTACAGAGCTAACGCCCAACTGTGTCACCAGGTATTTGCTCGTTGTAGACGATAAATCAGTGAAACAGAAGTGGCAAGGCTGCCAATTGTAATTACAGAATCAATTGACACACAATTAAGTCATTTGATTGAGTGGATTATCCTGTCAATCAGAAAAGAGCTGCTGCGCGTTCAGTAATGTGCGAATGAATGGCATAACATTTTCCTTTTACATGTCAAGGGCGCAGTCACGAAGTCTGCTGGCAATTAAGAACTGTAATATGCTGAGTCGAGCGCGGCAACAAAAATAGGCAGCAATTTCTTCTGCTCCTGTTGAAAATTATGCTTATCAGGTACCTCGCCTCAGCAAAGGTGAAGGGTCGGTCTGAGCAGGCAGCCATTTCTCCACATAATTGAGAGAAGTTTGGATTTAATTGTATAATTAATCTTGTCAAATTAAGTTACACAGAAGTTTGACCCCTAAATTAGGCAGTCTGGAATATTTAAATTGCCTTAATGTGAAATCAGGCTCCAGAATGCACTTTGTTCTCTCCTGATGGTTTGAGGGAAGTTTTTACCCGTGATGAACACGTAATGCTGTAATAACCTGTTAGCAGTTCTTATCACGTTGTTCCGTTATATGATTAATTTCCTCAGAAAGTAATTGCAATTTTAAAAAGACCCTCATTTTATTGTATAGATTATTGTATACCTGCAAAAAGCTTGAATGCATGGTAATGCTCATTAAATGTGTTTTAAAATGATAAAAAAGGTTTCCGTTCTTTTGTTTTCATCACACATTGGGTATTATCAAGTCATTTAAAGGCTTTCTATTCTGTTTTCTGCAGGGTGCAATGCTCTTCAGCATTTAAATCCTTATGCTAACAGCTGGTTATTGTTCCTTTTGTGTTCATCTTTTATAATTAACACAAGGGATTATACTTGCTTTATCACATCCTTCTTAGAAATGACGGTGTATTGTTTGCAGGATCAAACCTCACGATTATCATAACACCAGGCCCTTGTTTGTGTAATACAATATGGGGAGAAAAAGCATTATTTTCTGTGTCACTGAGCAGTCTTCATTTCCCTTCTTCCAATTTGGCTTTCATTATCTGTATGGCTAATGCGACAGTTATGAGCTATACACCATGAGTCACGAGGTTTACGTCGCACACAGAAAACGAACAACCAAAGAATCAGCAGTGACATTATTAGCTGATCAATGCAAATGAACCAACAATGATTTAGAAAAGCAGGTATTATCGCTGATTAATTGATTATATTAATTGAATAACGGTTAACCCAGCACTGAAAGTCCAGCTCAGGTGATTAGTCAGTCAATCTGTAAGTCAGCTGATGTTGAATTTCCAACCTTTCGAAAGCTGTTTGGGTGACTAAAGGTGACATTTTTCTCTTTGTAAGATCAATATTATACTGACTTTAATAAAGAGAAACTAATTAACATGTTTAATAATAAAACAGTAATTGATTGCAGTTAGACTCCATCAGTTTTAACAAAATACATGAAGGTAATTTTAATATTTTAACTATGTATTCAATGCTTTAATAATTTGTGTGAAAGTTGTAAAGGATCAGTCAGAGAAACTATTCTTATCCTGATTTCATCATGTTTCTTATTTCAAACAGTTTGCTTTTGTTACTGTTATCCTAAATAGATTTGGATTGATTTTTTTAAGATATGTTTTAATATTTCTTTGGAGTGACTGGTGCATAGGCATTTCGCTTGTCTTTGCTTGATAGCAAATGGATGGTGTCTGCTTACTGCTTTGACAGACATTACTGATTTTTGACACACTTGATTGCATAGTAACATATCCAATGTTATTAGTGATCACTGAGCTTAACTGTCTTAAAGTTTTAAGAATTCCTGCAGAGAAAGTCATTTCAGGGTTTCTTTCATTGGTTGGGAGCTGCCATGATGCTTTCCAAAGATGCAATTTTATCTTTTAAATAACTCTACCACAGCAGTCTGATTTAAAGAGTATTCTTACGGGTTTTTATATACCATCCTGGATTCTATCACAATGAAGGAAAAACAGTGGTAAAATGAATATCTGCATGTATGTATACATATTTTTTACATTTATTTAGTCTGACTGCAGTCGATTTGTATAGAAAACCTGCAGAACAGACATGAAACTACATGTTCAATTGTCTTATGCATAGGAAAGGCCCCTGGGGTATTTGCCAGCATAATTCTCATCTTAACACGACGACCTTACTCTGCTGTTGTCGCTGTTGTCAGATTTAGTAACAGCATACGCATGAGACGAGCTGGTAGGAAAAAGTCTCCTTTGGCTTGTTTGAATGCCAACTGTGCATATGAGCTTTCTAAAAGCCCTCTTTCATGTCTGTGACGTATAAGTGTTTCTGTGTCGACGAGAAATGCTACTCCAGCACCACCCTGCTGTCACCCTCAATGCAGATGGAGAATCTGCCCTAGTGCACTTTCTCTGAAGTACATACTTGCATAGATGTCTCTATTCTGCACTTGTGTGTGTGTGTGTGTGCTTTCTATAAGTGGGGAGATGTATTCTTTCTCCAGCTGAGTACCCTGAAGTGAGGTTATTTTATCCAGTGAAGTGTGGAAGTTAATGGTGCAACGATGTGAGCTGTTGGTCAACGTTTTAATGAGTAATTTCTAAAATTTCTTATTTTATTTTATTTTATTGCAGAGCATGCGCACCTGTCTGAGCATCCAGACAACATGCATGTCGCATTAATGCTGCATGGGAAAATGGCCTCAGACTACAAACCCAGCATCTCAGATTCAGCCCGTTTAACCTTTCCTCTCCATACTCCCATGATATTCAGCAACAATCCATTGCTCTATAGTGTTGTGAAATTGAATCTGGCTGCTTTTTAAGAGTCTGTGCTTTATTTGGCTCCTTCCTCTTTTCCCAATCCGTCTTTGATTGTTCAAGGAAATCTTGTGAAATGCAAATGGGGCCAAACAGAATGTAATTGCTGCTGTGTGATGATTACGAGGGAGAACTAATGATGTCCCAACACTAAGGTCAGGTAGGGTTTAATTAGAGGAGGCACAATCAGTGTCACTCATGTCTGCGGCTCTCCTGTTCCCGGTGTCTGCCTGGGTCTGTGCCAGCGTGCTCTCTGAGAGAATTTCAAGAAAATGGGCTGCTGATATGAAAAGAGAGAGGGGTAGAAAATAATGTGGCTACATTCTTTTGTTCAGGCCCAGTCTGTTTTGGAAAAGGAGCTCCGGAAAAAGCATGTCTGTCTGCAGATAAAAGTGGAGGTTAATAAATGGAGCAGAAGTGAAAAGGTTGCCATTTGTGCTCATGGAAACCTTGGCTCAGTGTTAAGAACTATTCAACTAAGCACATGCACAGAGGAGCATAAAGTCTTCCTAACTGAAGAAGCAAAATGAAATATCTCCCATGACTCTCTGACTGTGATGGTGAATTATTGTTCAGCAGGAATATGTTGTGCGACTGAGCAAATTACTGAAACAAGGACACCAGATTGGACAGATGAGTGAGACTAGCCAAGGAGAATAACTGTGGCCAACATTCCTGATTATCCAATCAGTGCTCCAAAAACATCAATTCCATCTCGTCAATAGATAATTAAGAGGGATAATTGGTTGGCTGCTCTCTAGGCAGACATGCACTGCTGGTAAAGTTCCATCCCTTACCTCAGCATTACAAAAACACACACACAGCTGAGACATCTGTCCATTGAAGGTCATCGTTATATCTACATCTAATCCAACATGATGAAATCCAAAATGTTCTGGTTTAGTGTAAATACACATTTTTTTGTTATTGTACAGAAAATCTGAAAATAAGTTAGATGTTTCACGAGAAGATCCCTTCCATGTGGCCTCTATTGTCTTAAAGCACTTATATGGATTATCTAACTTTGTATATAAAAGGCCATTTCCACCAGGCTGACACCTCAACCCATCTTGGTTCAGAGGTTGTTTTTACTCCCTAGCATCTTGCTCAGAGCAATTCATCCTTTTATCCATGAGTGTCTCTGAAGTACAGGCCTGCAGATTTAACTGGACAGGGCCAGAGATTTAAAGCGTTGACCTGCTTGGTTTCAACAGCTGTGTGCTAATCCATTCCACTGCCCCGACCGTCCGTCCCCTTTTTCCTGCTCTAGTGAATAGTCAGGTCCTTAATGTGTGAGATCAAGAGGAAAATAAGGCTCTCCAAATGGAATCAAATCACACAGAGGGGCTGCCTAGCTCACAACAAAGGGCTCCTGCAACATTAGGGCAGGCATGAGACTTAGCAATCAGACTGTAATTCATTTTTTCAGCTATTAGCCAGTCTCCAGCCTCTCTCTGCCTTGCTTGGTTCACTTCTTGTCCCCCTCCCCAACCAACCAGTCTTTGATTAATTCATTAATTCACAAACAGAGGCTGATTCACATCTCGGTATACAGTCGGCTCAAATTGGAAGCAGGGCAGCAATCTGTCTTTTCTACTCCGAACTGATTGTTGAAAGGAGAAGAAAAAATTACAGCATTATTGAATAAATAGATCGCTGTCCATTCGACCCAATAATTTGTTGCATTTTCATGTTTTATTTATGCTCAAAGAAGCCGCCTGCTCTCGTATATCACAGACCCAATGAGGCAAGGTGGGTAAGGGTATATTGATTTGGGTTGACTGTGAAGCCCTCTACGCAGACCTACCCCTACAGCCTTATGCACGCCTTTTTGCAGTTTGTATTCGTCTCAAGCTTTTGGCCCTCTAGCCCTTGAGCATTGGCTCTTATTCACTGGTCTCCCTTCTTGGCTCACGCAAGGCCCAATCCCATTTCCATGCATTCAATATTCCCATTATAAGCTCATTAGTCTCATCATTGTTTTGGGCTCATTAATAGGATATCCATCGCCTTAGACACCTCTGAATTACCATGTCACAGTGTGGTCCCTTTCAAAGCATCAACAGTGTGGATTTGCAGAACTGTGTGAGCGTGTGTGTGGTTCCTTGTGCCACGTCGACCTTGAGTTTGCTGACATGCCTGTCAACCCGTCTAGAAACCTGCTGACATACTTCACATGGAAACACATCCATCCTAACATACACACACTGAAGCCTATTTGCTTCTAAGTTTCTCTATCAGTGATGCAGGCGATGGGAAGGAGGGGGGGCTGGAGTTGGGGTTTTAACATGCGAAGCAGGTCCTCCAATGCATTCGTATTGATCCTCTGAGGCCGCACAGGCCCCCTTTTCCTTTCTTTCTCTGGCAGTGGAGGCCATTCATCACCAAGGCCATGACTGGAGAGCTCAAACAGCCATCTCTGTCAGAAAATGGGCTGCATCAGGCTGGGCCGTGCCACACCAAACTCGCCTTTCTTTTCAAGCAGAATATTGTCTTGACATAAAGGCTCATGGCATGATCTGTTCCTCTTACTCATCCACAGCGTGCTGGTCAATGCCATGTCTATTTCCAAACTGTTTTATAGGAAGTTTTGAAATCCCAAAAATAGGTAAGCCTATCAATAAAGTAACTTACAAGAACAATGAAGTTTTTTTAAATAAAAAAACCCCCTGTGTGGGTCCATCATTTGATCAATTTGGAGAATCCAGGTCATGTTTATGGCTGTTCTCAAGTAGGCATTTTATTCTAGTCTCTTGCATTTTTGCTTCTTTTCCTGCCTCCTCCCAGCTATTGTACGTTCTCCACTGCAGCCTCGTATTTGATTGATGGTGACTTTCAACGCCATAGGGAGATGTGCATCCCAGCTGGACTGCCAAGTATCGTTCTTTGGTCTCGGCTTAAGTTTGGGCCGTGACAAGGACAAACAGGAAGAAAGAAGGATGGTGGGAGGGAGCAGAATGAAGCATGGCCTCAGCATTGGGTGTATTTTAAATAACTTTGACAGAGGAGTTTGAAGCGTCTCTCTGGGCTGGAGCTAATCTGATGTGAGAGGATGCCACACTGAGGCTGATAGGACACACAGATAGAGGAGGAGAGGGGGGTGGGGGCAGACGGAGAGAAAAAGGGTAATAGAGGTGCTCACTCAGCTGGTGGGAAATCTGCCCTCCACATCTTTTCATCTCTCCAACCTCTCTCTTTCTCACTTTGCCCCTGCCTCCCTTACCCACTTACGTCCATTTACTGCCAACATCAGACTCTCCTCTCCTGTCCCTTCTTTCCCTTTCACACTTTGCGTCACAGTCACTCTCACCTCCCTCCATATCTCTGCCTGTCGTCCTCTTCTCCATCTCCCCTTGCTTCACCGCTGCCTCCCTCTGTCTTTCACAGACGATTTAGAAAGTCACAGCCTATCCCTTCCATTTATGAAATTGTTCATGTTATTTCCTGCCCCTCACCCCTTGTGGCCAGCCCTCTCTTATAAGTCTTAGTGGATGCATCCTCCCTGCAGATAGCCCTCATGCAGCCAGATCCTCCATCTAGAAGACATACAACTCAGTGGCTGGTGCTCTGAAAAAACAACAAACCCAGAATTAATCTGGAGGGTAATATTGTCAGACAGCAAGGCAGGCCCTGACACTATGACCTCACCATAACAATGAGCATCCATGCTTAATCCCCACCTGTGGCCTCTTGTTTACCCCATCACCCTCTGGACACTGCGAAAAAGAAAATGTAATCCCATTTCTTTCCTGCTCTTAGGCAGTAGCTTTTGTGAAAATTGTCCAAGAGTTTGTCTAGCCTGAGAAATTCAGAGTCTCAAAATATCATTTTCTTCTTATAATACTGAATTACTGCAACAGTTTCAGACCTTTTGATTTTCTTTACATTGAGTCAAAACTGAATGTTTTTGGCCACTTGGGGGCAGTGGAGTTAGGTCTAAGCACAAACTAAACCTCTAGTGTGTTGTAGCTATTGATAATCTGTTGTCAAATACATACTACACTTCCACATTTGTAGAACTTTTAATTCAGTTTGAATCAAGTTTTAATCAGCCTAAGAGGTCTACATACAAGACTATCTAATAAAACATGTAGAAACAGCCTTAAAATGTAAGAAAGTTTTACCTTAGTGTAATGTTTTTTTTTTTCTTTAATCATCTATAGGTGTTGAAGGTCTGATTAGTCACCTTCACAAGATGTCATTTTGTAAGGAAAATGTCCCAAAATCCTCCTGTAATATTCTTGTGTTAGTGTTGACTCCTGTTTTTAGTTGCTTGGTGTAAAAAATGAGTGCAATGTCCCATACTAATAACACAACAAATATTGGATCATCTTAATCTATTAATTTGACACTGCTGGGAATGTCTTTAGCATGTAGAAGGGTCATGTGCAGCTAGAGATCACCAATAGCTCCAGAATCTGATTTCAATATGTCTGTTAACCAGATGCTAGTCATAAATCTGTGACAGTCTACAAACACTATTTAGTAGCACTTAAGTCTCAAAAACAAAAATCAATACCAACAGGAGACTATTGACTTTGGAGGCACTACTCAAACATTCAGCTGTATTTCTTCTTACACATTTTTTTTAAGTTATACCTTGTCAAAAGGTGTAAATGTAAAAATAAAATGATGAAATGCAAATTTCATTTAACTTGTGCCAAGTTTGTATAACGTGAAATATTAGCTAATTAGCTAAATGATGCTCACAAGCTAGCTGTCAACTTTATAATCTGTTTAAATTGCATTGCATAGAGCAGATCATAAATTATTTGTAGATTTAAATACGTTTTTTACATAATTGTGAATCATACCTGTGAATAAGACTAAAATAGTTGGTTAACTCAATGAAACAGACTTAAGATAAGAGGAATAAGTATAGCGATGTTGCTTGCAGCTACAGTATACTTATTTTCTTTTTCTACATATCTAATATTTATTTGTAAGTATTGATCATAGTACTATGAAGTTTAGCCTAATGTAAACATACCTACCCTACAACGAACACTTTAGTTCACTATTTGTTCTATTTACTGAAGTTGTTTCATCGCTGTTGATGTCAGCCTGCTAGATAGCAAAAAGATATCCCTGAACTCACCCTGATGCTTGTGCAGTTTGTTGAATACACAAATATGTTGCAATTTTATGTTTCAACCCTCAATAAGACAGCAATGCACATCCTTTTTCAAAAAGATTATTTGTTTTTAAAACTGGTCATTTTCAAGTATCCAGCTCTAATGAAGTGTTAGCTCATCGACAGTAATTGGATGTAGTGTACTGTGTAGTGTGCATGTAACCTTGCACAATAAAAGAGGCCCATGTGAAAAAGAGTGCAAGGATGCGTGCATGCCTAACCTGTGACCGTGTGCATGGAAGCACGTATTTTCCAGGTTAGTGTGTGATGTAGAGCAGAACAGACAGCCACATTGAAGGAAACAGGGAATGAGTGTGAAACGGTAAAAGAAAAAAATTAGAACCCTGATGGTACTTGGCTTCTTGTAGGGAGGGGGGAAGAGTATGGGAAGGAGAGAATGAGTGAAGGGTAGATGTGTGAGGTCAGTGGTGGAGTGTGGCGGTGTGTCCTTGTGCCTCCTCAGTTGCTCTCCTCTCAGCCTTTCCCTCTCTCCTCGCAGCCTGTTTCTGGCTCATTACCCTCTCCGCCAGCAGACTTTTCCCTGGGCGGCGGTGAAAAGAACTGTCCTCTCTGCCTCTCACCGACAGCCACAGCCTGAGCACTGCCCTGCCCTCCTGATATTAATCAACACACACATACACACTATTTCAAGCTCATGCACACACTCTCCCCAGTGAGCTCGTCTGACGGACAGGCTGCTGGGCAGGCATCTCTTCTCCAGGCCCTCACTTGCAAATGAGACATCCAACCTCTTGGTGCAGGCAAGGGACAGGATATTAGAAAGGTTTTATTGGAGAGAAACTTTTCATTATAAGATATTTTGTGAGTGACTGGGAGGAGGCCCTACGTATGGCTCATATTGCTGGATGGTACAGCTTGTAATTCATCCTCAGAGCGAATTAATCAAGGTATAATCAACAAATGCTACACACAATAGAAAATCTGAATATTGGCAAAATATATTCTGTAAAATGTTTATTTTTTAAGTGAACTGTTTAAACAGACCTAATTTATATTTTAAATGCAATTTACTGAAATATCTAATAAAAATGTGTATTTACATGACCAATTAGCTTTATTATAAAAGTAATCATTTTTGTCCCTAAATGTTAATTAAAATTGTACTTTATCAAATTATAAAAGAATTTTTTCTTGTCTTTCCTTTACCCTTAGTAAGAATTATCACAAAGTTAAGAAAGATGGAAGAAAAATTCACAATTACCCAGGAAAAGATGATCAATAATAATAGCTGATTAATAGTTCATAGCTGACATCAATTAGACCATGTGGTTCTGCAACACAAAGTGTATGTAATGTATTGCATAAACTGACCCGCTATCCTCAAACTTAATCACACAAGTCCCAGCTCACGACTAAAAATGTTTAATTGACTGTCACAAAAATTTGTCCACAAGAAAATGTGGCAACAGAGTTAATAAGAGAGCAACGAAGCTCCTTTCCTCCGAATTTAGAATACACTTAATCATCTATGTAATAACTGCTACTTAGATATGTTCAAATAATTTCTCCATTTCAAACTTCCTAATAAAAAGACTATTTGATCAGACTTCAGAAACGCATTACTATTAGGTCAAATGTCAGGGTAATTTAGCAGTCTAACTAGAGCCCGGCTCATGGCAGATTATTGAATGAACTTTTTGCATTTAAGAGTTTAAAGTTGAAAATAATATCTTTCTATATTAACTGTGTAAAATAGAGAAATGACAAAGTTATGCACCATGTGGAATTGAACAACTTTCCATCTGTAATAGCAGAACTATCAGACTGTAGATGTGGCTGACAATTCTCATGCAGTTATACTGAGAACTCGCAGGAGCAATAATGTGTCAGATGTGTTTACAGACATTTGATTCGCTCTCCAAGGGGCTGTTGCTGGTTTGTGACACATAGCAGTCTCTAGCCTAAAATCTGAGAGTTCTGCTCGCCTCCACCCATCCTTACCCCTTTTGTGCCCTTTCCTTACAACCTGTGCCCGTTGACAGTGTGCCAGGTGTGGCCCTACCCAAGAGACATGCCCAGTGTCACCAATCAAAGCAAGCCCACGTCAGTAGTGAGGATGCCAGCTTGGCCACAGACTATCTGAGCGCATCCCTGACGCTGGTATATGTGACATTAGCTGGCTGCCTTCCCTCTCCTCTAAGCAAAGCTCATGACCCCAGCTCTGCCTTCACACACTGACTGGGTATGTGACCTCATGTCCAAGTGACATACTCCCTGGCAGGGAGTCGGAATATAAAATGATCGTATTATTCACGTCCTACCTTTGACATTGTCTGTTAGCAATTCAGCAGGCACCACAGATAGAGCTACAATCTGGCAGTGCTGTCCACTTCAGGTGATATGTCTGACCATCAAGTAAAGACCCAAGAAATCCAGCTGCCTGCACATGTCTCCTGTGAGCTGTTTCACTGCATCACTGAAAACAAAGCTCATCAGGTTTTTTTTTATTATTATTGTTTGATGCTGCTAATGGCTTAGCTTCTATTATTGTGGTGCTGTCTCCTGGGCGTTCCTCATGTCTTCCTGTTCTGATGAGAGTGGCTGGACACTGGGGAGTCTTTGTCTCTTTTTCTCAGGCAGACTATGCAATTTAAACCTGCCTCGGGCATGTAGATATTACTCCCCGGCGAGAGGGCTGAAAATTAATGGAAATTGTTTTAGAGGAATCATTATTAACATTCTCCTTCGGATGCCCCTTTGTCATCTCATCCCCGTCACCTCTTCGATTTTATTCTCACACTAATGTATGCAATCGTTGACATTCCTGTCCGTATGCAAATGTACTAGAAAATGTGACTAATCAGACTAATAATTAGATGTTGCATATATGCAAATATTCATGAATTTAGACATGATGGCAAATATCAGTTATGCATCTTAGTTGTTTTTTTTCCATTTTATTGTCAATGCTTTTACAAGCAGTAATGGATGTTGAGGAATGTGTGTTGTTAAAACTGCAGGCAGCTCTGATGCACAACTAAGAGGCTTTAACAGTGTTTTTTCATCCTCATGTCTCTCTGTTGCTGATATAGACTTAGTTGTGGTATAGTATATAGCACAGCAGACTCACTCTACTCTGGAACCAGGAAATCTCATTCCTTCACACATACGACTCAATTTCACACCCTTAGCTGGATTAAGAGGACTCTTTGCTCCGGGCCTGTGCAAGAAAAAAGGGTAAATATCAACCTTGTTCCTGGTGCCGGAAAATCCGCTATTTAAATGAGGAGTAATATAACTGACATTTTCCAGTTCATTATGCAGCCCCTGACCTTCACATGTACGACTTGGATACTTCCTTGGCAAAAGGCAAGGCCTGATTCTCCCTAATGGGAGATGTTTGACCTTGTCAGGAACTAAGGCGGAGGTCAGGCAGGAAGGAGTCAGTAATAGCCCCAAGAGAGACGGGACACAACACAGGAACATCTACAACAGCCATTAAAAGCACTTTAACATTCCAAACAGTGGTTAAGTTGGCATTTACGTGTCTGTGAAAAGTTTTAAATCTAAAACTTATTGCGCAAAGGAAGTAAATATTAGACTTGTGTGTTTTTTGGAAAGCGTTTTTGATACAATGCGTACATTTCTGATCCGTGGGGATAATCTATAGCTGTTGAATGTGTACTACATCATCTGGTCTTCAGATTTATGTTTATCTCTGTTTGTGGCCAAACTGCAGAAGCTTATCACAGATGGATTCAACTAATCTTCAACTGGCTCTTTGCCTTTATGTCCAACTGTACTTTAAAGACTCCTCAGGATTTCAGATAAATCCATCACACTCAGTCACCAAACATAATGGAAAGTAATCATATCGGGAGTCTTTCACGGATTAGGCTGTTTTGACTGTGACTTATAATCTCTTCCATTTGTGTGAACTACAATGATGTGCACTGGGCGCCTGGCAGAGATAATCTTATTACCCAGTTGCCTTTTGTTTTCTGCTGCCTTCCTTTTATTCTTTATTAAAACATTTTGCTGCATTAAACATGCTAATTTGAGGCTGGGCATAATTGAGGTCTTGCTTTTAAAAACCTTTTTCCCTGTTTGGAGGAAGATTAGGAATTTCATCTTCAGGATTATGTATAGAGTACAGTGAAAGTCCATCAAATAGACTTCCTTTTCATTATGTTTAAAGCTACTCAAGCTTATTAATGTTAAAAGAAAGTGTATTATTCCCCACATAACACCACTGCCTTATGACAAAAAGATGTCAGATGGTATCTGTATTTGGGGATGATTGCTCGACTGATTAGTTTTTGTCCACTCAGTATGTTTCCAGGATCAAATTCATTAAACCAATCAGCTTTCAAACAGACAGAAAAAATCCTGGTAATTCTGGCTCTGTGTACTTTCAGGATTGTTAGAAGTAGCCTAACGCTCACTGTCAAGCTGTCGAATCTCTTTTTATTACATTCATCAGAAAGTGAAGAGCAGCAGACGCAACTATGGACACCAGAAGCGAGAGTGTAAGACGGATAAAAACCTACCAACTCACACAGGAATCCTCATTGATCACTAGTGGCTTTTCATGAGCCTCAAATGTGGAAAGATCATAGCTGGAGTCTTACTATGAAATGATATCTCACAATGTGAAATGATTCCCAGATCTGCTAAAAAGGGGGAAAAAAAGTCAAAGAAAGTGCAAAGAGAATATTGAGGTGTCAGTATTTCTGCCTGGTTCACCTAGGGGTCTAATAAGTGATCACACGGAAAAGAGGGGAAGCTCTGCCCCATTATGGCGAGCAACTTTTGATTTTGTGTCAAAACATATTTAAAATTTGAACAGTGCCGTCATTCCTGTGGTGTGACGCTCTCTCCGTGGGGCTTGTCACAGGAGGTGTCACGGCATGCAGCACCAATGCACCCGGCTCCTTTCATTTTTCTGTCTGACATGTTAAGTGTGATGGTACAAAGAGGTTCCATTTTAATTGTTTGGACAGATCACTCAAGAGAAAAGGGCTTTGATTTTGGGTGTTGACAGAATAGGCACAGGCTTACTGCGTTTCTTTTGGTGTCTATCGTGCTGTTACTGGTACTGCACTATATTGATTGTGATGGGTTGTTTACCTCATGGTGAATTTAAGCTAAAGGGCAAAGTTGTCCTGCCTTTTTTGTGAATTATGTTCCAAGAAAGCACAGTGATGAAGAGATTATTTATCACGCCCATTTTGAATTTGCGTGCAAAGGTCTATTCAATCAAATATTGACTATTTGATCGATCCTTTTGGCAGATTGTAGAAAAGCTGTGCCACAAGCTTGGTGACAAAGTAGACGCTGATTTATAGGCCTGGGTTGGCTGTATGTTTAATATCTGGATTATACAAGACGAATGGGCACTTGAGCTTCGCCATGCAGCCACTTTATGAAATAGGGAGTATACTTCAATGAATCCTAGTGAGCGGTGAGAAATCACCTGTTGATAGCCTATAATGTAATAGAACATTCCTTTTGAATGGGCGGGAACCATAATGTCACACAGTCCATTAATATTCTCCTGCTGTGCCCACATCTTGGCTCGGGGCTCTGGGGGAATGATTAGGGTGATGGACGATGAGACGATGACACAAGAAAACAACTTCCCCACCTTCCCTCTTCTCTCCATCACCCCCTCCCTTTTCTTCGCCTACCCTCAGCCCTTCAACACAACAGCCACAAATTACCCACTTTACTCTCAATATTATCAGGGCTGATCGTTGGTGTCCATAATTAGAGTCTTAGTGTCATCTTGCCTCCATTAGGCTAACAATAGAGCCATGGAACAAGGCCACTTTGGGCAAATAACATGTTGAGAACACTTGACTTTTGTGAAGAGATCGTGAAAAGCATCTGAGGCCATTACTGATCCAAACAGCGTTGAATGGCTCTCTGAAAGGCAGACTGCAGAATCCGATCCACTGCAGACAGCACATGTACATTTATGCTCAAACTGCGACAGTTTTTTCCCTCTCTGTGCACATATTCTTTAACACAAATACAAATATCATCAGAGTGCAGGGTGCAGCCTAGTGGAGCTTGTATTTCAATCACAGAGCATTAGATAGCTTGCTGCTGTGTTTCCTCGCAGGCTATGTAGAGAGAGAGAGAGAGAGAGAGAGAGAGAGTTCTGTATTCTGAGCCCAGACCACGTTTGATCTTCGTCACTGCCCCTGTAAGACATCATTGTGTAACACTGTAAAAGCGAACAGCTTCATGGAGTGAAGGAAATATCAAGGAAGTTATTCATAAATATTAGATAAGATCAAAACACCCAGTTGCTCTCAGACTTTGAGCTCCCGGGTCAAGCCATCTACATCTTGGATTTTTTTTTCGTCCTTCCACTCTGAGCTGAGTTTGTACCATTGAGCATTCCAATCCTGTTACTATGAAAGAGCAAACCTCATGAAACACAAATGTACAGTTTTGTTTAATTTCTGATCAACACTTTTCATTATTCATACTTTTCTTGTTTTGATTAGCGTCCCTAACGCAAGAGCGCACCGAACCTGAGGAGATTAATAGGCAGTATTCTCCAAACTCTTCCTCTTCTCCTTCTGAGCTGACACAAATTGGTGAAATATCACTTTGATCATGCCTCCTGAACAACAAACAAAACACAAACCTAATTAGCCTAATTCCAAACGGTTCCAAATGCCTCTGTTTGTTATAAAAGCCTTCCTTCTCCCTACCCTTGTTAAAGATAAAACTAAACTGAAGGAGTGTCAGTGTTTTGCTTCTGCATATTTGCTTCTGGGTACATTTTTGTGAATAAGTGGGTACTTAATCAAATGTGCCTTGTGTGACCTTTGACCCAAAACTTAACGGAGAGGATGGAGTTACCAGTTAGAAATGAGCTGTGTGGGATTGCTTCCATATTTCATAATATTATTCACATCAAATTCATTATATTGCACTGTTGTTTCCACCAATAAGCTAATGAAGGCTAAAGCAAACTGGATGGATAATATCATTGGCTCATGCTTCACTTGACCATCAGCAAAGTGGGGGAAGCTACGCCAGCTTATGAATATGCTAACGCTAACATGCTTGTGGTGTCACTGATTTAATGTAAAGTTGACACATCATGTCAGCGTCTGTTTAGCCAGTGGGAATTTTTCCAGAGGCAGCAATGCACCAAAGCCATACAGCATTTAAAGTGTTCACTCACTGCAAGCAGCATGAAGTCTACCTTGCAATGCTAGCAGATTAACTCACGTTGCCTCACTAACATATGCAATGACTGCCGGCGAGCTCTTCCCCATTAGGTTGGCACATCAAAGGACGGCGGGAGAAGTTCTTCACAGGCAGTTAAAAGTGGGCTCAGTGTGGATCTTGTAAATACCGTCTTTGAGTCAGTGCCTCTCGGGGGACACTTCACACACTCCTTCAGTCGGGAGAAGGGAGGATGAGAGTTGCAGTGACAGGCATCATAGGGGGATGTGAGGATGGAGTGGAGGTATGGGGCTGTTGGGTGTGGGGTTGTGAGGTTTCTGAGAGCCCAGTCTCCTGTCACCATCAGAATAGGATCTATGGATGAAGAAAATCACTCTACTCTCATTTTCCCTGTCTCTATCTCGCTCTCATCCTCTTCCTCCTCTTCACACTTCACATGATAGCTGACAGTGAAAGTGGAGCATGGCTGTTTTCCGATTTCTTTTGAGTCATGTTTTTCATAACACATAAATAGAGCATGTGGCGTCCTGGGAATTCTGTGTTTCAGTATACAGGCGGACACAATAGCATCCACTCTTCTGAAGTGTTGTTGAAAACATTTTATCCATCACAGCCGTTTGTAGGGCTCTGTTGAGGCCCTCGACTCCCGCAAGGCGCAGAAAAGAATGAGATGTGTTTTGTTAGCAGCCACACTAACACACACACCGAAACACGCATGCTACGTGCTCCCAAGCCCATCGTTGCCTGGTTTTGCAGAATGATCAATGCAAATGCTGTTATTTACCCAAGCCTGAAATGAAAAGACTATGGATCAATTTGATGCACTTCCATACTGTGTGCTTACAATGGCTCACTGGGTTTTTGTCTCAGCTATATTCCCTCCCTCTACATTTTAGCCATCTACCCTTCATCTTAAATAAGACCCCTTACACATGCATGCACGCACACACACAAAAAGCCAACTATGCTGTTCTAACATAGTCCTCTGTGCATTCTCTTCCTGCACCATCTCTCTGTCTTTTTCTTACAAACACACCCACACTGTGACATTAGGACTGCATACATCGCAGCTTGTGTATGTGCATGTGTGCTTGTTTGTGTGTGTTTTAGGCTGACCCACTTTCTGTGCTTGGCCAGGCTTGTGCTGCTGCTGCTGCTGTCTGCTGTGCTGCTAAGGGGGAGATCCCTACAGACTCCCCCAGAACAGGCTCCAGCTCTCCTTCTGACAGACACTCACCGTGGCATGTTATCCCCCCGCGGATTGGAGACCTCTGCCTCTCTGTCAGCTCATCTGTGTGTATATGCGCATCTCAGATGCACCTTGATGCAGATGCACAAATGAGTACTCATAGAAACTCATGCACATGGTGCACAGACAACAAAAGTGTCCCTGCTCATGCGCACAAATGCTCAAACAAAGATATTCAAGGCGCATACCATCCCATATCTGTATATTTTTAATTCCATCCACCCTCCTCCAGCTCCTCCTCCTCTCTTCCCCGTGTTTGTCTGGAGTTATTGTTTCAATCTTGCTGCATCAGGGGGCCCCTGAAGGTTATAAATTAAACATAAATGCAAATGCGCTGAGCCATTGCCCTCCTCCACCTCCCTCTTCCCACACACACGGAAACACACATACATCCTTGGCTTTCAAACAGATCAGTATGTCTGTGAATTAATAGGAGAACAGTGGGCTTTTTTTAATGAGCGAGAAAGGGAAATTAGAGTTGCAAAGCCACAGCGTGGCACACCCAGAGCTGCAGCCGAGGCAACGGCTTGAAAAGCTGGGCGCCATCATAGAATATGCTAATACCTCAGGTCCCCTCACTGTCAGCGTTAGCGTTGCTCTAGATGAGATCAGTGCTGTGGCTTTGATCTGGGACGCTGATGAGAGCCAGAATCATCATGTGTACAAAGCAAAGAAAGCACGAGGGATGTGAAAGAGGCACAAAACCAATAATGTATCTCTAGTTTGGCACTGAATTTGAAGAAGCCTAATTTTGTCTATCCACGCACACACACTTGTGACGTGACTGTCACCTGTGTGGCCTCCCTCTCACACTCATGAACGTAGGATGTAAATGTGATGTGTTCTCTGGGTTCCCTTTAGCTAAATAGCCATCTGGTCCTGTTGATGCTATAGGCTGAGCCTGAGCTTAGTCAGTGTGAACACCGTTGAGACTTTGTAGTTGGACCATTGCAGCGTTATTGCTTTTATTTTCTGCCATATGGGCTCATAAAGGCAAGCGGCTGCGAAAGGTTTCCAGGGATGTCACTCTTTTATTTGTCTCCAATGAGGGAGCTCCATTTGGAACAGTAGGATTAAGCTTCTTGGTGTCATGCAGTAATAGGAATTTGTGATATCTTTATGAATATTGCGTGAAAAGAGAGAAAAAAAAGCTTTTGCATTTTTAAGAAGATGGTTTAAACAATGTTTTGTTGGATAATACTTTGATGTGTGGATGTTACCTTCAGCTTGTACTAACCCTGGATGTCCAGCAGGGGTCTTCCCATTGTCATGGACATGGCTATAGTGAATTATCCAACACTAAACTCAGCAAACTACAAGGCAAAGAGAATTCTTTCTCCCTTGCTTTTAACACATGTTTTTGTGCCATAACAAAACCATCTTACTGTCTCATACCTCCTATTATTTTCATCTCTATATTGGTCATATTTACTTCTACTACTGGCATTGCAGTTTTCTAACATTTGCTCCCATCAGAGCCATTCATAATCATCATAATTATAATCATCATCATGGCCATCCTCAGCACAACTCATCCCCAAAACCCTCTTTTCCCACCGCCTCCATCCTCCCGCTTTCATCCGCAGCTCCCTCTGTTGATCAAATGCATCTGATCTCATCAAAGCAGACCCCTCTGCTCATTCAAGTCCCAACAGACACCCTGGCTTCTTTACTAAGCACTATTTTACATTCATGTTTGAATACCATCGATGGGATAGAATATCTTGTAGACTTTGCTTTTGTGTGGTCCTGCACTGCAGCCTGTGGTAGATTTTTCTTCTTTTTTCTTTTCCTTTTTTAAATTCCATTATGATTTTAGACAAGCTTATCTTTGATAGAAGGAATCTTTTGAGGAAAATGAAAGAATCAGGCCTTCTATTCAAATAAGGCCAAAGTGAGGGTTCGCTTCAATATATATCACATTAAATTCATAGGAATACTGAAGTTTATATTGACCCCTGAGTTCCAGTGTCAGTCTGCACTCATGTCTAGGAGACCTATATATTTCAAATGGCTGTATGCTTCCCTGTCATATAGGCTATATGCGTCTTTGTTGCAGGAAGAATTGGTCTCATTTTGGAAGAAATAAAAAAAATGAAACTGATATGGCGTAATAGCGGTTATAAAGTGAGATTACATTCTTATCCGATGGCAGCGTTACTGCACAGCGTTTCTGGTTGCGTGTCCGACTGCTGTCAGAGCTGCAGAGAAACTGGCTGGAGCAGAGGGACTGAGAGGGTGGGGAGGAGGAAAATCTGGATAATGGAGTAGAAACTCACAAAAAGCCAAAAAGGTGTAACATACGTTTATTTGGATGAGAAATTTTGAGTTTTAAAGGAAAATATGTGCACGTGCTGGCAATATCCAACGTGTTAAAGATGTTTAAAAAGAAGATGATTGACCTT
Organism: Pseudomugil tenellus; assembly: GCA_037177515.1. Taxonomy (NCBI): domain Eukaryota; kingdom Metazoa; phylum Chordata; class Actinopteri; order Atheriniformes; family Pseudomugilidae; genus Pseudomugil; species Pseudomugil tenellus. The sequence continues at coordinate 7,770,400 of JBAMHX010000022.1, forward strand.
AGAGTAGGTGACGCTGTAGTTCCTCTGTGGGGGGGTTTATACAGTCAATCTAAACTTTATTGTGACAGTTTGGTAATATCAAATATACCCAACTGTACTGTTACATTATTATGTTTTATTAGGTTACTTTAGCGCGAACAAATATTGTTATAGAGAGAACAAATAGACATGAACGCGTGATGGCTCAATACTCCAGTCCGGATTTTGCATGTGAGGCGCGCTAGAGCCCTGGAGGTGGATGAGCTGGTAGAGCCCGCTCTCTCATGCCATGCTGGGCCACAAGGGCTCCGGGAGACGCTGCTACATTTTTACTGAGAACCGGGATGGAGGAGAGGCGGAGGGGGGGAGGAAAAAGTTTCGTTTAAACCTGGCAGAAAAACTTTCATCATGAAGCCTCACTGACGCACCATTTAACCACCATAGCAACACCAGCGCAAGGAAAAAGATTGCTTTCCCTCTCAATATATTTTTCACCTTCCAGCTTGTGTTTTTTCTTCTCCTCTTGTTTTATCTTCTGTGCGCAAGGCTGGTCGGGGCTTGCTGTCATTGCGCGCTGAGATGTTGGAGTGACCATGGCTGCGCAAGTGGCATCGGCTCCGACCAGAACTAATAAAAATAAGAAATTATCCGGCGTTTTGGGTCCGGAGCTGAATTCGGGGAAATCCGGAGGAGGAGGAACCGTGCAACGAACTGGTCCGATGCTGGGTTCCAGCGATGGGACTCTGAATAATGTAGACCATCACCGCCGAAACGAGCTCAGTATGGTTCATTCAACTTCCACGAGTCACAACGCTCCGGACGGCCACGAGAAGCCTGGAAACAGTCTCGCGCCCGCATCCGTGTCGAATTCAAACACTTCGTCGATGGAAACGGGGTTGATCGCTAACCATAAGCTGAAATGTGTGGGAAGCGGAGATTCCCCTCAGTCTCAACCGCCGCAGCAGCCGCTGCCGCAATTTGGCCAGTTTGCGCCACATCAGCAGAGACAGATTCAAAGTAACAACAACGTCAACAACAACGGCCAAGTCCCCCGTGGGGACAGAAGTATGGATCACCAACACCACGGTGGTAAAGAGAACCTGTTGGGGGGGCAGGAGGAGTCTCAGCAGCAGCACATGCTAGGGAAAGGTGATGGGGACCTCACCTGTAAACCCTCGGAGAGGATGATGAGTTCCAGGTTTGAGCACGCCAACTTGGGGCCACCAAATAGCAACTCTGAGTTTAATAACAATTATTATCCTTCAAGGCCCTGTTATGATCAACATGGCGGGCAACAGCAACAAAGCAGCGGGATGGGGACAACGCACTCTTCGGCACACAACAGCATGGAGAACTCCCACGAAGCGGGGTACAACAGCCAGTACGGCCAGTACCCAGCATACCGGACGGGATACGGCGGTGGGGCCTACGGGATGATGGGCCCCACAGGATGTCGGCAACCAGGGAACATGATGATGGGCAGTAACTCCTCAGTAAGCCATGGCAAGCCTCCTCTGGGAGCCGCCTCGGGTGGCTTTCAGAGGTACCCAGGACAAAATCAGCAGCAGCATCCCTCAGGGGCCACCCCAACTCTCAATCAGCTCCTGACATCCCCCAGTCCAATGATGCGGGGTTATGGAGGTGCCTATCAAGACTATAGTGGCCCCACGGCGCAGCAGCAAACAAGCATGGGACTAGGAAAAGACGTGGGGTCCCAGTATGGAGCAACCACTGGTCACTGGGGAGGGCAGCAAAGAAACCATCCACTTTCAATGAACCCTACAGGCAACGGAGGGCAGGGCCTTGGCAGGACGCAGGTGAGTTTTGGAGACTTCAGTGAGCTGCTCACACGCATGAACTGTTTTTTCTTTCTTTTAGAGCTGCAGTGTAATGTCCCAGATGCTGTGCGTGTGGTTTGTAGGTGACGTGGAGGGTTAAAGAGCATTATGCAAAAGTTACATGTTTGCAAAATGTTTTTGATCTAATAAAATTTCCATTAAAGATTCTTAACACTGAGTTACACCGTTAACCACGTTACAAACTAAGCTACACAAATTAAATATAAAAGGGTCAGAAAATAAGTTTTTTCCGTTAGAAAATAAATATATTGTAAATTATTTTATTAATTCTATGCACATTTAAATTTTATATTTAAATAACTTATTCAGTTTGTGTTTGTAGTTTTAACAGTGAGAATAAAACCAGTGACTGTTTGGCTACATTCACTTCTGCGGACGTGGTCTCAGGCACGTTGCAAACCGCCCTGATTTGAGTACGTGCTGTGTCCGATGGGTTCGCCAAACAAAGTGAAAAAAAAATCATGTAGATGAAATATCTACATACTTAGAAATAGTATATATGTTGTAGATCTCAATTCTCTCAAATTGTTTTAAATGTGAGCCAGACATTGACGGCTGAAAGCTGGCCTGTCCTCGGTGCGCGCAGCTTCTCCGTGCGCTTCTGTGCGCCTCGTTTATTCCAGAGCAGCTCTGCAAAGAGGAATTTGAATAGTGGAGGTAAACTGGTTAAAAGCTCTGCATGCTCCTGGCTAGTGGTTGACACCCAGTCTGCCATCTGATTGGCTCCCTGTGGCCCCACTGGGTGGACTATGTTCAGGACAGAGGAAAAAATAAAGGTGGGAAAAATCTGGAAGGGTGCATTTGGTCATGGATGTAGTGATGCTGCATTCAGGACTTATGGGAATATTTAGACTTTGAGATCTACCAACGCTTATAATTGACACTTTATATCCTGCTCCTGCTAGTTATTCAGCACAGACATGCACTGCAATGTTAAATTGAAAAAGAATAGCCTCTTAGATGACAAACTCAAATAAAAGATTTGAGGATTGTTTGCAGTTGATGACTTTATTTTTAACTTTCTAAATTCAGACCGTAATCTGTTTTGAGATGAGCTTTCATATCTTCCTTCAGGGCACATTAATGTTAGAATAGAGTGCAAGTGCAGCACATTATCCAAATGTTCCTCGATCTGTTTGGGGTACTGCCTTTAAAGATCCTTAGGTGGCCCCCAAACTCTGTGCTGCAAAATTTCTGCTGTCAACAGCATGCAGACTGACATGCAAAGGGAGGGAGGACCTGCCAGTACAGAACTCTGCAGCAAAACATCACTGTTTCACCAGAAGAGCCATTATTCTGCTAATGTTTCTGTTGCACCAAATTATGCGCACTGCTGGATGGCACATCTGGATGACTGGAGGCCAAGGAGGTTGAGCATTGCTTGTACTATATGCCTCTCGCAAAACAAAAGTAGTTCATTAGCCTACATTGTTTCAATCAAGGCAATTTGTGTTGGATGCAGAGGAAATGAGGTGAATGTTTAGCGTGGGAGTGCTTGCTGTTGTAATGATTGTATCAAATTATGCTAAAATGGTCACTCGAAACATACAGCAATCTATCTCCTTAGTATAATTATTATTAGTGACTGGTTTAATTAGCTGTTGAGTATTTTAAATGGAGCAAAAACTGTAAAATATATTTTACATGTGAATATATA
>JBAMHX010000022.1:7785710-7806670 GCA_037177515.1 Pseudomugil tenellus
CCCCCCCCCCCCCCCCCCCCTCTAGTGAAAGGAAAAGCAGCAGCAGTGGTGGAGACGAGAAAGAGAAAAAAAATGCTTCGCTTGGCTCCAATCAAAGCGGGTGGAGGAGGGCGACGTGTTTTTTTTTTTTTTTCTTTTCGCTCACGCCTGGCAGCAGCAGTGATAGACAGCAGTGCACGCGCAGGAGCGTTTGTGTGTGTGCGCGCATTGTTGTTGGGCTCATCCGTCAACGTTTCCTGGGGACGCAGGAGGATGTGGGAGAGAAGGCCCTTGTGGCTCATAAAAAGCAGTTCGCTGTACCGAGGCAATATCAGTTGCATGACAAGCTGCAAGGAGATCAGAGCACAAAATAAAGCAAAATGAAGGTAGTGGGGCAAAAAAAAGAATGTGAAAAGAAAAGAAGTATAACAGAACAAAGAGATGGGGGCAAGTCTAAAAAACAGAATGAAGAAAAAGGAGGATTTACCTTCCTTCAGGAAGGGAGGATGGAGAGAAGGTTGCAAAGAGTGAACGGGAGAGATTAAAGGGATAGGAGAGAAAGGGGAAGGATACACACTATATATTGAGAGACAGAGTGGCCAGGCTTATGTTAGCAGGCGTTGGTGGGAGGCCCATTACTGTCAGGCTAATCTTAAAATAATTAATTGCAAAGTCGACTCTTTTTAAAGAGTATTGTAATTGAATCCTAAATTAGGCTTGGGAAAGGGGACACGTCCTGCTTTGCTGCAAGTCTGTTCCCATTCTCTAGTCCTACATACACAGCCACACACACATCAGTGGGTCGCGTGCACAGGCGTTCAGAAGAGGGGGGGGGGGGGGGGGAAGACAACAGGAAAAGGAAATGATAATGAAATTCCTCTTTGGGGAAAAAGGGGCCCTCTCTACTTTAACCTTGCTCTTTGAATGTGAATGATGTGTGTGCAAGCGCTGTGATTTATTTTTGTTGTGCAGAGGGATAATTCTGTCAGAGTAGGCTTTATTCTTGTAAACAAATGTGGGGAAAAGAGGCGAATAAAAGTGGAGTAATAAAGTAAACAGAATGGTATGAATACATTTAGCTGGTGGCATAAATAATTTGCGTATGGGACAGAGGGGTTTGATGAAAGAGAGATGACAGATAGGAAAGCCGGTATATTTCCTGATGAAATTTTTGGAGTTAGCCTCCAATTTACAGTTTTCCAGCACTTGATTTCACTTTTTGTCATTTCTTTTACTTATGAAACAGTACTCTATCTCCTCTTCTCTCATACACACAGAAGTAGGTTAAAGACATTGCAGACACATGCACATGCCTCATAACTCCTCTAACTGAGGCTCCATGTGCTTTCATTTACACTGTTGCTCACATTGCTCCTCGTGGATGACCTCTACAAAACTATAGGCTGTCAAACTTTCTGGATCAAAGCTTTTGGAAAAGGCTCTGTCCTCCATAAACATCAGACCTTCTCCATAACTCTGGCAGAAAAAAATAAAAGATGGTGCAGGGTTAGGGAGACAATTTTTCAAGGTAGTAATGGAAACTAAGCAGTCAACAGATGCTTTTTTTTTTTTATAAAAAGTCCAAAAGTAGAGGGGCTGGGGGGTAATGTGCTGAAGAGTTTAACTAGTGGAGAAATATTTTATTGACATGCTGTAGATTGTGAAGTTCATGAGCAAATTCATTCTAAAATTTCTTCAGATGTGTTGCTACGCTAGCCTTGTAGCAGTGTAGCAAAACAGTCTGGGAAGGAATACAGTAAGTCAAGTAATATATAGAAAGCAGTCTAACCACTCTGCCAACATGTCGGTCCTTGCCTTCACCCCAGGTGACTTGGTAACCCTTCAGGCTCAGCTTTCTTATCACCTGTATTAAACTGCTTTTCCTCACCCCTCTTTTTTGAGAACTGAAATCCAGGAAATTCTTCAGCTTCAGTGCGAGAATTTGGCTTCATCTGTATGACAAATCAAACATTCCTCATGCTGCTTTCCAAATGTTTGAAACCTATTCAACTCCTATTTGGCACAGATCTGACAGCCATAAACTTGCCCCAGAACATCCCATTTTCTCCTGGCTGGCTGAGATGAATAACAGCAGAGAGGACAGTATTGTGGTCTATCTGAGCACGGCTGACTCCTCTGTCTCTGTGATCCCTCTATCAATAAGGAACACAGGCCTGTCAGAAGGCCTGCCAACTGTCTGGCCGTCCACACAGCCTGCTCTCCACGCAACATCTGGACACAGATGGTACACGCTGATCTCACACACATGCATACACAATAGATGTTTTACTGAGTCTGGCAGACGTTCATTGACATGCTGTTCATTTACATTTGGCTACAATGCTTATTTCCGTATATTTTAAGGATTTTCACATGCAAACATTGTTCATTTTCATTTGTTCGCCCCATTTATAGCTCAGGTAAACGTCTAGTTTCACTCATAAAATTAAAAGTTCATGACATTTGTGTGTTGGCGACATTACACAGGTTTTGCCACGTGTCCAGTGCTTCCCCTGGGAAATATACACATTCCTTTACTATGTCAGGCTTTTATTGGAAACCTGAACATGAAAGGCTGGTCAGGGTTCTTTGTGTGAGGCGGTGATCAGAGTGCCTGCAGTTCCTTGCTCTGATATTATTTAACTATGAGGTTAAACTGAATGGAAAATGTTCATATAATTCCAGCTGTGATGTCCAGCTGTTATTTGTTTTGTTCTGTGCATAGAGCTCAGGATTTTTTTCTTCTAAATGTACAAACTAAGATATAATTAAGGGTCTTTAACTGTAAATATGATTCAGTTTTCCCAGTCATATGTTATTCATACATATGACTGGGAAGCCAGTCCACTATAAACAAAGCTGCCCTGGGGCTTAGCAATAATGGGAGTAAATGGTGGAGTTCAGTGTGAGTCAGAGGTGTGTATGTATAGTCAGGCCATGCATCAGGGCTCCCATAAGCCTGCAGCCCCTCATTGATCGACCCCGCACCCCCACCGCATATTCCCAGCCAACTTCGGTGATTGATTCCCAGTCATGGCTCAGGAGATGGGAGGCCTGGCCTGGACTGACAAAGCCTGAGGCCTCCCAGAGGGTGACCTGGAGGTGCTGCGGGGGGAGAAAAGCCTATTTCCAAGGCCCCTAACCCAAGTCCAGGAGATTATTTCTGTGGAAGCCTTCGCAGCAGGGTGGTGGGATGGAGAAGCACATTCATTACAGGAGAAAATTAAGGCCACATCTGCTGCTGCTGCCTTGACCGCTATATGGAGCGGTGAGGAGAAGGAAGATGGGGAGGTGCTGAAGTGTGTTTCAGAGTACGCAGAAGGTGAAAAGGTGAAGAGATATTGCCGTATGGGGATTTTTTTTGGAGGGGGGGATACTATTCCAGCATGCTATTACACAATCTGTCATAGCCAGACATATAATCGCACTTTTCTTGAAAGCAGGAATACATTTTCTGACTCCACTTGCTATGTTCAGACCTCTAACCTGCCGCGTTGCCGTCCACACTGAACATCACTGCTGCCGCGCTTTAACAGGCTTTCCTCCCTGTCACCATACGCTGGTTGGGCAGAGGGGAAAAAATTTATATGAAAATCAATTTTTTTTAATTAACTTTGTAAATTTCCAGCGGAGCTATGAGACGCGGGGGCCTTGTGTGTCATGCCGAGTCCGATAATGAAATCAATTAGGTTCAAATTGTTTCAGGTGACTTTTAATGAGCATCTAATATCAGCCTGAGGGAAGGAAGGTCAGGATAACTGTTTGTTAGTTGCTTTTTTTGTCGTTTTTAAGTGATGAAATCACCTGGAGGAGAAATATGGATGTTTTCACCATGACGGACTGGGCAATGTTCCAAATCACACTGCCTGAAAGTGAATCCTTGTTTTAGTGGGAAGCCTTTTTAACTGCACAACAGGAGTGACCTAATTTGACAACTTCCTTTTCTTAGATTGTATACAGTTGCTGTTTATAAATGTGAAAACAGTTTTACACATGGCAAACAACATGAAGGAAGAACGATGACTAAAAAAGCTTAATAAAGGGGAGGCTCTTATAGTGGTCTTTCTTTAGATGCCTCCATATTCATTGCACAGCTCGCCTTCTCCAATGGCTAGACTCCCAGCTTGAGGATCTTGTTAAGCTTGGCCTTACACGAAGACTAATGGATGGAGGAGAGAGAGCCCCCTCAGGACCCTTTAGCATCATTTCTGCTGGTCTGCTCTCTTAGTACTCACTTATGTTTTTTTTTCTTTTTCCCGACTCTGTGCACAATAGCACGAGTAACCATTGCTAATTTATAAACACACTTGGCAATGCATAGGACCTTGTTCATAACTATCCAAACAGCAGAAAAGCCCTTTTTCTCACAGACTACTACATTAGTAAAGGTGCCTCAGTAAGGGGGGCATCTATCCTGCATATTTAATGACAATATTTTCGTTTGGCACGGGGAAACATGGGAAGCAAAAGAGCAGAATATTTACTCTAAAAATCTCGTCTCTCTCTTTTTGGGGCTCTCTCCCACCTTGTTTTTTCTTTCTCTCTTTCATTTGGTTGTGTAACAGCATCTCTTTGGGGTTCTGGAAGGTTGAGGAAGTTGAGAGGGGTGCGCCGTGGCCCTTAGATTAGATGGCCTTTTACACCTGCCTCAGCTGCATGTGGAAAACTTTCACATCAGTTGCAGATAGCATGAAAACAGGCAAGCAGCACTTCTCTATTCTAGATTTGTTTCCTGATTGCGCTGATTTTTAGTGACATACACTACCTGCATTAGCAGAAATAGTGGGGGAGTGAATGGTAATAATGCTAAAGTAGAGAAGAGGAATTCTGATCTTTAACTAGACAAGAAAATCACCAGCAAGTGTTCTGTGGAAAAGAAGCTTTACTCACTAACTAGGACCTGTGGATGTTTATCTGTTTTCTTCCTTGAGTGCCTTCTGATGATGCTTTGGAAAGCTGAATGAATTCCATCTGGAGAAGCTGCATCCAAGCAGAAGATTTGTCTGCCAAATTTGCAGCGTGTGTTCTTTCACACATGCTTCCTCGACTGTTTGCATACGATTGCATTTTATTTGTTTTCATTCTCTAATGGTGTGTGACATGCATGTTGGCCGCGTCTCATTTTGTCATTGAGATTTTCTCTGCCAACGCCCCCCACCCCCCCTCCGCTGCCTTTTTAGCTCTCAGTTTCTGTGAAGGAAAAGGACTCTAGTGACCCTGTGACCCCAATCTCGAGACAGATGAAGCAGTCTCCTGCTTTCGCCTTGCTCCCTTTTCCTCTTCCCTCCTTTCCTTTATTTGCTTCCTCCCATCTCTTAACGAAATCTTTGTGTCGGACACGACTAACTGAACACACGGCAACTTTTTCCAAGTGTCTGCTTGTGTATGATAATACTGGTGTCAAACATAGAGGGTACACGACCACCAGGACGCTGCAGGATAACTAGCAATTATGTATGTCACACCAAACACAAAAGAATGCTGCCTGGCTGCATAACAACAACAACCTCTTATCTGGCTTCGCTTTGTCTACCTTTCATCCTTAACATACGTAGTGTATGTACACATTTCTCCCGCCTTTTCTAAAGCTGTCACTCCCTGCACCCCTCTTCTCAGACAATTTCATGCTTCCCACTACTAGCTAGCCTTCATGCCTAGCTGCCTGCACCATCCAGGCATATTGGGCTGAGGAAACGTAATTTGGCTCTTCTCTGCTCCCTGTGGACCAGCACTACTTTTCACAGTGTCATTCGTTATGAATCTTTTTACTAACAAGGCGTGCGTGCTGAGATGCAGGATCAGATTCTGTTTCAAGACATAATTCATTGAATTTGGTCCTCTTAGTGCTGCTGCAGACACTGGGGAATGCCAACATGCACACAGCTCCGCTACTTCACTTCACTCTTGCGCGATTAGTTTTGTTTTTAGTGTGACACAGATATAAAGAGAAGATCTGTGACAGCTAAGTGTTTTGGTTTTGCTGTCAGTATTTGGTATTTAGCTGACTTGCTTGAGCCCTGGCAGTGAATTGAAGTGATGAACCGATACTAATGAGTGATCTATTCCTCATGGAGGCCGGGCAGGGAGGAGTTAACAGAGCGCTGCTGCTCTCCTCTCTGCTTGATGACATCAGTATTGTCTCTGCATCCATGAAATTAATTTTTCTAATCTTAGTCAGCAGGAGCGGGGGAATTTGCACACATTAATATGGAACTTGATCTGTATTCGCCCACTGCTGCAGTCTCTCTTCTTCTCTCTGTTTCCTCCCCCTCTCCTCCTCCTTCCATCTTTCTCCTTCCACCCTCTTTTTATCTTTGTCTGTGTTAGACATCAGGCCCTGATGCACAGGTTTTTGAACCTGAAACGTGGAGCTTGGTTCTGGAGGCTAGGCCGTGAAAAAGGAGCTGTAGAGTTCTTTGGTGCCTGGTGCAAATAAATAACATAAAAGGCAAGGCTGATTGTCCCAGCAGACCAGCCAGCTCTGGTTGCAGCATGTTGAATCTCTAGAGGCAGATGCAGCACTGAGGATAAAGAGGATCTGTTGACAATAATTATCCGTATTTGTTTCTCCTCACAAATACACACAGGCTGAAATGGTTTCATTATATAGGAATTAAAGCTGACACTCTGCAAAGGTCCATTTAGAAAAAAGAAGAGAATCAATACTAGAAAAGCGTCTTGAGGCCCATTTTCATACACAATTATGTATGATGCGTCTTTTTAACAGTGATATTTTCACATGGCATTAATTTGCATTGTGTCGTTGCTAAATAGGCATTCATGTTTGAAAATAAGTGTCCACTCTTTTTGCATAACCATAAGATTATCAGCATATATAAAGCTATAGAGCATCAGTACTCACTCCATCCATCCAAAAGTTCACTGCACCTGAAGTAGATCTGTGGAAGCTATTACTTGTCGAACAGGGGGAAAAAATGCTGCACAAGTCAGAACAAAACCACCTGGTGATATAAGAGATCAAAATAGTTCCCTGAATTGCTCTTTTGGGGTTCAACCAATTTCTGAAGGAGCTGTTTCTCAATAAAGCAGTTTGTAGTTGTAGCCCATAAAGAACATATGAAGGAACATCTTTTATTGCATTGTTGCTTGTTGTTTGTTTAGTGAATAACATGCTTTTCCAGTCAGAGAAAACACGGAGGACTTCAGTGGAAACACTACAATGCTGAAGGCTGAAAACTATAGCTCATCGTACTGCTACCACTAAGTGGTTACACCTGTCTGTTACTTTTTCCTCTTTGTGTGTATGTGTGCGTGTGAACTGTAAACACCCGAACTTTAGAAATGATGCAGGCTGGTGATTGTTTGGTCATCCACCGTGAAGGACATGACTGGCCAAACCTATAGGAAGCTGCATTAGAGTGTCAACCCTGCTCCAACACATTTATTCACCATGCATGATAAATGAGTAAATTTCTTTCAAACTATTTCTTCATTCAGAATGGAACTGGAATAATAACCATTTACCAATATTGTTTTATGTTTCTTTGATCCCAGTGTGCACCTCATATCTGAGCCTTTTGTGTCAAACATTTTGTCTTTTTCTGATTAACAGCTTAGCACATTAAAGCAAGAGGGAGTAAAATCATTTTCCCAACATAAAAATGTTGCCGATTGAGCTCAGAGAAGCAATTTAGCAGGTTTCACCCCACAGTAATTTCACCCATGTTCTGTTTTAATGGCTTTGTTTTTGAAAAAAAAGAGAGAATGGGGAAAAAAAACTTTCAAGAGTGTGAACACTGGAGAGGAGTTCATAAATTGAATTTTAAATTTAGCATTTGAATTACTATTATCTTCAAAGTCTCCTCCCTCTTGTGCACTGAATGACATGCCCAGATGAACAAAAGAGAAAACACATTTGAAGAAAATGAAAAATATTTATATAAATTTCTGTCTATTCCCTGTAGTTTTTTATCTGCCATCCCTTCTGGCATAAACACAATTCACTGTTATATCCATAATTTTTTTCTAAGTACAGTCATTTCTCTAAGGTGAGGAGAAAAAAATAACATTTCAATTTATCAGGAATTGTGTTTTTGTTTTTTGTCTTTTGCTTTTTTTGGTGGTGTGAGTGGAAGCAGTGGGCATATGTCTCTAAAAAGACTGCACTGACACCTAATTTACTGGAACTTGTCATGAGAGCAGATTACAGGCACTGTATGTTTTCTCTGGGTGTGGATGATGCCATATGTGAATGGACCAATGTATCAGATATAATTTGATTGGTGCGTGATTGAAGAATTCCCATTAAGTGTGTGAAAACTCATCCCAGCCATGGGGAAAATACAGTAAGAGCCAGCAGGATAATCTGCTGCAAGTGTGTGGTTGCATGTGTGTGAGTACATGTGTGTTTAATCCACTCTTCTGCCCCCAAACCTCATAGGTGGTTTCCTGTGTTTAGTACCTTCCTAAGTGCAGTGGTTAATGTTTTTTTTATGCAAGTGTGTGTGAATGCTTGGCAGCTGCGGAAGGGGATTTACTTGTGTTGCACTCAGCAGTTTTGGGAAAACGGGAAACCTCTTGAGAAAAATTGGTCAACTGCATGTAGTTTAGGAGGTGGGAGGTTCTGTGTTTTTCATATCATAAGTGGCACAGTGCTCTGGAAGCTCCAGAGTGTTGCTTTTACTGCAAACAGTACTCAACACGTCTGCATTGTGCTGGTTTAGAGGTGTACAATCTGAGCAGGTCATGTGCTGCCCTTCACTCATCACAAACACTATTAATGCTGCATTAGAGACACATGACCAGCATCAATTTGGCCACATCAGGAATACTCAAAACAAATCTCTCCTTTGATTTTCAGTTGATTTAACTAGTTGCAATGCACTCGGCGACTAACTCTATTTCAGTTGCATTCTGAATTGAATTAATGTCTCATTCCTGTTCAGTCATGCTCTCTGCTGCATGATAAAGATGAAAATGCCAATGCAACAAGCAGAACTCCTTTCTGAAAAGATACAACCTGGAAATATTTACCTTAATCTCTTGTTTTTTAAAAGCCAAATAAGTGTTTTTAGTGAATATAAATTCCAATGCTGGTAATGGTTTTGTCAGATAATGGTCAGTTATCTTGGAGTTAAATATTTCCTATTAGATCGTTTCTGCTGATGAACTCTGTGGCATTCGCTTCTACAAAATTGTGAATAATTTATTTCTAAGTAGTTAAATAAGAAAAACAGAAGGGAATAAAGAGCAATGAGTAGTTAAAATTCATTATTCTGACTAAATCTTTGTATTTAAGTACAAACAATTGAATGTGAAACAGACATTTTTTGTCCTTCACACTTTTCAAACCCTGGTGTTGCAAATTTTTGACAGGATAAAACTTCTCTCATAACTCTTTTATACACCTCCATACTGTAAAATAACTGTAGACACTCAAGAGTACTCATCCTTTATTTGCCAGCTTCCCTATCCCTCATTTCTCACTACCCTCACACTCATTCTTTCATACTCTCTCTTCTCTCTTCTCCGAAATAGTCCAAGCTACCACAAGCACATGCCTCAGTAGGCAAAACCCTTTTAAAGCTGGAGTGCCTTAGCCGTCCACACATAACCTGCTGAATAAAGTGCTCCCTTCCCCTGACATGTCTTCTTGATATTAGCCTGGCAATATGAGGCGGCGGCAATTTCTCCTCCACGCGAGACGAGGTGATATTGAGTTGGGGAGAGGAGAGGAAACTGAGGAGGGTGATGGTGGTGGAGGAAGGAGGAGGAGGGCAGTTAGTTGAAGATGAGAGGAGAGAAGTGAAAGTGTGTATAAGAAACAGCAGGGGCAAAATGTTATAAATCACTCATGATGCTACATGGTGGAGACAAGAGCGAGAAAGCATAACAGGAGAGGTAGAAGATGGAAGAATGTCACTTTATCTGCCTGGCAGGAAGACGTTCCATGGGTGACGGATTAGTATTAGCCTGATGCACTGTACTGGAATGTGGCTCACACAGACCCCAAATAACCCCTGAAATAGCTCTGAAATACTTATTGTACAATGGAATAAATGGCCCTTGACACATTCTCCTTCTTCCCTTTCCTGAATTATTATTATTTTTCCTCTTGTGTGTTTGTTTGTTCATAGGTGTTGTCTTTTAAGAGCAGGTAATGACTACTTGGTAGCCATAAATTCCCTCCTGAGGTTCTACAAGTTTTGAAATGCTTTGTTTCGGTTGTAATGCAAAGCCTGGATCCTTTTCAAGCCTTTTTAATTTATAACTGCGCACGCTTAAATGTAGAAACGATTTCCACACTTTTTCTGCCAGTTTGCTACGAGCAAAAGCACTGCAGCCGAGACAGAAGCAGCACACAGCCATTATTGGCTCCCCTAAGCTGTGGTTGCAGGAACAAGGCCAAAGGCTTTTTATTGCTATTGCTTCCCGTCACTTTAAACAACATTTACAGCACTTTTAAAAACCTTTTTCAGACATTAAAACAAAGATACAAGCTTTCATTTTTAATTAACTCATCTCATTTTGGCTCTCTGCCAGAAAAGTTTGCTCCCATTCACTCTGCAATAAACATCTTTGCTTGTTTTGTTCTATTTGTTGTTCATTTATTATCTGTAAGCATTAATTTAAAGCTTCCACTTGTGTAATTATAGAGTAAATCAATGGTGGTTGTGGTTTGGATTGAGTGCACTAAGTAGACTTTAGTTTGGAGTTCCAACTTGGCAAAAGTCTGGATTCATTTAAATGCGCTTCAGCTGAACTCAGTGCACCGTGATGAACCGATTGAACAAGAAACATTAACCATAAAAAATGTTTGTGATTGGTTATTAATGCCGATTTCTACATCTGCAGGTTTCTTCCATGGACTTCATGGCTATGAAGCGCTCACAGCTGTATGGCATGGCCAATAATCCCTACTCCACACCTCAACAGCCAGGAGGCGGGCCGTACCCCCCTAGCCAGCCATACACGTTGCCTCCTCCACATCGATATCCAATGAGCATGCAGGGGAGGAGCCAAATGAGCATGAGTGGGATGCAGTACCCTCAACAACAGGTATGTCAACAAACCAAAAGGCCCCCACTATGAACATGTGTATGTGTGTGAGTCAGTGTGTGATGCTTTGTGGAAGAGTCAGAACCTCCTCTGTTGTGCCGTTACCAATATCACTGTTGGTATTACAAGCTATATAGCGGTGGGACATTTGCTTCACGTTGTGAATGTTCTCCAGTGATTTCCCCCCGAAGGCTTGGCATGTTCAATTTGAGATGCAGCCTAAAATACCAGGCAGCACATCTCACACCCTGGCATGTGGTGGTGTCACTCCTGATCATCACTCAGTTCCTGTTAGACTCCCACTGGCGCAAGATGAGTTTGATGCTGTGTGTTTGTGGAGGCAGGTTCCTTCCTTACTTTTGCATGCTTGATCATGCATTTTCATGTCCGTCTGCACTTGCGCGTGAGTGCATATTTTCGATTTAACACGCAGCTTGTGTGCATAGAATACTTTGTTCAGAACAAACACAGTCGAGCACCTTCAGCCCACGTCATACTGTCAGTGTGTTGCGCAATACTTCTGCGTTAGAGACAATAGTTCTTCTGTCTGCTTTATTGAGTCTTAAGCAAATCCCATTTGGACTGGAAGGGTTTGCGTGCGTATGCAGTACCACGAGTGGTGAAGCACAGATAAAGTATGGTTTGGTATTTAATGTGTCTGGATAACGTGTTCCTCATTTCTGATAGAAAGTAAATTTACTTCTTTATGTTTTTGAGTTTGTGTGAATGGCGTTTAGCTTCATTTTTGTATTTCGATTGAGTTGCTGTTTAATTACAAAGTGGAGGGGCTTCTACAGAGTTCTCCAACTGCTAGTGCCTGCTATGTTTAGTCAGTTCGGTCTGTTGGTCTGGTGGATACCTCCTGCTGGGGTGAGCGAGATCCCAGCATAGCAAGACAACAGGAGAAAGAAGAACGTATATGAACCAAAAAGACCTCGTATTTTTTAGATTAAATGATTGTGTTACCTGCACACAAGCAGCCAACTTTACTCACATTATTATGTATCAACACATGAGATTTTCATTGTTCTTCTTTGTGACCCTGCATTGCTTTTTACTGGTAGGATCTTTCTGTGGTGTAGTGTTATCATGATTGGTGAGTGTACTATAGTCCCAACTCAGAGGCTTCATTTTAGACTTGATTGCAGGAGATCTAAAGCCCTTCTGACATATTTTTGTGATGACAGCACACTCCCAAAATGATCATTACTGAGCTCAATAAGGGGTTTTGCATTATGAAATACACACAATGGGGAGTGAGCGGGGGTGTATATGTGAAGACACGCTGTGTGTAAAGAGGAACACCAATGCACCAGGCTGTACAGTCAGTCACACATATACCGAAAAATACATCTCTGGTACTATTTTGTGATGAAATCCTCTGGCGTATCACATAGGGGAGGCTGTGGTTGGGGTAGCAATCACTGCCTAGCATTATGGAATGTAATTAGTTCAAATAGAATTAGTTGTTCACTCTGGCTATAGCCATGGGAACTGCGCTTCTAAAGTTTCTAATTATCTGGCTCTGGCTTTAAAAGCAGCACCACCGCATTGCCTATCTGCAGCCGGTGAAATCTAGCTCACAGTAATGAGTTTGGAGGAGGAGGTTTAATTCCACACTCTCAGATGAGAGTAATGAGCCTCACCTACAGAAAAGCGGTCAGGGGCCCGAGCAGGGAGGAGCGGAGAGGGCTAGGAAATGAATGCTCCGCAACGTGTACTGCAAAATGTACATTGTATCAATTCTTAAAGTGGCTGTTAATTACATATTAGGAGACGCACCAAACATGGCTACGATGGATTTGATTGCAGCTGTGTCGGAATAAGGTCACCTCTACTCTCCTCATGAAGGCTAGATGCGGTAAAACTTTTCCAGTATCAGCTGGAAAGAACAATTATGACTGCAGCTGCATCAATGAGGGGTGATTGTGCGTGATGTAAGGCACAGCACATGCAAATCCCCCATGATGCATCACACTTTAGGGCTGAGACCTCAGCTTGTCACAGCTAAGCATGCTGGGATGTTGCCAAGCAACATGACGTCAACAAAGGCATGTGTTTACATCTGTGTCTGTGATTTCCCTTGGACCGTGTGTGTCTGTGTGTACTTGTTTTTTGTTCTTTTTTTCTTACAGTAGAACAAAAGGTCTTCTTTGATTGCATATGATTAAAATTACGCCTCACTGATTTTAAATGAAATATACTTTATTAATCCCAGAGGGAAATTCAAATTCTGTAGTCATTTTGTCCGGCTGGTTGGAGTTTTTCAGGCACTGGAACAAGGCAGGATGTTTTCCACATCACTGGTATTCTTTACTGACTGGTGTTGAACTGGTGCTGGAGAATCAGATATAGTTGTCTTGAGCAGGGAACTCTGGGACTGACACCATTTGGATTTGACACCAGGAGATGTTGAAGGAGATGAGGTTGTGTTCAGGTTGTTGACTGATCAGTGTGAAAAGTCTTGAAAAGTTAAATAAGATCTCAATGGTAATATTTTACCCACTGCCGTTATTGAATAAATAATACCTTTATGTGGCGTCTCTGTATCTGACGTAGTAGAGTGTAGATCCCATGAACAGGAGCTGAATACTCGGCCAGAAGCATGAGGCTCGATTCAGACCCCAAACCATTTACTGCATCTCACATCCACCTCTTTCTCCCTCATACACGCTCTCCTATCACCTTTCCCACAAAACCAAACCAAAATAAACACCAAAAACCTTAAAATTACTGGTCTGATGGTGACATCAAACAGCTATCAAATCACGCTTTTAGACCTGATGACAGTAGCACTCCCAATTACCCCACATATTATATTTTTTAAATGAAAGGGTACAATAACACACATAAGAGAAGCTCTGTTTTGTCAGCTACTTGCAATGTATTATGTTACTTTGAAAGATTTTCTTCTGAAACATTATTGCTGGAGCCATAGTTCAATCTTGTTGCCTGAAATGAGTCTGTTGTTCCGTGATGATGGAGTTTGCTTGTTTCTCGTACCTCTGAAATGTTTGTTTACTAAAGATTTTAGATTTATTTTAAGGATACAGAACTTTCGACTGAAAAAATACGCCACATTGATGCTACTGACACCAATATGTCGGATTATCCAGGATAACAGGGGTAAACGTTTATTTTTCTTTCTGAAAATACCGCCTTAATATCCAAGATGTTGTATATGTTTCAAATCTGGGCAAATGTAACCAACATCATGTCCAAAACAAGAGATAGAAGAAAAGTTTAGACTTATTTTCATCAATGCTTTTGAAAAACAAGGAGAAATAATTTTATAAACCGGAATAGCTCAGATTTATCATCATAAGTTGCTAAATTTATGTATTTACTTACATTTACTTATTGTTCAGACACATAGACACACAAACTTATGCAGAAGAGGTGAGAATTTGTTAGCATTTGTTGTCAGAAATGCAAAGAAAACAGCAAACTGGCCCCAGGAATTGTCAAGTTATTGTTTCCTGGGGATGTAGTTTCAATATTTTTGATCCATTTGTACACGATGCCAATACGTTGACCATACGCATGCTTGTATGCAGATACTTAAGACTGCATTTCACTTCTGGGTACTCCACACACAGTATTTCTTCCTTAATCTAGACAAACGAGAAAGGTACAACAGTCATACTGACGATGCGGGTCTCCAAGTTTCCAGCAAGTAAGCCTAGAATTTGCATTCGGTATTGTTAGCATTATGTTGCATGCACATGAGAGTCAAGCTGACTATGTTGTGTTTATATGAAAAAATCACAAGAGGGTGTGTATGTGTGTGTAATGATGGGAGCCAGAACAAATATATCAGCTGAAGGGGAAAAAAAAGAGGAGTGGAACTAGGAGGCGGGCGTCTTGGGGATGACGGGCCACACGAGAAGCGTTTGTTTGGGAAGTGGAATGAAGTTGAAAATAACAGAAAAGAAAAAAAATGAAAAGAAAAACAGTGCTGCCAATTCTGAGCGTAATTTCCTGTGATGTCAAAGTTGGCTGACGGAGAGGAAAAGGAATTTGAAGGAAACATTAGTGTTTGATGTGAAAAGAAGGGAGGGGTGATGGAGTGGGAGAAAGAGCAGGAGAAGAAAGATATCCTGGGAAATAGTTGAGAGAGAGAGATGGAGAAGAAGGGAGGAGTGTGTGTGTGAGTGTGTGTGTGCGTGCGCTTCGAGGAGGTTGAATGTGTCAGCGCGTCAGGCAGAAACCATTACCAGTGTTAGATGTTTGTTCCTCACACGCTGGGCCAACTTAATAGAAGCCAAGCATTTAATGTCAAGTGGAAATGCTGGTGACCCACCACCTGTTTGCTGCACACAAAAACCACAACACAGCTTCACAAAACTGCTGTCCTTCATGCTTTTGTGCAACTTCAATTAAGCCCCTTTATTTTTCTTCTATTCTTTTCTTTAAAAAAAGCAACTTCTCAGGCATTCCCTCTATTCAGAAGTCACCAGCAGAGAGAGGCATCTGTATGTTTTTTTTTAAAGGATGTGTATATTATTTTCAGCTGGGTTACAGCTGTGTACATTCCTAGACAATAAGAATTCAAAGATGGCTCCTCTGGTTATATTCATTTCATGTGTGGTATTTATGCAAAACATCTGAAGCTGAAACTATGAACCAGTGTGGAGCAACTGTTGTGGATGCGAGTTGTTTCTTTTTTATGAAGAGTTAAAAAAACTCAGTAGAATCAGTGATAAAATGTACAGTTTGTCTCACTAGCAGCAGATGCATTTTTACATATTGTCTACATGCATCTCAAGTCAAAGCCTCTCCTGTGTCAGATGATACTGTTCATAGTAAATTAAAAGTCATACGCTGATGTCTTTCAATTGAAGCAAAGACAAAGAAGCTAGAAAATAGCTGAATTACTTCAAGCCTTTAAAACCAAATTAATTATATTTGATACATACATTTTGAGACATTTTGCATTATTTTATGATAAAAACTTTATCCAAAACCCATTTTTAAACACCATGTGATACTGGTCCATCTAGACATGTTGTTAAGGTTGATTGGTCACTCTAAAGTCTCCCTAGGAGGAAGTATGAGTAGTTGTTTTGATAAGTTGATTCTGTGATGTACATGTGACTTCTCCAGGGTGTTCCTTGTCCCCCGCCAACTAATTACTCTTCCCATATAGAAAAGGAATTAATATTGACTTTAATTATTCTTGTAGTGCGTCAAACATCTATCTGTTCAGCTTAGCCCTTTGAGGCTCTGCCTCTCTAAGGTGCTCTTTTATTACCTTGCCCCACCTGTGGTGCTAATGAATGTAACTAGGGTCAACATGCTACTCCGGCTGTTTCTTTATCCTATTTTTTCTGTTTTTTGTTGATGCTGCTTCATCCTTTCTGACACATTATGCTGTCAGCAAACTTAAGATGAAGTTTTTGGTTTTTTTATTTGTGGAATCCCAACTTTTCCGAAAAAAAATTCTTCTAAAAGAGTATGTGGTTAAAAGTCCATGACTTTGATTTAAATACATGCAGCCAGGACTAACTTCAGTTGTGAGGCACATATTCTGTGTTTTCATGCAAAGGTGCTTAATTAGATTGATTGAGATCTGGGCCAATCTGAATTGAAGGGATAACCACTGTAATAACTGTTAATACGTTAAAGAACTCTTATCATTTACTATGTTATCTTCTAATAGTATTCTGTATTTCTGTTCACCCTTAATACACTCCAAATAGAAATAAAGACAGAGAAAAGACAGGAACTGAAAGGACAGAAACAATAGCATGATTAAGATTATTTTCAAACCTCCAGTCTTGTGTCTACCTCTTCTCGTCTCTTTACTGTGATGTTTTTCTGGCACAATCACGCTTTTATTTTCATTTTTTTTTAAAGTAATAGATTCTACTTATGATCCACTTAATACAGTTTCACACACAACACAATCTTTTAAACTATGTCAGCCTTTTCAACAAGAAATATTTGCAGCAGAAAAAGTACTGCTTTATCTGACAATATAATTAACTGGGAAGCTGTTCTGTTCCAGTTCTTCTCAGTGTCCCAGTGAGCTATTATAGTGTGACAATGAGCAAGTATGAACCAGACCAGCATCCTGATGTAACCAAATGGGGTTTATTTTTTAATAAAGTGTGTGTTTTACTTTCAGTTCAACATTATTATTGACAGATTTATTTATTTGAGGTATATTAATTTTAGCTTACACTTTGTTCAACAATGATTTAGGTTAGTTTTTGAAATTTTACCAAACAAGAAAGACAATATGACATTCCTTACATATGCAGGAAGTGCTTATTTTTTCAATTAAGGCAAAAAGCTTTAAAAATATGTCCAAACATCTTCTTGTGGGCTTTTGAATTTAAGTAGTTAGATGAGCAATTTATAACATCAATTGAGTCTGGGCAGGGGGAGGTTCCTCAACAATGCTGAGAGCGAGGGCCACTTGGAAGCACTTAGGGGCCTGGGTGCTTTGGTCTCTGAGGTTAATGCAGGCAGCGCTGCTGGCTCTGACGGATGAATGGGAAGCCCCAATAAATCAACTCCTCTGCCAGGAAAGCTGGAAGGAGAGGAGGGTGGGGGGGGACTACTAAGGGGACCACTCCAGCCTCATCACGCCCCTCCCTGTTTGAAAGCCTCTTGAAATGACACAGCCTTGCTGTTCAAAGTACATATCTTGTCATACTGATGCACATGACACACTTTCTTTCCTGTGCCCCCTCCACAACTCCACAACCTGCACTCCATGCCAGCCCATGGGACCCCTGGTGTTTTCCACCCTCACAATTAAAGACGACATTAGGAGAGTGGAGGATAAAGGGTGGAGAGTAAAAGAGTTGAGGGAACGGAAGTGGAAAAATACGAGGACAACAACATGGAGAAGCTGATTAATTAAGGATTCCTCTCTGGCTGTAGAATAGATGAAGTTTCAGGATCAATTAATTAGCAAGCTAGCCTACGCACGTCAATGACTCTAATAGCCTGCTCTCATTTGTAACTTTTATTACCCCGCTGCTGTGTAGTAGCTCTCAGCCAATCAAATACTATGTTAAGGCTATGGTATGTGGATATTAACTGGAAAGGGGGAGGAAACCCACCCTCTTTCTCAGACAGGCTGAAGTGATGCTATCAATCAGTGTAATATAAGTCTGTGTCTACTGTATAACATAAAAAAGATGACAAACACTGAAGTGCGCTCATCCTTTCAGTACATTTAGTAAAAGTAAAATTATGCTGCCATCTGATGACCTGATAGATCATTCTTTGATTGATTGAGACGTTTTATTTCGAACAAAAAAAAAAAAAAAAAAAAAAAAAAAATTCGAACAAACAGAAGAAAAGGAAAGATATCAATTTATGGCCACTACTCAATTAATGGTAAATAATAAAGTGAAGGCGAATAGTAATAGTCAGAAAAGAAAAAAAAATATATATATATATATATATATATATATATTCTTCATGTATAGTGTATTACAAACCAACTTGTATTTCCTCCTGTTACATTATTCAAATGAGCTGAAATCTACATCAGCTTTGTTCTAAAAGGGAGAGCAATGTTAAAATTGAATATAATTTTGTGCTAAAACCAGGCGAGTGGTGTAAAACGTCACAAACAGCATGTTTTTTTTTTTTTATTGGGAATCTACACTCGACGCTCTGTGTCTGCGATGCTCCATATGTGTCTATTGATAAGATAAAAGAGCAGAGAGATGAAAGTGGAGCGAAACGGAGGGAGTTAGGAAGCGAGTGGAAAAAAAGCAATGCTTTGCGTCTTTTCCCAGTTACAGGGGGATTAGTCGCTTTTCTAATTGGCTCACTGAGAATTCATCTCAGTTTTCAACCAGATTAGAGATATATTTTTACACAGGTCAAGTCTGCTCTGGTATCTCTTCTTCTTCATTGCTGCTGCTGACGGCAGAAGCGAGGAGACATGTCTCTCCATCAGCATGTTAAAACAGATCAGAGAAATTGTAGATTCACATGATTCTGCTGTTACCTACATTCAGCTGCTGAGTCTGTCATGCATTCATCCAGATGTTAGTGTTAACTGAGAAGAAAGGATGAAAACACAGCTGATTTATAGACTGTAAGTCTAACTTTGTATATGTCTGCAGACTTGACTGATTAATGGGGAGATGAAAAGAGAAAGCAAATGTTTTTATTATTCTTAATTGAAAGAATATAATCTTGGGAGGACAGTAACATGTCTGAACATCTTTTTTTTTTTTATAAAAAGTGATGTAACTGTACCTATTCCATGCAAATGTCTGAATTTAATCTCACGATCATGTGTTGCAATGTGTCCTCAAAATATTACAGAGACATACTATTTGCTTTTTTCATACAAATTACTGACATCTTAATTATACCTTTTGATGTGTTTTGGTCAAAATAAAAGAGAGAGAAAGACAGTACATGAAACACTTATTACATCTCTATGATTCTGCTTTATTCACAGTAATAATGATGCAGTACTTAGTGACCCTTGAGTATGAGAAAGAGCATAGCCTGACAGTTCAAACCAAAACAATATACTTGCTGTGAAGTTTTATTCTCAAATACTTCCACATGGCCTGTTTACAGTTGGAAACTGGGCCTTAAGACACAACCTGGCTTGTAAGCATTTTAGCAAGGTAATACTGGTTAATAAACTACACTTGTCTTAAGTTCGGATCCTTCTAGAAGTGTCTTGGACAGCATATTGCTAAATGCTCTTAACCCTTTTAACCCTGCCATCAGCACACCACCAGCACCTGATTTATCTGTAACACACAGAACATTAAGTGTCACCGTCATTTACCAAAGCTGCACCTCTATGTGTCGGCACACAAGAGAACCTCGCAGCAGGAGATGTGAGATTCAAGTGTAATCTCCTAAGTGCTTGGTGACCGCTGATGGTGGAAAAGCATATTTCAACCGCGAGCCTCCAACCCCTCCCACTTCTCATCTCCCTGTTTAGATGTAATTGACATGACTCCTACACAAGTTGGATCCTGTCATCGCAGCAAGAGGTGAAAAATGAGCTGAAGCACCGTGTGCAGGAGTGATTGATCTGAAAGATGTTTTCAGGCCTCCTTTGTGCTCTGGTGTGATGTTTACCTGTGTCATGAGTGCTTCTTTGATAATGAGGATTATTTTCTATCTGTCAAGTTTGCATTAGATTCCCCTCTAAATGCCTCTTGTGATGATTCAGGAATACTGAGACATTTTGGTCTCTCGTACACTCACAAGGCTGTAACTCCCAGCAAATAGCCGAGCTACGTCTTTTGTCTTTTATCTTCACATCTATTTTTGACCCCTTCTCTGAATCCCATTTGCTTTTTTCCCCCCTTTCTTTCTGTCTTTCTCAATTTCCACTCCCTCTTCTGTCTTGTTTGGCCTCAGATTGGGGTCAGGAGTTTAGTAGGGGAAAACATTTGAAGCTAGTGGCACAGAGCCCAGAGCTTCTAAAAAAAAAAAATAAATAAAAAGGGGGGAAAAAAATAGCTGTTCACACACACATAACAGAGAGCATTAACCTGCCCTGCTCTGCCTCTCCAAATGTCTTTATTACGACTCTGTCTGGAACAACAGAGCCAGTGCCAGTCACAGTCAGCCGGCAATAAAACGCCTGCGACGAGCAGTCTCTATATTTCATCAATTGATACAGACAGAAACAGCGAATTAGAGAGAAAGAGAAAATAAAGACAGACAGACAGAGGGCAGAGAGCATCATTTGCCAGTCTTCAGAAAGGTATTCAAGATAAAAATATAAAAATAACACGTCTGTATGTCAGTTGATGGCAACTCTATCTACTTGTTTTTACTCGCAGTCAGTGCTATTTGATGTTATCATGAGGTCAATATGTTACAATTGCTGAATAGATAGGCTTGTGTTTTCATTTGGGAATAAAAAACTGCTGTAGATATACACACACACACACACACACACACACACACACACACACACACACACACACACACACACACACACACACACA
>JBAMHX010000022.1:7806770-7841676 GCA_037177515.1 Pseudomugil tenellus
CAATAAACAAATAAAGATACCAGCAATTTGATGTGCAGCACAGATATTTTGTTTATTCAGTTTTGGCTTCGCAGCATGGGTCAACATTCAGCCTTTAATCATTCAGAGACCTGCATATCACTCCTCGTGTCTCGCACTCTTACTCTCACTTCTCCAAGGGCAGCTCATTCCTGAGGTGTCAAGAGGCTCCCGACGTATGAAAAAGGAGGAGGACAGGGGAAGAAAGAAGGATGAAAGAGGTGTGGGAAGACAGAGAGCACTCTCACCTTGGGAAAGACGTACAAGAGCGATGAAGAGAACAATGATGCATCCTTTCCTCGCTATCCTGTGTTTAATCATTACTCTGTAGATGCAGATTTTTCACGTGTTCTCGGTTATGCTGCTATGTGCTGGTCTTATCACCACAGAGGTGAAGGAAGACTTGGTGTCCTGGAAAAACTTAAATAATCACATAATGGGAAAATAGGTATTTACATGCTATTTTTCCAGCAATTTTCTAAGTAATCTATTACAGAAGGACCTGAGCATCACACATGACCTCCCTCTTGGTAATCTGGTGAGTGCTACACTGATAAAATGTAATGCAGTTGTCAAAATATGAGCATTGCATGAAGTGTTTTGACACCTCATTGCAACATGGGGCAATTCTTTGTTAGAAAGCAGAAAAAAATCTATTCAAACTGTAATATAGGTCTATTATGCATAACATGACTGTCTTTTCAAAACGCATACATGTAGTGCTCAAAGTAGTCCTACCATCTCATATTTTAAGAGCATTTCAATGTTAAATTATTTTTTTCCATATAATATCACAATGGACAACCTGTTCTAAGAAGAAAATGCTATTGTGTCCAACACGCACTAGACCTACGTAATTTAGACTGTGGATATATTTAAAAAGCAGCTGAAGACATTTTTTAACCAAAGCCATTTACATGTAATAAGTGATCAATTAACCATAGCAATGAACCTAACATGCATGTGTTGTGAGTGGAGTCAGAGTACCCTCATGTGCCTCTGTGTATTCCTCCACACAGATAAGCTGCCCCCCCCAGTTAAAGTTCGAATAAGTGACCTTCTTGCCGTGAGGCCACAGTGCTACTAGCATGCCGCCCAACAAACATGGGCTCTTGTTACTGATTTTACATTTTATACTTCAAATTATACGTTTTTATTCTGTATGTTTTATTTTTTCTTGTGAATTTGATCAACTTGCTGTCTCTGTAAATCATTGCGTGACACCTCTCTGTGAAACATGCTTTAAAAATAAACTTTATATAGTTGTTTATTTTTTGCAGCATGCAATGGAGTGTTATCTTGCATGAAAATGATTTGAGGCACAGCTTTTTCTCCCCAGTTATTCCAGCGGTCACTCAGAAAATTAATATATTTTGCAGAGGTCATTTTGACTCCCTCAAGCACCCTAAAGGATCCTATCATCTTACTCTCCATTATTCCAGCCAGAGTCATCACTTCACCACCACCTTGCTGACATTGCAGACTTGTTTGCAACATTTTGGCCATCAAACATCCATTTAGTACTCAATCCATGAGGACTATCAAGCACAGCACAGCATTCATTAGTGAGAGGAAATTAGTCTTCATGTATTTCTGAGCCAACTGCAAATGTTTCATGTAGTCAGTTCATGTGTCAGTCCATTGGCAGAGCAAGAGAAATATGAGAAATGCAGCATATAAGACAATATCGTCATATAAATGCAGCATATAAGACAATATATAAGACAATAGATTTAACTATTAAATAAATTTGACCATGAAAAACCTACTGATTTAAAAAATCCTCAAACTTTCCCAGGAAATACTGATGTTCTTCCTTTCCTGTGATATGTCAGAATCTTTAAGGTTGTGAGACGGTGAGAGGAGGGTGAACAACACAGGTCAGCTGAAAAATGTTACTGTTGGAAATATTTAAATGCCTCAACCACTTCCTTTTTTTCTACAGGAAAAAAAGTGAGCAAACTCCTGCGGTTGTCAGTTATTTTCATAGCAGTACACTTTTTCATTCTCTTGACTGACACATCTGTCAACACTGCCACTCCTGTCTTACCTTTTCCCTGCTGTGTTCCCTCACTAAAATATCTTTTGATAATATGCTGCTTAGTTAGCTTTTCGACTTGCAGAACAGTTGGAAATAGTAGATTTAAAATGAATATCCTTTGTTTGATTTGCAGTTTGTGTTCAAATGTGATTATTTTAACATTACCGACTTGCAGACGGAGTCCTCCATTGATTTTACAGTTAAGTCTGCTTAAAGAGCAGCTGACTGTCATAATGCACAAATATTAACTTGGTAGTATTTGGTAGCATTAGAAAAGCTTTTGCAGGTCTCCTATTGTATATTTATTCACTATTTGCATTAAAACTATTCTGAAAAAAATACAAGACTATATAATCAGTACATCTCTCTCGGTACAAAACAAGAAAAATGTAAAACATTAATCTCAGATATAGTAAAGTTGGGCTGCATGGTGGTGTGGTGGTCTTTGCATCTTCTTCCCATGTTAGCGTGGGATCTCTACACGTACTCTGGCTTCCTCCCACCATGCAAGGTTGATTGCTCTTCCTAAATTGTCCTTAGGCATGAATGTGTGTGTGACTGGTTGTTTGTATCTCTGTGATGGCCTGGTGGCCCACCCAGGGTGTGCCCCTCTTCTCGCCCAGTGAATTTTGGGATAGGCTCCCGAATTGGATGAAGTTAAGTAGACAGAAAGTAGATAGAAAGTAGACAGATGGTAAGGTTGATGCTAAGATGCATCTATAAAGTGTCACTTAAATTATTTCATGTTTTTAGAGCGATCTTATGTCTGTCATATTCTTTAAAGTAAAATGTTGAAATTTGGGGTTTCAATTATAAATATGTTGTTCTGAATAATAAAAAAAACCACACACACACACAGTAGACCTGAGTCTTTCTTCCTGAATATCTGTAATACAATGCATATACAGTTGACATTTTTCACTTCTGTTGGTGGTCATAAATGCTTTGCAGTGTTTTTGCAAAATAAGATATGAATCCTTTCATTTCAGAAATATGGGAATAAATAGACTTTGTGACATTGTAGCACAACGAACACAGTGTTTGTAGCATTAGCTTGGGGAATGACTAAAATGTCTTTCATCACTTCGTCTGCTGTTCTGTCCTTGTCCTTTTTAATGTTAAATAACACACTGTTTCTGAGCAGAAACACATCATCTACCTGTCTGTTTGTCTCTACCTGCTTATATGTTTCTTTCTTATATGGAAATAATATAACCTTTTATTTTTTTTCCTCATTACTATTAACATGATCCCGTACCCCCTTCTCCTCAGCTCATCATTCTGCCTCTGCCTCCTGTGTACACTTGTCTGTTTTGCCCTTTTCTCTCCACATATCTCTCTGTCTGCATCACCGTCTTTATCTTCCTCTCTCTGTCTTTATCACGTGAAACATCACTTTATCTTTCTTTTTAAGTATCTCGGTGTGTAACACCAGTCCTCTATCTCCCTCCTCCCTATCTGTTCATCTGTCTCTCTAAACATCTTCCTCAGCCACCATGTTGCTCATAGTATTTGTCTTCTGTTTCAGTCTTTATCATTTCAATAAACTTTCTGTGTCTTTTTAACTGTTTATTTTCTTTCTTTTTTTCTTAATCTGACGGCTAACTTGTTGTGATCCGGAGGCGCAATAGTTTGTGAATGCTGATGTGTGCGTCTGTCAGGCTGTCAATGTGCACGCGTGAGTGCGTTCAGGGGTCAGGGTGGTGGCACCGCTTAGCGCTCTGGTTGGCTGATCCCATCTGTCACTCAAAACGGGGCAACCTCTGGTCCCAGTCACCATCCAGGCGTATCAGTTCTTTGACAGAATTATGAAGATCCCTGTCTATTGCTCATTGGCCCAATTGAATTACAAGCAGTGCCTTGTTCCATGCAAGGTTTTTAAACGGCTGATTTAAGGCACTCTCATGTGCACACACGCATGCACTGCCGCCTTGAAGCAGAGTTAGCATGGCTATTTATTCCCACCATTTGCGGAAGGGGAAGTTATTGCTTGCCTTTTCATTCGACTCCTGTTTTGATAGATTTTTGATTGAGTTATTCTCACTGTTTTTGTTTGTGTCTTTGTATCTTAATATGCCACCAAGGCTTTTGTTTTCATCACACTGTTTCTGCACTTTATGGTGAATTATTTGCTTCACAGGACGTCTATTCTGCGTCATTTCTCCCTACAGCACTTCACATCTGTTGTCATTTCATTACAGACATTTATTTGACACTGTGTGCCTGCCAAGGCACTGGATAAATCACACTGTTATTTAGTCTGCCACCACACACACACACACACACACACACCTGAGTGAAAGCAAAATAAAAAGGCAGAAAATGGTCTTATTTTCTCCTTCCAGCAGTTATTTTTATTGATGTAACCAGCAGCACAGCAAGTCGGTTTATCACTGCGCATATTCTCAGTCAAAGAGCATCAGTTTTCATTGAGTTGGTGTGTACTCAGCAGGTACAGTACATTGATACAGTCTGCCCCAGCGATCAAACAGAAGCTGGATTTGAATAACTCTTTCTTTCCTCCTAAAGCCACTTTGACAGGTTGCTACTTGTTAAACCTCCAGTCTGCCCGCTGTCTCTGTGTTTATTTGACTGAACGGCTGGCTGACAGTATTTCTCTTTTTCTATTTGCCTCCATGTCTGTTTTCTCTGCTTGCTTACTTGATTGCCTCCCTGAGAGTTTCTGTATTTGTCACTCCTCTTAAATACAGTCACAACAGACACTGTTGAGATAAAACCGTAAACGGTTTATCTAGAGAGCTTGTTAACAGATGTAAAGTATCAAGATCAATAAAAACTGCATTTATCTTAGCTAAGCATTGGATATGTGGCATAACAGCGTAATAAAACTGCATCATTTGTGACCAGTAAATAAAAGTAATGGGCACCTTCTTTGAGATGTAGTCCAGTGCTTATTCCTATTCAAACAGCATCTGTGGTTTTATAATGTTACTGGACACAAGGATGATGCATTATGTATAGCGAGGACATGCAGAATGTCATCAGAAATGTGACTGTGCTTTGGCAGTTGCTAACAAGAAATTGACTGGCTTGAACACTCAAAAAACACATCTGGAATGGTGAAAAGCTGCTGTGTAAATGGTTGTACCAACAGATTCAGAAAGCAGGTTGGTTTTTTCTTTTAACAAGCATAAATAAAAAAGGTCAAGAGAAGCAAGCCAAATGTTTTCTGGCCTTCAGCGGGAATCCAGGCTCAGAAACATGAGTTTCAGCTCTGAATGAAATAATTATTGCATGATTTTATGTTTGTAGAACTAAAACTTTTGCTAGGATTTGATGTGGATGAAGAAAAAAAACCCCAAAGTTAATAATTGATGCTTTGATGGATGATCAAAGTGCCTAACCTGCCTTTGTAATCTTGATCCCTTGGTTTACAAGTCAAATATTTCCCAGTGTTAGAAGGTGAATGAAGTGGAAAAAGACCACAAAAAAGAGACAAAAAAGTGCAGCCAGAACATTTTAACTGTTTCACAACTTCTCTTACTTCCAACATAGACTAGACAATGAACTTTATGCTTAGTTTTCAGTATGGAAGTTTGAATGGGATAAAAGCTGTTAACGTCCACATGTTAACTCATCAAACACTTTGGTTTAGAATGATAATTATTTGGGATACTCCCAGTTGCACAATTTTGGACCAGCAGCTTATGATCATTCAGTAAGCTAGATTTGGGAGATTTATTTGTTTGCTTGCTGCAGTGCAGAAAGAGGAAGTACCTACGCATGACGAGAGCCAGGTCATCAAACAGAAAGACATGTTTTCTTACATGTTTATCTTTTGGACTGATTGTAATAAAGTTTTCTCCTCTTTGCTAGGAAAGAAGCCATGAAATGATCACCTACCCAAGTTACTAGTTTGAATAGACTATTGCCACAGAAAACATGCAACAATTGACTACCGTACATTAACGATGGTTTTGTTAAACATCTCATTAAGTCAAGCTACAGAGCCATCATCAACAATAAGACCCCTAAAGAACCCTAAATGTGCACTGTTACTGTTCTAATGGCAACTGTCCATGCTGTAGCATAATAAACTAAACAGTGAAGTCTCTGGTGAGTTGTCTAAAAAGCATGAATCTCGTAAATTTGCACCTCAATGGCCCCGAAAGAAATGGTTTATCAAATTATGCAGACTCTACATTTGTGCGTAATTTTACACAAACAGTCACTTTAACTACCCTACCTCTCGCCCAATGACTGCTGGGATAGGATCCAGATACCCTTGGCTCAGAATTGGATGAAGCAGTTGACGAAATGGATAGATGGACTCACTTTAACTTGTTGAGTGTCAGGCAAGTGTGAGTGTGTACAAGGTTTCTCATTCCAGCATGCTCTCTAGTTGTGGTGGGATTTTTTTTATTCTGTTTTTATGACCTTAGCTACAGAAGCTCTTTGTAAAGATGTCTAAATGTAGTTTATTTCATTCAGTTAGCTTTTCATACTTTTTTATATCTTAATATATTTTAAATCCTTTTTGTATGTATGGCTGTTCCTCTGTCCGTCTGTCACTTTCTTCCCATATCTATCTGTCTGCTTGTCATTGTATTTGTTCGATGGGGAGAAGAAACCAGCCACAGTTGTCTGGTCTCAATCTCCATGGCGACCTAATCCGCATCAGTCCCAGAACAGTGGTGTTCTAGTGTATGACCCTGAGTGTTACACTACTCAGTCATCAGCGATCAACAGATAGTGTTGCTTCACATTTCTTTGCTTCAAAATGATGCTTCTGTGTGAGAGAGCAAGTGTTAGATTCTCCTCTTTTCTTACTGTATCAAATCCCTACACACACCTGCATTTATTTAAGTGTTTCAGAATGTTGGTAAGATTGTGTGTGTGTGTGTGTGTGGATGTCTGGCTGGTAATGAATCCAGTGGTGCTGTTGGCATGAGCAGGGCCATGCTATTAACCTCTCGGCCAGCTAGACTGATCTCACCCTAATGACACACTCTCGTACTCCAAGCACAACACACACACACACACAAACCTTTCCTTTTAAATCAAATTTCCACTGAAGTGAAAAGTATTCAGCACCGTCCAGTCTTCTCTTTTCAGAGTTAAAGAGCTTCTGCTAGTGTAGAGAAAATATTTCTTTTCTTAACACCCACTCAAAGGAAGATATCCTTCTCTTCTGAACAGCTTCAGATGTATTAATCTCCACTAGTATTCTGCGACCAGATCTGATTTCGTACCAGCCTTGAGTTTCAAAATGCTTTTTATGAGTTTTTTTCTTGTAACCTTTGCAATTAAGTCTGCTCTGGTTTTGTCCTCTATCTGACAAGGCTGTATAGTACAGTCACAATAGTCATGTTATGTCAGAAGCTCTCACAATAGCCATCATCATTTCAGACATAAATCACTCTAAGTTTGAGATTTTTACTTTGCCAAAGAAGATTTAAGAGGACATATTAAAGTTTAGGACTTGGGGGCGAAAGCTGGAAGTGGACGACAAGCTTGACAAACGTCCCAAATTACAGCCTGTATGAACGTTTAATGAGTTTGTGGCGGCACTTTTTACTGAATATGAAAGCAATATGACGTGATTGGGAACAAATATGACATGAAGAGTGCCGTCATATTGCTTTAGCAGCGGTCGTAAATGTTGTTTATTAATCTACTTTGCTTCTGTGTGAATGTGTGTGTGGCTGTGTGTCTGCGTGACTAAGAAAACCCCAGCCTCCGTAGGAAATCCTCACAGCAGTGAGCAGCACCTGGCGCTGTCTGTAGTCATAACAAACGACAAGAAGGGATTAAGACTACATTTGTATTTGCGCCAGCTTGTTACATGCACTCCCTCTTCATATTCTCTCTTATAACCACCGTGTAATGCAGCGTTGCCACTTGGCGTTGCTCCGTCTTTATGAGTTTTTTTTTTTTTTCCTACATTTTATTTAACAACGCTGCCCTGGAATGTCGGAGCTCATCCATGTGTCCCTCATTAAGGTTAAGGCCTGGGACAGATCTGGAGTAATATCCAGCACACCTCATTCCATCTGTGATATGACCGAGGCACAGATAATGTTGAGAGCAGGTTGCATTTGGCAAGCCAGAGGATACACAGTTAGAGGTTTTTTGCAGGGTGAGTTCATTAGGCAGAAGACTGCTGGGAAATGGGTGTCAGCCTGCTCTCCGCTAAATTAAGAGCCAGTAGCTGAGGGACAATCTGAGGAGTTGAGAAAATATTTCAGGGATAGTTTGTGTGGGATGAATCTTGCTTTCCTCTAACAGGTTAGAAACTCTGGCCTTTGTGAAATGTACTCCTACATCATGTCACTCGCATCATTTTGTAATATCTTACTTATTGAACCTGTCATTCTCTCAGTGTTGCTTTTAAATCAAAGTGAAACTCTTGTGACTCAGTCCTGACCTTAATATCTCCCCGCCTAATCATTGTATGATGGATCATTTCAGCAGGTGGCACCGTATGGTCAACAAGCCATGGGAGGTTACAGCCAGCAGCAGCAGCAGCAGCAGGGGGGCCAGCAGGGAACCCCTCCATACTTCAGCCCCCCTCACCAGACCACACCAGGGCCAACCCAGAGTTCCTACCTTCAGCCTCGACCACCTCTGCAACAGGTACAGACTCACACAAACAAATTACAAGATGCTCCACTGTGAAGAAACTGGTCCAAATCTTCCCTGAATCTTGTTAAATAAACATTAATAAATCATTTTGTGGTTGTGTGAACAGTCCAACTTGCTTATTTTTCTTTACAGGAACGATTGTTAGGAAATTTCGCTTTTTACATATGCAAACATTTGCACATCTATCCTTAATAAAGACATGACTCTTATTAATTATTCAGAGCTGTAAACCACAACACAAGTCTTACATCCAACCCCAAAGAAATCATGTTTTGCATTGTTAGAATCAGGTTTTAATGCCAATTTGGTCTGACAAGCTACCAAATAAACACACTACAGATGTATCCGGGACAAAACATTTGCCTGCAATCCATCTCCAGTGACAGGCCAGTCATATTTCGTTCATGTATTGAAAACATTCAGTGCACAAAAGTCTATAAACCCAAACCCGATTCTTTGAATAACAAAATGTCTGGACTGCAGATATGGATCAAGACTTGTCCAGCCAAGTTTTAGCATGCTGTTCTGTAAAAGATTTCCATTAGGAAGCTGGGGTTTAAGCAATTATTTGTTTTTTTGGTTTTTTTTTTGTTAGTTTTTTTCAGTTGAGTGAAGGTTGCCCATATGTTTCCCATCCATTCTGAAGCCTGAGGGATCGGTCCTCTTGCATGGAGTGACTCTGGCTCGTAGCCATGTGCTGGATCATTACGGAGCAGAACAAAATGGAACAGAAAGAATAGGACAAGACGGCGGGGTTGCAGCAGAGCTGCACAGGAAAGGACAGATCAGATAGATCACAACAGAGAGCAGACGCCGGGCTAAATATAAACATGACTGGTCAGATGCATAAAGAAGGGCTTCCCTGAGGCCTGCATGCAAGATCACTATAAAGGATTGTTTAATACTGGCTATATCCTGTTTTAATGTACAGTGTTTCAAACTGAATTGTACAGCGGTAAGTAAACTAAAGTAAAATTTCATGCAACAAAATTACTTGGCACAATATTGACCTGCGTCGGACTTTGAAAGAAATTTTTGTCAATAGATAATTGATCCGAATGATGTTTCATATTAAAACCAGTGGAAGTTTTACACAAAGTAAAACATTTTTTAAAATGAAAATATACTTTAAGCGTGTTATTATTACCAAGGACGGTCTGTTAATGAGAGCAGCCACACAGGTAATTTTGCAGACATAATTGTTTTTGGAAGTCATTGTGATTGATTTTTCATATTCTCTGCAGCCAACCTAATCACTACAGTTTTTTTTTCTATGGAACATCATCTGTCGCATATTGGTGATGTAATATTATTGGCTGAACTTACTGATTTTGAAATGTAAAGCACAATATCCTCGTCCTGTTTTGTTTTGTGGCTGGTAAACAGCACTACAACACATATCATCTGTCTGCTGAAATGGACAGTGAATGTGGAATCTAATTATACTTCCACTTGCGTTAACAGCACAACATTTTAAAATGGTGTTTAAATAACACAGCATTAATGTGTTATTATTGCATTAACTCTGTCAGCCCTATTAGGAGGCCTTAAAACATTTCCAGTACATCATACAGTGCTGTGCAACATCCATACAGCTAAAACTATCTAATACTTTAAGATATGCAATTAAAATGCTTTTATGTTAAGTATTTCCAGGCAATAGTCATGATTAAACAAATAACCGCAACCCTTTTTCATAAAGATATGCATATTGAGAAACTTAAATCAGGGATTTAAAAGACTTAATAATTGTTTTGAAATGTTACATTCAAATACATCACTGATCATAATATGATCAGAGTTGTGTCATTTTAACAAAAAAATGATAATTTAGCTGCCTTTTTTACTCGTATGTAAAATCTTTTTTGATTTGGTCACTTAATAGGTTGACCAGCAATGTGTGTATAAACTTGTATTGAGTCTGCACAAGCTGATGCATTAGATGACATTCAAGTTGTGTCGTGTCTTTCAGGGTTTTTATAGTGCGTTTTTCTGAGATTTGGTTAAAAAGTCTTTTAGACTTAAATTTACAGCATACACTTGCAAATGGATAAAGACAAAACCACTGAGTCAAAAAAAGGAAATCATATCAGCCTGGTCATTTTCTCACAGTTTCAGTCAACACTGCTTTTGTTTCTGTCTGAAAAACAACTTACTCTTGTTTCCTCGCTTAACATGCTCTTACACACATGGACTGTGCAGCCCACTGAGAAAACATTATTCACTCTAACAAGGAGAGGCTGAGATCCATGGCCACATTGACATTTTCTGACAGCAATGGCGTGTGTTCATCATTGCTGATGATGTGGTTGCAATTGACCCATGCTGACATTTATACACCAGGTAGTCCTACACAAGGACTCTGATAGGCCAAAATCTTGTTTCACTTGAACTGATAGCTTCCAGATTGGTTGCTATGCCAACCTCTGTGGTGATCAGAAAACTATATCCACAATTTCTCACTGCAATGTATTCATGCTACTTTTCAATCAGCACGTGCACTTGTCAAAGCTGTTCAAAAGCCCCGATACATTGAGCAGCCTTTGTGTCAGCGTTGGATCCTGCTCTCTTTACCTATATTTAAGAAATCTTTTCAGGGCGTGACAGCTGTAGAGCATTTCATGCATCAGAAACGTAGCAGGTAAAACGTGGACTCCTCCTGGTTTGTGTCGCTCACCATCACACTACAGACTCAATTAATTCACTCTTTTCCATCAGCTAATAATCTGCTGGCGCTTGTATTTTTACATTTACATTACATTTTTACATTAGTTGAAGGAAATGAGCTATGATAGGAAATGAATAGGTTTGATGAAATGATCAGCTGACTAGTTTGTATTAAACTTAACTGGACTGATATGGTAAAATGTGTAATTTCTGATAGGCTTCATTCTTTTAGGTGAGAATTTGAAATATGTGCTTTTTTGTGTAAAATCCTGCACCAAGTTTCGACTTGAATTCATCCAGACTTATTAAAAAAACACAACGTTGATCATTAAAAACAATGACATTTTAAACATAACAAACACAAGTGTGCAGGTTGGTGTTAGGACAGATTTAATTGTCCATTGATTGGGTTTGAGGGGAACTTAGAGCAAGAAATGAACACAAGAAAATAGCAGACTGAATTTAAACAAACAAACACATTTCCCATCTTTTGGATCCAAGAGGTTAACATGTTCAGATATTGAACTCACGCAGAGCGGTCAGCCAGGATTAGAAAAAGGAGATTTTGGTACGCTTTGAGCTGCGCGCTGTATTTCTTTCATTCCACTGTTCTAGGTGCGTGTGCTCCTCTCGATCAGTTTTTGTATATCTGTGGATCTGCTTGCGTCTGTGTGTACAGTAATCAGGCAAGTGTGCTACAGCAATTCTGAGCTGTGAAAAGGTCAAAGAGTGACCTTTTTCTGTGATTCGGGGCTAAAATAAGACATGATGTGAGCCACACAGAACGGATTACACGCACACACATGCACACAATTGCAAGTGCACGCCAGATTACGATGCCATTGTGGTTTTGACCCCTGTTTTTTGACCCTGCATTACTCTGAGAAATCCAAGCTGAAAAGTTCTTTATTTTGTTCTTCCGACAGTCTCAGCAGTTCTTTTTCCCCTACTCCACTCCCATTAACCCTAGCCAGAGGACATCCTCCTGTTGATGGAGCCATTCCAGCTGCCTTTGACATGGAATTTGCTCTCCAACCGAACACTATTAGCTGGTTTTGTAACAAATTGAAGGGAAAATGCCGCTCTCTTTGAGACTATTGCACTGCTGTGACCTCATCTGATTGCAAGAAGCAAAGGAGACCAGAAAGACATTTCTTCAACATCAAGGCTCATAGAGAAAAAAATATATATATAGCAACTCATCAGAGAAGAAGCTATGAAAAAAATGTGGGTGGTTGTATTTGAGAAAACTAGATATTTTTAAGTGATTACTGAGACTGTGTTTCACGATGTTGCATTGGAATAACTTGCTTTTTAAATTAGCACACTAATTATTCCCATGTAAACATGTTGCCACCAACTGGACACTGCTGAGACAATAAAATCAGTTCAAATTGTGATTCATATCATTTATTGTAAGAGAAAAAGAGGGAAAAAAATATGAAAGCCATAATAGACTTGCCCTTTTCTAGTATGAACACCCCCCTTAAATATCATGACCCTTTTGGTGCGATTGTTAGCTTCAGTTACAGCAAGAGACAAATCACTTAAAAGGAGAAATATCTGTGCCCTTTATTTCTTTAAATGACCATATTAAGCTTGATGCATAGCAGATGAAGTATGTGACATTGTGTTACTGTCTGATATGTTTTACCTTATAAAAGCAGAAATGAAAAAGATATAATTTCCAGAATTAGGAGATATTATTTTATGGCATGTTTGCTTTGCGGGTTTGTATTCAGCAGAGTGTGACAGGATCGACTGCGGAGAGAGAAAAAGGAGGTGAAATGCAACATTGGCCAACTGCCAACCTTAAACTCATAATGTTGTGAGAACATGGTTCTGGCTTTGATCAGCTTTTCCGTCGAGCACACACCATTTAATTTTCATTGAGAAACAGTGTGTTAAATTGATTTTTATAGAGTAATAACATTTAACAGGATATAGCCGTACTTTGTTTTAGTATTATTTAAACTGTATGGTGGAGATACTCTAAACTGTATTAGTATGAGTAGTAGAGTTGTCACGATTTGACTGCTGGTCTTTAAAAAGGAAGTCAATCCATGCAAGATTCACATCCTATGCTTAAACTCCCTATGTAGCTCCTGTGTGAAACTGATCCCAATTGCTCTATTGACTTTTACTATTTCCTCTTCCTGTCTGGGAGTAGGCTCTGGGGACTGATGCTTTAGCATAGACAAACTCTCAGCTCATAGGAGGAGACACGCTAACTTTACAGGGACTCGCATGGATAGAAGCTGATTCATTGGGGTTAAATGTTGTTTAGTTATGCTCTTCAAGACAACATAGTCATTTTCTAATAGTGTCAGCTGCTCCTAGGCTTGCACATCAAGCTTTGAACAGCATGCAGACTTCACATTCAGTCTTTTGTAGAACAGTTCTGTTAAAAAAAAAAATCAGAATGGTTATTAATTGTTGGGCATTAATTTTCGTCATGTCCTGTACATAATAAGTTAATTGGATTAATTTAAAAATGGGGTCCTGTACAAAGAAAAAATACACTATGAGTTTTCCCAAATAATATGTGGCCTATTGCAAATCAGTT
This sequence comes from Pseudomugil tenellus, assembly GCA_037177515.1. Taxonomy (NCBI): domain Eukaryota; kingdom Metazoa; phylum Chordata; class Actinopteri; order Atheriniformes; family Pseudomugilidae; genus Pseudomugil; species Pseudomugil tenellus. The sequence continues at coordinate 7,820,669 of JBAMHX010000022.1, forward strand.
TGTCCCCTATCACATGATTCCAGTCATATCATGTGATCTTTCTCAACTGATTGCCTTGTGGTCAAAGAACTCCAGGCTTTTATTTGCGCTATTTTCTAAAACTACAAAGTCTTTTCAGGGATATTAAAAATTTAGTCTTGGTCTGGTTGATTTTTGGTAATTTTCAGCTTAATAGCTTGATAAAAACTATATGATGCCAACACGTTGGTACACACGTTCCCTTCTATAACGTTCATTTCATTCAGTGTTATTTCCTATTTCCTGTCTGTCACCTTTCAGCACCCAACCGGCTGCAGCAGCAAGCCCTTTCCCTCACTCCTAGCTACCCCCCTTTTTAATCACACCAGGTTAATTAAAAGGCCACGGTGCCTTTCTGCGGCCTGCCCTTCTGGCTTTATTACCCCCTCGTCGTATACTTGCTCTGCTGCCTCAGCCGATGTGGCCGCCCCTCCTCACATTTTCAATCACACGGAAATGGGAGCTCACCTTGGTGATGGTTGGGAGGTTGAGGGGACGAAATGGAGGAAATGAGACAAGAAGGACAGTGTGTGTGTGTGTGTGAGGAGACAGTCAATAGGACTTGGTTGAAGAGAGGGTGTTCATGGGTGGGGCACCTAAAGTTCAATGTCATTAATTGGTCAGCATTTGAATATTAAGTGAAGAAGTCTGTTAATTAGCAGGATAATAAAAGTGCTGCTGGCTGGAAGGGGGCGGACAGGGGGAAGGAGGGGGTGAGGGAGGAGATGCTGTGGAAATGGAGGGCATATGGCGAGATAGGGAGGAGGAGGCAGAGAGAGCGAGTGAGGCTGGGCGTGAGGTGATAAGAAGGAGAGAGACGTCCGTGGGTAAAGGTCTGGCAGTGGTAATTTGCGGAGAGCTGCGTTAATTGTCATAACCTTTTAAATGGCAGAGTTTATCGGAGTCCTCTAAATGTCCCTGCGTATCGCCACGGCAACCCTGGGCCTGCCGCACTCTGATTGGCTGCCGCAGACAAGCACTTAAGCTTGATGAGTTTTCAGGCAAAATAAAAAAAAAAAGAAAAGATTAAATTGAAAAGAAATCCTATATAAACTGTGTACAGTATATCTGCTAGTTTTGTGTGTGTAGTGGTGTGTCTGTATGTGTTTGAAACAATGTTTTTAATTTAATGTGTGTTTTTTTTTTTTTTTACCTTCACATTGACTGACACTCGCTAATTGCTCGGCCAAAATCTGCCAATTTTATTTTTTTTCTCTCCCTAGTTTTTTTTTTCTTCCTTTTTGATTTATGTTTGTTTTTGTACCGCCGAGCTGCAATTCAAATGCAAATGAATGAAAACGAGAGAGGTGGTTTTGGAATGACTAGGACAATCATAATGGCCCAGGAAAAAAAATGAAAAAGAAAAGGGGGCCGATAGTTAGCAGCGCGGCACCCTGGGGGCCTCATTTAGCTGCCATTTGTTTGGAAATGCTGTTACATTTGTTCCTGGATACGGACTTCACAGAGAGAAAGAGAAAATACCCCAAAAATGTCACAGTCAAAGTCAAGCTCACCAACACATTGCCATTGCATCTCTGTGTTTTAGCAGAAGTCACTTGGGTGTGCACCCTTTTGGACGGATGTTCTCTTTAACAATGTGTCTAAGCAGTTGAAGGGAATTGGGGAATGGGGGTGGTGATGACAGAGACTTGATGCAATGATGGATTCTTAATTGGTTAGGCTGTGTTGACAAATAGAAATAAAAGGCCTGGCAGTGGTATCTGCAGCTAACACTGTTAGCTCCATCTGACATCATCCCTAAGGGAAGTCCTGTATTCCTTTTTGTCCATGTTTGTGCATAAGTGTGTGTTTTTGTGTGTTAATTTCCCTCTGTGATTGCAAATGTGCTTGTGTTTCTCTTTATGTAGGCAAGAAAGGAATCTTTACTTGCAGCTGTGTTGGAGCACTGCTCCTCTCTTGTAGTCTCTCTGTGCAAAAGGTCAGGAGGATTGCTGAGATACAATCCAATCTGAAGGACACAGCACTAGAACAGGCCCTGCTACAAATGAACCTATTGAAATAGACGGGATATACAAATGCATACATGCACACACTTGATCATGGCTTACTTTTGTACAGATATTAGTGATGTATAATACCAGTGATGGCTTTAGGTTGCAATGCCGTCAAATTCAAGGCAATATCTCCTGTAATTTGTCCAAAAACGTGAAAAATTACTATGAAATCAGGTCACGCTGAGGGGAAAGTAAATAATAGCTGCAATTTCGTCAAATACTTGACTCAGAATAATTGTAATGCAAATTGAAAATATTTTCTAAATATCCAGTTAATAAAATTTAGAATGATTGATGTTATTATGTACCTGTACTGTCTATAAAAATACTTCAGAACCCATAATTTTTCACTAGATATTAAATGGCATCCAGTGTCTGCAAGTATCCTTATTAATCTGTTAAATAGACGTGGGCTGATCTCAGGGACACTGAGACACACTTATCACTCCAAGCTGAGCTCTCATATTTATTGTAGCATTTGCTTATTTCATAATTATATTTAATACTGTACATAGCAACAGAGGAACATCTGTTGTTTAAACATCAGCATAAAACCCTAAATTTAACATCAGTACTGCAGAACTCCAAATACTACTCTCTATACTGATTAGTGATTAGTACCTGATGAGACATGATAGTACCTACCTGCAGCATCAAAGAACTCCAAAGGTGTTTGTCTCACCCTGTATCACCTGTCACTCACCTCCTCTTCCTTATAATGCCGTTATATATTGTGTTCCTAATGACTTTCAAGTGGAAGTTTGTAACTCTGCAACACACTTTTGCCTTTCACACAACCGTTGCTGCTCGGCACGGACTGAGTGACTGCTGTTGCCACTTCCTGGGGCTTATTTCATATGACTATGTTCCTACCAACTGGATATAACTTAGACACAATCCTGATATTACAGTTATATCACTGTATTCTAGATGGTGATAAAATACATATTCATCCCACGTTATTACAATATTGATATGGAAATATGAAAATCTATTGCAGAACATATAAAGCTGTTATTGAAGATATCATTTCAGTATTGATCTGCACATTAATAATAGACACACATGCACATGTGTCCTGAGGTCCACATTTCCTTTCCAATGGTCACCTTTCCCATCAGGCTGCAGCCTGGAATAAATGTGCAACATTTTCATTAGTGGGTGGGAAGCAAACACAAGATTTCTTATAAATACATCTAGAAGTTGCACCGTTCTCAGTAGTCCAAACGTATCTGCAGAATTTTACAAATATTCCAAAATGGATCAAAACATGTAAGTGTCAAGAAAACATGAAAGTCAGAAACATGAGGGGCCAAACACTGATTTTCACATTTTTCAGAATACGCTGTTGTCTGTTCTCACTTCTGATTGTAGCTTCAATTATGATTCCGTTAGGCTGATTGGTGTGAGTGTGTGTGAGTGTGTGTGTGTGTGTGTGTGTGTGTGTGTGTGTGTGTGTGTGTGTGTGTGTGTGTGTGTGCATATCCACACGTCTCAGCCAACACGTGTGAACACAGTCTATTGAATATGAATGTCCTCCCCTTCACCCTCTTTCCCTCATGAGTGGAAGCTTTTCTACATCAATTGTGTTTTCTTTTTTCTTTAGAGCAGTTGTGTATTTTTCTTTTTAATTTTAACATTTCCTTTGTTAACATCTCAGCCAAATGAAAGTTTTAAAAAATGAGCTTTTACTAGTAATAACCAGCAGAAAGCGGAGCATTTGCACAAAAATAGTAGATACAGATTACACTTTTTACAGTATTTTCCGAAAGATTTACTCAGTACATTCAATTCTATGAGTGTGTGTTTGAGAGAGAGACCTTTATGCAAACTGACATGAAGTGAAGACCACACTGTTATTCACAGGGTATGTATGTTTGGGTAGTGTGTGTGATCTGAATATGGGCCCCTCTCCCAAAGACATGCAATTAAGCTTAATTTTTAATGAATATTAATGGAATTAGCACGAGATTTTGTGGAGATGTACATCTGTCAAGGTGCAGGGGAAAGGTGGGAGGAACTAATTCATTTCGTAGTCATGAGAAGAAAGATTGAAAGAGGGAGGGATGAGAAAAAAGAAATGGAGGTGGTTCAGATGAGGAGAATCAGCATAGATGAAAGGGTGTGGAAAGGGAAATGAAGGAAGGATGGGAGGATGAAGGGGAAGGAAAAGGCTGATTGAAGGAAAGCAAACATGAGTGAAGTGGAAGGTGTATAAGGAGGACAGAACCAAGAGAGATACTGAAGGAAAGGTCCGGGTACAAGTTTAAATGAATGTAATGTATAATTTGACTAAAGAAAAAGAAAGTACAGGAAAGGAAAGGGAGGAAATTGGAATATTTTGACTCCTATTATGAGACAAATCAATCAAAATCAACTCCAAAATCTGTGCTTGAAGTAAAAGGAGCATGTCTGTGCACAAAGGATTAACACTGAAGCATTTTATGACTGAAATAAATCTATAATAAATTCAGTTTAAGCACATCTGTTACTCACTGTTAGAAAAAGAAAGATCAAGACTTATGCCAGTCAACATCAGCTCGACATCTGTGAATGTTGTTCTGGTTTCTTTCTGTTGTGTCAAGTGGTGGCTTCAAATACTTGCTTGCTGTCACGCCGGTTTCACTGCTGCTTTTGTTCCGAGGCAGGCAATCAAACGAGTAGAGCGACACAACGCTTCACCTGGCTTCCTTCTTGACTGCAGAGTCAGAAAGTGTGAAGGGGAACCAACCCAAAAGACCCAGAATAACATTCTTAAATGAGGCATGAGCCAGAAAAAAGAAAGTGAAAAATTGATTGTCATGATATTTCTGGTACTAGCCTGCTAATGTACTAGAATTCATCTGTTGAAATCAACAACACATAACAGATAAAACAAACTAATTAAAATCTTTTTTTTTAATCCAGCTGTTTTTGTGCAACAGCGACACTTTACTGCTTTTTAAAGATTGCACACTGCCTTCCGTTCCTGAGTGGCTGGGATTAAGGTACTGCTGCAATATTGATTTACTTCTGCATAAAGCTTCTCTAGCTCTATATATTACACCACATTCAGCAGTCATCCATTCAATCAAATCTAATATTACACTGCCTCTCCACACAGCTGTCTAATAGCATTTAACTCACAGTTTGATTCTTGCATTCCCTCATGTACTTCAAACGCTTGCTTTCAATATCTTTCATTCGCTCCTACTATGCCAAGAAGAAGTCTTTTCAAGAGCATAGAAGATGAACGAGCATGCCTGCATGTGTGTGTGTGTGAAGACAGGATTAGCTGTGGCCTTAGGCTTAAGGTATGGAGTAGAGTGTATTTTAGAGGCTTCTAAATTAGCTGGGAAATGGGATTTTGAGACAATGGACTGGAAAAAAACTCAAATGAAAGGATGCACTCGCAGCTCTCCTTCATTTGCCTCTGATGTTCTCTGGCTCTCCCTTTTTGGTAGTTTTTTTTTCATCAGTCGTCTTCATCTTCTCTACTCTCCAAATCTCTCTCTTCTGCTGCGTTTCTTTTTGCGTCCTCTCTCAGCTTCATTTGTTACCGTCCCTGTGCTCTACTACTTTTTTCCACACAACGGTTGTACGTTATGATGTAATAACATGAGTGTAAACAGTAGTACGGAGCTAACCTCACTTTGACCCAATTAAAACCAAATTCCCTGAGAGCACATGAACATCCACACACACTCACACAAACAAAAACATGCTTGTGTAAATGTTGGGTCAGCAGCTTCTTTTCTGTTCTCAGTTTACTGCATGTACAATTTGTCTGCACATGTACATCGACACCCCCCAGAAAGCCTTTTCTCTTGTCCCAGACCTTTATTTACCTGTTGTAGCATATTTGTGTGGTGATCTTCTAACCTCACCTCCCCTTAAAAACACAAAAAGCTATGCACACAAAACCTTTTCTTGGCCATTTCCTTCACAATAAAACTAGCATAGCTGCCTTTTTACTATAGCAATTGGTTTATGGTGTGGGGCTGTTAGGTGTCTCTGCACACTCCTTCCTCTGGCATGATATTTGATCCTGCGAATGAACTACATCAGGGAGTTGCAGGGCTTCCCCTCTGGCTTGTTTATATAATTTCTGGCTGACTTATTATTGGCATAAATCAACTATTGTGGTATTATTATTCTTTGGTATTCAATTAATTTGAGGGATTGTTTTCATTGTTTGATATCTTGTCATCTCGTTAATTTAAAATGGAAAATGTGTTATTCCTGTCTGAGGTTAGTATATAACATAATATATATGCATGTTTACAAACTGTTTTGCTATAACTCTATTACTCAGTTAAAAGCTCTACGGGGAACCTGGTACTAATGTTATTAAAGAAAAAAAAATGAGCTTGTAAATATGAAAATCTTCAAGTTATTTTACTCATTGTTATTTAATTAAAAAATTCTATCAAGGTGGTGTACTGTTCTTTATAAACTTTTAGTTATCAGATCGAATTTATGTAAAGCATGTATTACCAGATACACTCGTTTTTATATCAATGGGTATTTAAAAAAAAAGCAAGAAAGCATAATCATGTCAACAAAGTGTCAGTTAATTAGTGTCTTTTCTGTTTTATTTTTGTTTTTCTTTCTTACAAAATCCAGTCATTTAGTACTTTTCTTCTAATGCTTTAGAAAATCATTTGTAAGCATACGCATTATTTTCTTTATAATCTCTGCATCAGGTCAAGTTTTATTTGTTAGTAAGTTTGTGACATTGTAGACAGAAACATAATTAAGATTTTCCATGAAAATTAGAGTTGCTGCATTGCCTTTATCTCAATCTTTTAGCTAAGAAAAGTCAAATAATTATGTGTTTAATTAGTTTAGCAATATTTAAAATTGGGATTCAAGGATAAATTATAAGTTTAATATTAACTGGTTAAAGTTCTCTTGGATCATTTACTCCATACACTGTGTTCTAAATGATGCTGCATGTAGGATTTAGTTTTTCAATGGAAGGTTTTGCTTGTGTTGTTTCTTCTGTCTGTTTAGATCACTGATAACAATCTCAGACAGGTTTGATAATTAGTTTCCTAGAAGAGCTTAATTAAATGGAAACTACTTAAGGAGGTTGTTCCACATTATTAAGCCGGTCACAGTTTCCATCCAGTATGTGGAAAAACACAGACCGTTCTGCAAATAGGACGAAAATAATTCAGACTTTTGCAAGTTCATCATAGTGTTAAAAAGACTATGATGAACACAGTGAGAAAAGTGTGATTCAGAGAGCAAATAGCGTTGCAGAGATAAAGAAAAGTTTGTGTCAGACAACATTGTATAAAAGGAGTAGCTGTTAAACTTGCTGCTGATGAGCAGCAAGACTGTATTTGAAGCTGGTTTCTAAAAACCAAGAATCTCTCCACGCAGGATTCTCCAAGGACTTGCAGTTTGGCCACACTTTAGCAATGCTTTCAAAGAGAACATTTCCAGTGGGCTCAGAACTACATAAATCTAATTTTCAAATGATTTTATTCCCTCAGGATGCTGTGGTACAATGTGTGGTTTTAGTGGAGTTCTGGATAGTTGGTAAATGGCCACCATGTACCCACAGAACTAATGTCAAGATGTTTCGAGCTGGAATAATAGTAAAAGGATGCTTGACCTCTCTTGGGTGTGAAAATGGCCAAAATATGTGCATCTTTTTTATAACTGACCATTTCCTACCAAAGTGTAAAAGGAAAAACCACTCCTTAAACATCACATACACTCTTATGAGCTAAAAGCATCATCAATGACAATTGCAGTTGTTTCCCAAAACAGTGAGAGAAAGTAAAAAGTTCTCTTGGCTCTGATTGGTCAGCCCCACGTGCCTGAACACACCCATATAGCTGCATTGCATTAACTCTAACCGCATTTTAAAAGGAAAAAGTGTGTAAGTGGATGCATAATTTGTAGTCTCCTAGTGTTAATTGTTTTCCAGGAAATCGCAAGCTCTAAAACACCAAATGGAATATCAAAAAGCATGCCCACGTCATTGTTATGAGAGATGATGGCCTACCGGTGTCATAGCAAGACATTTAAAACTCCGAAATATAAAATCTGATTTTATAAGGACTTTAACATCATTACAAGCAATAAATGGATGGATGGATACATTAACTTTATGTTGTCTGTAGCAATTAAAGCAGATTACAAATTCTAATTTGTATAGTAAAGAATTGAAGTAGAGAATGTAAAACCATGCTGATCATTCCTCCATCATTCATACGCTGGATGCACAAATGATTACACAGTTAATAATAGATCTGTTTTCACATGATTCATCTCCTGCTGTGAAGGATTATCTCCTGCTATAAAATGATATCACCTAGCTGACAGGAATATTGCCCACCTACTACGGTATAATCACACACTGGATAAGAAATCAAACTGTGTGGAGAAATGGATTTTGAAAGTAAAAAACCTGAAGACACCCGGTGTGTATGTGTGTCGCATAAGCGCGCGGTTGCGTGCGTGGGCGTGTTGTGTCTAGTCGTGTGTGCAAGCACTTGCATGTGATCTCTCTCTGCGACTCGCTGATCAGTTATAACTAATCCCTGCACTCAGAGCTCTTTAACAAGTTGCTATTGTACTGCAGATGCTTAACATGATGGAGGAACGACCTTCGTGCTGAATGAAAAGAAGAGACCGAGGAAAAGAGGGAAAGATACTGAGGGAGGGAGAGGGCAACACCTCCGACAATGGGGAGAAAATTGGTTTACACTAGATAGGCTTGTGATTACAGAGGAGAAGAAAATGACTTGGATTGAACAATAGTACTGAGTGTGTGTCTTACTGTGGGTTTGTATGTGAGTGTGTATGTTTGGGGGATTACTGGGTGGTTAGACCAGGATTTGGTTGAAATGAATTGGAGGGTATGATGTGCTGATGGCTGCGTGTTCAGTCTGTATGTACTGTAATTGCATGTGTGTCTGTGTTTTTATCTGTGCAACATGCCTCTTTGTGTTGGGACGTGATCTAACTGGCGATCTCTCGGAGTCTATTACAGCCTTATAAAGCTAAGACACACTATGGTCCAGTCTCTTCCCTTATCCATCTGAAACAAGCATAGAGCTCTTGTTTTCATGGCAGCATGTGCTGTTGAAGGCGCCTTATCTGTGATGTGCCTAACATATATTACTTTATCAGATCTTGTGCACTCATGAAAATCAATATTTTTCGTCTGTCTTGGTGAACCACATGACTACCTTTTCAATCTTTCTAGGCATGTTTGCACGACTAAAAAAGAAAATAAGTGTTGGATTTATGATATTCTAAAGGTGACCGGTTAGCTCTCTATAATAATATAAGCACACAAAGCATAAAGCATGCTGTCATTACATCACATACAACCCAAATTGTATCAATGAACCTGAAAAAAAACATAAAATTATGTTTTTTTTACATTTTGTATTCAGTCTTCTTCCACTAAGTATTTATATTGACAAAAATAAACTGACACATGAACACATAAATAGCTGTAAGCGTCTGCATATCCTTTTCATGTGTTTTTGTTTTTTTTCTGTTCCTATCTTGTTAGGAGACCCAGCAAGAAAACTACAACATCAGAGGTCCTGCTCCAGGGAATTCTGGGAAAACCAACAATGAGGATGGTGTTTCCCATGACCGCCCCTCCAGTCTGCCGGTGAGTTGTGTTGACTATGGAGCACAAAGCATCCATTATTAACGGGGACAGCTTAAAACATTATAAAAACATTCTGCATCACAAACTGGCTAAATTGCTTCTCATGTACGTGAAAGTGACAGAAAGTCTTTCAGTACATCACACAAACACAAGGCTTTCCCCCAGCATGTTATGTATTTCCATCTGACTTCTCAGTGTTCAGCTTTAAGCTCTTTGTCCAATCAGATTCCTCACTCACCCTGCGACCCGCATCTTTGTCTGACATCTCCTGAGATTTGACTGCTCATTCCAGAGCTTACGCCTGTATTTTGACTGGCGTCCATGCCAAAGGCAGAAAGGCCACATGTGTCATCCGGCAGTCTAAGCACCATACATTCTCTCACACATACACCCACATGCATAGAGAAGCATATGCGACACTGCAGACATTCCTTCTTACACACTTCCACACAGCCTCTTGGTGTTTGGATAAGTAAAAAATTGTTAAGCAGCTTGACTGGAGGAGTATTTAAGTAGACATGGTGTGACCAGTATAATCTTGTTTTGTTTTGTTTTTGTTTTTTTGGCAAAACTCGATCATTTTTTCCTGCTAACAGCTTCTCGGTACTTTCAAGACTAGAATAAATAGACATTTTCGAATGGTTTCAAATATTGGCACTGCTTGAGGTGCATGAGGTTTAATTTACCAGATACTTTGGAACAGCCCCAAGAGAGGAAGAATAAAACACAAAAAAGCTAAATTAAGCGTGCAAACTCCAATTAAGCCATAATATTCTCCATATAGCAGCTCTTTAAAAGTCTGTGTGCTGGTCGTTTCACCAGACGCTGATGGTTTACCTTTCTTTATTTCAAATCAGTGATGTCTTACGTGTCAGTTGTCAAGGGATTCCTGATCCTCCTCTTCCTGCACAGACACTGTCAGAAACACAGATTTCCCTGTCTGTTCCTTCATAACATACTAATAGTATGTCATCTGTTTTATCTTGGCATTTCTCCTTTTTTCTTTCATTTGATCAGTTTGATTCTTCCACACGCCTTACCCCGTCTTCCCTCACCCCCTCTTCGTCTCTTCCTCGTCTCTTCCTCTAAAGTAGCATAATGAAAGCTCTTTCCCCTCCTCGTGCTATAATGAGAAATGTCCTTGATGTATCAATGTGTGAATCCGTTGCGAGAGAACAAGACAAGGAGAAGAGTCGCTGTAGTCGCGGGGCCGATCTATTTGAACCAGCAACACTATCACCCCCTGTTCCCTCACCACTTTAATCCTGGCGTTTTACCCCTTGGGTTCTCCGTGTGTTTTCACATCCCATCCAAAGCACATGGCTTGCCGAGATCCTAATCGACGGCAAGTTTTGATGAGAGAGACACAGAGAGCGAAAGATGGATAGATAGAAAGGGGATGGAGAGATAGAGAGAGAGAGAGAGAGAGAGAGAGAGAGAAATTTCTCGGCGTTTGCCCGCCTCTTCCAGCAAGCTGTCACGGTGGAGATGTAACCATTTTTTTCTCCTTTTTCCTCCCCCTCTCTCTTTCTCACTCTCTCGCTGGCGTTTGATGTCAGATCTAAAGCTGCTGTCATCTTTTTTTCCCCCGTTCTCTCTCTCTGTCAGAAGCGAGGGCGAGCAGGTCGGCAAAGTGTCATGTTGTTGTTTTGGGACGAGTCGGCTGTGTAATGTGGCGGGATTTTTGAAGAGAGACCAAAGGAAAAAGTGCTTTAGTAAAGCATCACAAAAGCAAGCCACAGCACCTTTTGAGTCTTTGAAAATGCAACGCACTGCAGAGGCAGACTATTTTCTGTTCTATTTTATTTCAATTACTTTATTTTAATTTGATTTCAGCAAGACAAAGTAAGAGTCTGTCTCAGTACTGACGGGTGATGTGTTTTGTGAAAGGATATAAAACTCTGAAACCTTCATGTCATCACTTAGCATTGATACTTTTCTGTCTGCAGTTTTAAGCTAACATTAGTTTTTATTAAAGATTCATAAAAAAATCTTTAAAAATATTAGCATCTAATAAATCTATCATGCAGACCTGTGGATCAAATGAAATGTACCATAAACTGGTTTTGCATTTGCATACCAGTACATCCCAGCAGTGTGCCAAGTGAACAGAATCACATTCAAATGCCCTTCATTGCTTGCAAGGGTTAAATAAATGCAATGTTCGTTAATAGATACTTACATTGCCAGCAGCACCACTAAACCTTTGTAATGTTGGGGGTTTTGGCTCTAAAAAGGCTGAAACAACATTTGGCTTGCATCCCGTCTCTTCTCTGAGCTCTCCAGCCTGATACCGACTCTTATTTTTCTACTCTTTTATTAGGTAATGAATGTCTGTGACCAATCCAAAAAACAAAGTTTTTAGGTTTTAAAGTCATGCGGTTTTTGCTTGGGTGTAGAAATCTTTTAGATTTTTTAATACAGAAGCAAATTAGGAAAAAAAACTATGCAGATCATCAGTGAATTACGGCATGAGAACCACCGAACTGAATAGTCACCTGGTGAGCTCTAACTACCACAGTCTTTATTAATCCCAGTTGTGAAATTTTGCTCGGCTTCAGACCCATCTCTAGCAAATTTCCTAGAGAGCAATGGACTGCCCTACTTTTGTAACAATTACTTCCCCAGTGGTGCATCATGGTCTATTACCAGCAACTATGACCAGCATGTAATCATGCTAATCCAGCTAGCCCTTGAGTGTTACAACACACAAGATAAAGACAAAGACACTTAGGCCATTTTTTAAACCAAAAGATAAATACATTAGATCAGTTTTTCATTGAAAACTGTGTCATTGTAAAGATTAATTTGAAACAAGAATAATTAATTGTTTCGTTTCCTGAGTTAGAGAACTGAAAACACCTCTGAATCTATGTTCTTCTATGAGGTATATGCATCTGAAGATAATTTACAAATGCTACATTTAGAGTAATGACTTGTTAAGAAAGGAAATTTAACATCTAATTTTGTTAAGAAGTGGAAAAGGATGCATTTAAGTTAGTTATACCTGAATCACATCATAACTCATGTATCTATATATGTATTTGATAATAAGGAAGAAATCTTCTACTCTAAAATGTATAATCTACTTCTAAGTTTTGATTCAGCACACTTTCTTTAAGTATTTTCAATCTCTTTCAGGTGCCTGACAAAGGGCAAAGGTCAAGCTTTTAAGAAAAGGAAAATTTTATTGTAAAGTCCCATTTGCAAAAGGTTCCCTGTAAACCCCTTTTTATTTTCTTCGCTGTCAATTTAAGCCCATTGGCAGTAGTTTTCGTTTGATTTTGTGTGGAAATCATTAAAAATAAAACTTTGTATTCTCAGACAGAGGTCATAACTTTGGACAAAAAGTGATTTGATCATTCTTCCCATGTAATAGTTCAGCAATTGCTGCTTAGATTGTACAGGGACTTGATGGAATCGGGCTTCTCTCGGTCGAGTGGTGTCATTTTGAAAATTACTCTGATTTCTCCAGGATGTGTGCAGTTGTGGGTCAATAAAAGGTAACATGTTGCTTGCTGGCATTGTTTCAGAGCTGGCCTGCTTGATTGGCACTGGCTCCCACATCGCCTGCTGCCTTGTTATTTCCAGCTGTGCCTGGCAGTGATGTTTCTATATGTGTTGGAAGGAAACGGCGAGTGATGGCTGAGTCTTTCTCTCCACTCTCAATCACCCTTAGCCTTATGTTGCTAAAACCGATTCCTCCTATGCCACTGTTAGGTGATGAAGCAAAGGTTTTAGACCCACTGCCCCCACTTCAGTTCCACCCCAACCCACTGCCACCCCTGTTCCAGTCACTACATGTTCCCTGCTCTCCTGCGATCCCCTGACAGCCTGCCAAGCTGCCGCACAGCCTCCCATCCTCTGGGACATGGGAGAGGATGGCCAGCCATGTGGAAAGACAGAGTGAGAGCTGGGGGTGGGAGGGTGAGGAGGCAGGGAAAGCGAGGGGGAGAAAGGGCGTGAAGCACTGAAGTGAAACGTGGTTATCTTTTTGTCACTTGTTCAGGGTGAGGGATGTTGAATTCAGACTATGGGATTTCAACAGTAGTGTGTTATTCACACTAGTTCATGCACTCTTGTGCACATACACACTTACAAAACATTCTTGTATGTCTTTCAGTGCTCATTTGCCCCTCATTGACTTTTTTTCCATCAGACAAAAGGAAAAACTCAGAAACATAATCTCTGTCTCTTCCCTCACTCCTGTCCACCTTGCCCTTCTCTGTTTTTCCAAGTGTGAGGTCATGAATGATTGACAGAGCACAGCTGGAGAGGCCTGCACCCCTCCTTTCCCTCACTCCAACCCCACACACATACACACAAATACACACAATCATACTTTAGGCAACCATCTATTCAGCCCATACTTTGATGCACATTCTGTCCTCTGCATGCGAGCTGTTTTCACACACTGCGTATGTGTGTGTGCTCTAACAGAGCATGTCAGTCAGGCTGCCTATACAGTATGTCCTCACACTCTGGCTCTCCCCACTGCTGTGTTTTATTTTAGAGTCCCCAGGCAGGCAGACAGGGCCAGCAGGCAGCCCAGAGTAATGTCATCCAGCAGGGTTAGATTCAACCTCCACATTAGTGCTCACAGGGGGGAGGAGAGGAGGAAAGGAGGCACAGGGAGTACGGAGAGCAAAGAAATAAAAGGGAGATGAAGAGTAAAAGAACAGAGAGGAAAAAAGCCAATGTGGAATGAAAGATGCATTTCCTATATACATCAGAGTATGCTTTTGATACATGATGTGTGGTTTAGAGACAGCTGATTCTTCTCAATCAAGCACATCTTCTCATAAACTACAGAGGATTTTCTTTAGGAGAAGAGAATTGTTCAACCAACATTTGTGTGTTTATGTGTTGAATTCTGAAAATATGCAATAGCAGAATGCAGAGGGTATGTGGAGAGGCAGGGAGACTCAGAGACAAGCTGTTCTCTGGACCTTGCTGCCTATTCTTAGAACAGACAGCAGTACTGAAGGCCACAGCAGCTCCCTGCCATTGCTGCCATGGCTCTGAGAATAGGACATCCAATCTAAAACCAGTTTCACACTCAGAGGTATACGGGGATGGTCACGGTCATGCTTTTCTTAACTCTTTTGCCCTGAAATGTGTAGATGTAATTGATTTGATGTCATTGTCAGGGGAATTTATACAAGGAGATTTACAGGATTTCACAAAAATTTGAGTTTTTTTTTCCATACTTGAACTATTCTCGCATTTTGCTCTTTGCCCTGTTTCATTGCACACTCAGATATCATGACACAGCAAGTCAGAGGACTCTGACTTCATCTAAAATGCAGACAGGCTATTTTTCTGCTTGTATGCCGGCCTGTTTTAGTTTGTCCTCATGAATCATTTAGTGCACACACACAGTTTCATGTACATAGGGTTTTTTTCTGATTCTCAAGAGGCGGGAACATGTGTTTTTGCCAGGGCTTACCATTTGTTCCCCTACAGCTTAAGAACACAGATGTACAAGAAGTAGCATTGATCTGTGGGGAAATTTCTTTCATCTTCACACATCACCAAAATCGTTTTTTTTAACCCCGAGAATTCGAGAGTGTAGATATCTGAGATGAGATCTGCCTCAAAGTCAAATTCAGCTGTCGCTCAGCAGAAATGTTTCAAGCCATTTATTGTTTATGATTCCTGTCAGCAAAGTCTGATATGAATGATTTCATCATTACTTTAAGTTCTTGACTTGAACAAGTGCAGCAAGTCGAGTTTCATACATTGAAAACAACCTAAAGCAAGATGAATCAGCTGAAATTCTATCTTTACAGCAGGATTTTTGCTGTATTTTATGACCAGATTTAATGGCTACACACTGTTTTACCACCAGGGAATATGTTGCACAGTGTAGGTTGGTAAAGCAAACTGGTAACACAAGATTGAGCAGCAATGGTACAGAGAGAGAGGGGAGGCAGAGGAGGCCATGTTAATGCCCAACCACCCTTGACAGGCTGCACAGCAGAGCGAAGGGTAGATAGTAAACCTGTGTGTATTTGTGCACACATTCTCGCCAATATTCCTCTTACCCTCATGCACACACTCCCAATGTGTCAAGCTGCATGATTTGAGAGTGAGAAGGAAACGGAGAGGGGTGAACTTGGTTAAGAAAACACCCATTCGGCTCTACTGGCGCCTCTCCACCAGGCTCTCCTACAGAGGAGAAGAGACAGAGCGGGGAGGAGGAGGAAGGCAAGCGAAGACTGACCCTACATGGAGAGAAACGTTCCCTCTCTCTTTTTTTTATAATCCTTTGCCCATCGAGTTCCCTTCCTCTGACTCGTTTCGTTTGTCAAAGCTTTCTTCCTCAAAAAGACTAGTTCAACTTCAGGATAAACGGGGACAGAGAAGCAACAGCTGATTGCATCAAGAAAATCTCACACAAACATGCACCGCGAGATTTGTATTTCAGGGATAAACACAGTGTTTTGGGGAAGGTGGGTGGAAGTAGATGAAAAGTGGGGGGTGGATCTGCTATCAGGAATCAGCATACAGTTGTGCATTTCAGGTTTTCAGACATTAACTACTTCCTAACTGTGCTGTGTAGATTTGCAGATAGACACAAACGGTATCTACCTGCAAATGAACACAACTGATTAACTTAGAAGACATGTTCATTTCTTTTAGCTCTAACATTCAGAGTTTTTCATCAAATCTGAAGACCTTGGTTGAACAACTAGTTCAATTTGTTTTGGTTTCCTTTTGATAGAACGCTCCCTTTCATAAGGATTTCAGAAGACCTAATAGATTTCAAGTGTTCACTTGATATATAGATTTCATTTTCTACCACTATTAATGGCTGATACACCCTTCTGGCATTAAGCTTTCCATTATGAATGGTGATTTTCTGTTGCCACATTAATATTTAAATTAAGTGTTAAAATAGCTTCCAATGTTGTCGAGCCAATCTGAGTTGAAGATTAGAAACATCTATTTTAAATCCATTAAATGTTTTTTGTGTGTAAACTTCTTTGTTGTTAAATGACATTTCAGTATATAAATCTATGAAAACTTCCTGTCTCATTGGATAACGTGGACTGATATAAATATTTGAAGATGAGTGACATTTGCTGCAGCTGATAGTGTTTTCTTCACACTGTTCATCTTCTCTTAGTCTTATTTTCATACACCAGTGCAGGAAGATGGATGAAGACTTCCTGAAGCAATAAAGGATGAATTAAAGACAAGATTTCCATCCTTCTTATCCTCTTTAGCTTTTTTTCCCTATTTAGCTTACACTGCGTTCTCCCTCTTCTCTTTCGCTCCAATCTTCCCAAGCCTTAAATACGAACGTTTCTGTGTTTTATTTTTTGCCTGGTCCTGGATGTCTGGACTCTCTGTATGTGACAGAGGTGAGAACAAAGCAGAAGGAGAGGGATGGAGGGAGGAAGGAGCCATCAGAGGAGGAATAATCTGTCATCACCATGGCTCCCTCTGGCTGTTGGGAGGCTGAAATTACATCTGACTTTGAAGTTGAGGGCAGCAGCATCGCCAGCGTTGCCATAGTGACTAGAAGTGTGTGTATGTAAACTCCTTAGGAGGTTTATTATGCATGATACACACTGTGACTCGTCCTGATGGTATTATAGTGGTGTTATTAATCTAGTCTCATAAGATATATGTATTTTAAACACATCCCCACACACCCACAAACACGGCTGTGGGTTCAAGCTAAGAAGCTTTCACACACACACACACATTCAACCCATTTCACAGCTGGATTCAAGCTTCATGTCGTTCCTTTTAAAGATTAAGATAAAGTTTTTTCCTCTTATTATCTTTGCAAAGGTTTAGTTGGCTACACACTGTGCTTACAGGCTGATCCACACATAAAACACACTTAAGAACACACACACTCATAAAGAGTTGTTAAGATTGCAGATATCAATGTTTGGATTGTCTAATCTGTTAATGCTCCACTGAGTTATGGAATATTCATGGGTTTGTGTTTGTCAGAAACTATCTGAACCACCATATATAAATGGATGGGGAGATAGATAGATGGATAGACAGGATGGATGGAGAGGGTGAAAATAATGTTCCAGTAATGCCGAGCCTCTTGCAGAGGACTGTGTGCCAATCTGCATCTCCCTACAGTCAGAGTGCTATACATTTTTCATGAATGCTGAGCGAGAATTAGCGACGGATTGCTGCTGCAAATTGCTTTTCCTTGGTCGGGGGCCTATGAAGAGAGAAAGGAAAAAGGTACATAGAGAGAATGGAAAGATTTAAGACAGATGGGGATAATGCAGCGTCAGGAGAAGGTGGAAAAAAGAGAAAAGGGACAAGATGATTGTGAGAGATGTGAGGCATTAAGAGAGGGAGTTAATGGTAGAATTTCTATTTTTTTACTTTTTCTACTGCTGCTGTAAAGGATATGTTCCTGGATGCAACAATATACTAAACACAGTCGCTTTATTTGTAGATGATGTATGCTTTTCTCTTCCCTCTTACTCTGAATTTCGTCTCCTCGGCTGGTGCACCTTAATGTTCTGACCCCAATCTTAGCCAGTTCTCTCCACTCCAATATTACTCACTTTCATTTTCCACTGGTGGCCTTGGCTGCTGTCCTAGACCCTTTTTAAGTAGCTTACTGACTGGCTCACTGCTACACTGACTGGTTTACAAACTGGCTCTCCCCTTCGTCATTGCTTTTTTTTTTTAGGATCCTTTCCTGTCTCATGTCATCTCAGCTTAACAAACTGAAATTTTCAGCACTTCAGTACCTGTTTCTCTAAATAATTATTTTTAGAATGCTCCATTATCTTAGATTACATTTTTAGATACAATATATATTATATGTACCGACTGACTTGGATTTAATCAGATTCCTGGAATATGTTGTTTGCCATCCACAGGAACAATATTAATACTTTACAAGGATGGGCCTCTGATATGTGCGTGCAGCTGTAGTGGTGATGAAAAGAATCATGTTGTTGGTTTGCAGGAGAAAGATATATATTTGTGTGAGTGAGTGTATGTGTGATTGCTGCTGTAATCTGCTATCTCCTGCCAGCCACAGTTATTACAGTTGTCGATATGGCGCTCAGGGCTTTATAGACACAAGCAACAAGACTCTGTCTGGATGGCCGCCAGTGTGTGTGTATATAACTGTGTGTTTGCCAAAGTGCATGGTATTTATTTAAGCCCTTCTGTGTACATATGTGTGTGCATGCTTTTTTGCTGTGTGTGTAATTGATCTCTCGGCTCATGTCCAGGCCAGTTCAGCTGTGTGTTAATTGCTTATGTTACAAAGTGATAGTCCCAGTAGTATATGCCTGATATGTAAGGTGTAGCTGTTTATCGCTGCGTGCTTGTGTATGGATTTGGGGTTAGTGTGTGTGTGGGCCCATCTTTGCTGGGGCAAGTTTACTCTGATAATGTTTGAAAAAGGAAGAGGAAAATACGAAATGACACAGGAAAGGCAAAACAAAACGTTTGTGTTTAGAAGGTGTAAGAAAGAAATAGTAATGACCTGAGCTTTTTACTGTGAAGGAAAGAATAAAAGAAAAAGCTGAAGTGTGGAGGATATTGTCCTCCTGGCATTCAGCCCCTTCTGATGCCTGTTGTTCCGTGCAACTTCCTCTGTTTACTGCTCTGCCAGCTTATTAACTGTCAGGGCTTGGCAGTGGGTAACAGTGGGTCTGAAACAATGCTTCTGTAACATTTGCTTTTGTGGCATTCATACGTGCATAAACACACAGAAAGACACCACCACGAGGGTCACTGATGGCCCTCACTCAGTCACACAGTCTCACTGCTCTTTTGGAAAAGTACGACCATCTGTCAGAGTTGGCCAGACGATTAAACAAATCCTCTTTCTCTCTCTCTCTGAGTGTGTGACTGCTTTCTCTGCACATATCAGCAACCTGTGACCACCAAGAGGAATGGAAATTCCCTTTGCCAGCAGTGTATGTGTGTGTGTTTAGTATTTCTGTTTTTCTGAAGTAAAACCTCCATCGCTAGATGAATGTGCCACACTGGAAATTAAGAAACAATAACCCTTCTGTTCTGAGAAAAAACATCTTCTTTTAATGGATTTTTTATGAGCTCTAATTCCTGCAAATGTATTTGAGTGTTTTGAGTAAGTTTTGGTTTTTATAATTGGTTCTTATTAAGTTTTGATTGTTGTTTCTCTGTGGACTAAGAACATTTTTAATTGTTTTAATTATTACATTATGTTTTAATCCCTCCAAGTCTATATTGGGTCTAAAATCCTGCAAAAAGACGAGTAGTTGTCCACCCTCCATAAATAAACATCAGTAATTTAGAGGCAATGACATTCAGATTTATGTTGTTGTTGTTGTTTTTAATATCACAAAATAGTTCGCAATGGGAATTTTATGTCTGTCCTTTCTAAAATGCATAGTATTACATGTGACGTTTTTGATGCTTCTACATGTTGCCTTGCTGGTCACTCAATGTAAAGTGTTCCCTCTCCCCCACACACACCTCAGAAAACAGATAAAAGATGGAGCAAAGTTCTGCAGAGCTTTATAGCATCAATTATTTCTGTTCATACAATGAGGGCTTCTTGCACACAAGCAAACACACAAGCTCACAAAGTCACACAGTCTGAGTAAGTTTGAAAGTCTTGTGATAGCTTTGCATAGCATTTGGGCTAATGGCTTGTCGTGTGCTTCCTCCCAGGTCGGCGCATCCATTAGCAATCATATTACTGCCACGTAATGGCTTATTGGTTGGTGGGAAAAATTACCAAGAAGCCTGGATGACGGGAGCGAGAGCGAGCGAGACAAAAAGATGAGGACAGAGCGAAAGAGATGAAGAAAGTCATCTCTAGCAGGGGCTGCGAATTGAGTTACAGCTGTTATGATTTGTCGTCTCTCAAGTCTTTTTCTTTCTCTTCTTCTTCATTTCTTGTTTCCACCCCCTCTTCTTTCACCCTAAGGGCTTTGGGAGGTTTTTATCTTTCTAATGAGCCGTTGATTCTCTTTTTTTTCTTTTTTCACTACCTCATTCATTCTGGATGGAAGGCAATATTTGTCATTCTGTCAAAGCCATCTAAGTGTGTGTCCCTGCATCTTCACTGCGGTGGAGCTAAGTGGTGTAAAGTGTTTACGCTGTGGTTTTGTTGGCGT
Organism: Pseudomugil tenellus; assembly: GCA_037177515.1. Classification (NCBI taxonomy): domain Eukaryota; kingdom Metazoa; phylum Chordata; class Actinopteri; order Atheriniformes; family Pseudomugilidae; genus Pseudomugil; species Pseudomugil tenellus. The sequence continues at coordinate 7,841,446 of JBAMHX010000022.1, forward strand.
CGGCGTTGAAGTGCATGCTGGGATTAGAGTAGTTTGGCACAGTGACCCTGATCGCCATGTTGCACTCCTAGACTTATCAATATGCAACACAGTGGGCGAATCGTACTTGACTTAATTGCTTTAATTGGCTGGTCACAGTTGCAGCACACAAACACACACACAATTAAAGGTGCACAATATCTTTGTTTTGATACCTTTTGTATGTACTATCCTGGTTTGTCTAGCATATAT